>CM065797.1:6215268-6781922 GCA_033296515.1 Macrochelys suwanniensis
GATTGGTCCTGCTTTGAGTGGGGGGTTAGACTAGATGACCTCCTAAGGTCCCTTCCAACCCTGATATTCTATGATTCTCCATTGCCCTGTGCTTTACGGAGTCATTTTCACCTTGTGCCAAGCTGCCGTTCGGATCAAGTGATGTTCCACACCTGCTGTGCCGCAGCGTCAGCGATTGCACCCAGCCAGTTTAACAGAGAGCCAGGCTCAGAGATGCACTAGCTGCCTCTCTGCTCACTCTGTCCCCGCAGCTTTGCAGGATGCTTTCAATGCGCTCAGCAAAATCAGCGGAGACAAGATCGAGGTGAGCAACTTGCCATCGGCTCTGAAGGCCATGGGGATCCATTTAACTGCCAAGGAGCTGCAAGAAGCCCTGACGGCCTGCCCTGCTGACGGTGAGTGTCTCAAGGGTTCATCTCTTGGGGTTCGGCAGAGCAGGAATCCTTGCTCGGCCCTGCCTGGGCATATATAGTTACTGGCTGTGTGAGCGTATGAGGTGAAGGGGGGAGGGATAGCTCAGTGGTTTGAGCATTGGCCTGCTAAACCCAGGGTTGTGAGTTCAATCCTTGAGGGGGCCATTTAGGGATCTGGGGCAAAAATTGGGGATTGGTCCTGCTTTGAGCAGGGGGTTGGACTAGATGACCTCCTAAGGTCCCTTCCAACTCTGATATTCTGTGATTCTATGAAGGACATGGGATCCTCTCTACTTCTGGAATGGCCGGGGGGAGTGCTAGGGTTCCTGGGACCATCCGAGGAGGAGGAAAACCAGTGGGAGGGTTAGGCAGCTGGGTGGTGCCTCATCTCTGGTTTGCTGGAGACAGGCTGCTTTCGATGCCAGAGGCTTTGGGTGGGGAGTTAGGACCATGCTTGGAGGAAGGGGTCATGGGAGAATTTGCAGCTGAGACGCTGTGGGACCTATTCCCTTCCCTGTAACACCAGGCCATTTCTATAGTAACTCCCCCGAAGTCATTGGAGTTACTCCAGTTTTCCACCGGCATAACTCACTTCAGAACTTGCCCTTCTGCCCGTCCGTCTCTTTGCCCAGCGTTGTCTGTTTACTTTCTGAGCCATTCTCTGCCTTGCAGAATCAGGGAGGGTGAACGTGAAGGAATTCATGAAGGTTTTGACCAACATCCCACGCTTCTCTGAATACGTAGGTGAGTAGCAGAGAAATCAGAGAAGCTGCATGGTCTGGGGTGTTGATAGACTGTAGAGTCAGTTGCTTGACCCCACTTTGGTTTGTTATGATGAAACATATTCAAGAGACCAAGTAATAGCCAATGTCAGTCAGGTTTATTAATGGGGTACAGCAAAAAAGCTTCTATGCAGTACCAGTCTCCGAGAAGCCGTCCCATGCAGCGATGTTACATTCCCCCCACACAGAAGCTGTGCTCCCCAGCTGACCCATTCAGCTGGTATTAGTTAGCTGATGATTTTACAAGTTCCACATCTCCTTACACATCACTAAAATCCAACCCCGTTCCCTAATTTGTTGTTCTGTTCCCACCTTCTCTTTGTTCTGAATACCAGCATTCCAGGTCCTGCTCTGTGAAAGTCCTTCCCTGGCTTGTACTAAGACATAGAATGAACGTGTCTCTATTTTGACATGTTTCCTGTCTGCTTATGCCTAATGCCTCATGCAAATGCAAGGAGTTATGGGATACTTAGCATAACAGGATTATGGTATAGGCCAATTTAGG
Source organism: Macrochelys suwanniensis (assembly GCA_033296515.1). Classification (NCBI taxonomy): domain Eukaryota; kingdom Metazoa; phylum Chordata; order Testudines; family Chelydridae; genus Macrochelys; species Macrochelys suwanniensis. Next base: position 6,216,969 of record CM065797.1, read on the forward strand.
CTTTATCATTAATGCAATATTTGTGCTTAAGGTTATTGGCGTTTGACACATACTTATATATGGTGCAGATAATACATATTATTAATATGAGATGTATTTATATGCTAGCCAGCATCTGTTATTTTTCGGAAGATAGGGCACTGGAGTGGGACTCAGGAGACCTGGGTTCTATTCCCAGCTCTGCCACTGGCCTGCTGGGGTGACCTTAGGCAAGTCACTGCCCTGCTCTGTGCCTCAGTTTCCCCTTTGTCCTGTCTATGTAGAGCGTACGCTGCTCAGGGGAGGGACTCTTACTGCTCAGGGCTGTGTGCGGCTCTGAACCTCTAGGCAAAACTGAAATGTAGCTGTAGTCAAGATTGAAGGCTCTGTTTTATACAACTGGCCCTTTAAGTCTGTTGTTGTTTCCTCCACTAGTAACATCCCCCTTTTGACAGCACTGTTGGGGCTGGAGCCATTGCTTTAATCAGCCACCCCCCCTCTCTGTAATTTGCTTTTTACCTTGGCTGTGTGTCTGCAGCCCTGCAGGAGGCCTTGGAGACTGTCAGCAAGATCAAAGAGGATAAAGTCCCTGTTTCTCAGCTGGAGCAAACCCTGAACAGCATGGGAGTTCATCTGACCAAAGAGTCACTCCAGGAGGGGCTAAAGACCGCTACCGTTGATGGTGAGCATCTCCCGTATCGGCCCTTGTCTGCTTGGAGGTTCCACGTTTGTACGCCGCTCAGCACCCGTGTTCTCCGCTGTGCGTTAGATCCTGCCAGAAGCCAAGCACGCTGGCCCCGATCCAGCAAAGCACTTGATGGTCAGCCCATGAGCATGAGTCCCACCCGTATCATCCAGTCAGGAAACAAGAAATATACCACGTGACCTAGGGATCCAGTCACGCCTGCGTGACAGTCAGATGCCAGATATTCCCAACTAACTTCCGAAGATCAAGAATTGCCTGTAGAAAATAATCGGCAAATAACTTATGACTTATTCGCCCAGCAATAGTAGGGGGTAGTGTCTGCCTGGGGCCTTCTCAGATGCTACCTATGAATCTCCCAAACAAAAACTGTAAATAAATAAATGAGGCAGAAAGTATGGGGGAAATTCTATAACTAATGTATGGGGGAAAGAGGCAGTACGGTCCAATGGTCGGCACACTAGACTAGGAGTCAGGAGAGCTGGGATTTAACCTATTTGAGTGATTGGCCAGCTGGGTGACCATGGGCAAGTCACATATCAGCTATATGCCTCAGTTTCCCCATCTGTAAATTGGAGGTAATTGTATGTATCTCCTTTGTAAAGTACTTGGAGATCTACCCGTGAAAAGTACTATATAAGGAGCTATTATTAAACTGTCTCTCTCATATGCCAATTTCCACAAATGTAGTGTTTCTGTAAGCCTCTATGAGCACTACATAAGAGCTAGGTATTCTAACAACAATAATAATATCTGTCCATTGAGGTTTAATTTGTATTTTACAGTGGATGGAAAGGTGAATTTCAAAGAGTTTGTCACCTCCTTGGGCGATACCCAGAACTTCTCTGAGCTGGAAGGTAAGTGAGGGGTTTAGAAGGAAGGAAGGCTAGAGGCAAATTGTATAAATAGAAAATGATCCAGTCCATTAGCTCTGCCCAAGAACAACTTCCACAATCACCCATCTGCTTCCAGCAGTGTACACCAGCAAAACTCTCTCCACGATCAACTGGAGGAGCAAAATGGGCGTCTGTTCTTAAAAACCAGGCCCGTTGGGTGAAATTCACCCTGAGCCAAGGTCAGTGCGCCACTAAAATCCCACTTAAGTTCTTGAAATGGCACTTCAGTGGTGCATGGATCCCACGTACGGGGATGAATTTCACCCACAATGAATCACTCGGCAAACAGCACAAGGTCTTTAATATCAGTAACGTTGAAATCGTCTTACCCAGCTATGACAAGTCCTCCAGATCTGTCACTGCCAATGCCGTGGCCTGCTCTTTATTACTATAGATAGAAGCTCTCGTGATGGGTAACGAGTCACCAGCACGTGCTTTGTCTGTTGTGTGCTAATGCACCGGGTTGCTGGTAGGGTGACCAGACAGCAAGTGTGAAAAATCGGGACAGGGGGTGGGGGGTAATAGGAGCCTATACAAGAAAAAGTCCCAAATATTGGGACTGTCCCTATAAAATCGGGACATCTGGTCACCCTAGTTGCTGGAACCCTTTGCCTGTTTATCTTAAACATACCTTTGAGTCTGCAGAAAGCCAAGTTTGCAAGTCCCGTGAGGGCACGGGAATAATTTGCAGGTAACACTGGATTGCCTTTGGCAATTTTTGCCTAAGAATCCAGGCGGATTTAAGAGACCTCAAGAGAAAAAGATTTGCAAATTTGTCTTCTTAGAGGTCAGTAATCTGGTCAGCCTGTCTTCAGTGCTATTTAACCGGTGACTCCACTCCAAGTCTGTACTTCAAGATTTCTTTAGTTTATTAAAGGGTTTTTAGTGTGGGAGGTGACGGATGCGGGCGGGGGTTGCATTCAGGCAAAAGGAGCTTAAATTCCATTGACAAGTCTATGGGATTTAGGCTTCCAAGTGCCTGAATCCCTTTGGAAAATGGTATTGAGGCTCTTAAGCCAGTTAGCATTGCAACGCTGACCACAGCAGCATCTAAATACCTCTAAAAAGCTGCACCTAAGTCACTTTCTTGAGACCTTAGCCCTGAAGAAAATTCTCCATGGGATGCGTGGCCCGTCTAACACCCTGCCCCTTCCTTGTGTGCTTTCAGCATTGCAGAATGCCACCAAAGTTGTCAGCGGGATGCAAGGAGGTAAGATTCACCTGGATGACCTGAAATCCACCCTGGAAAATCTGGGCATCTCGTTAATGGAGGAGGAGCTCCAGGAGACACTGAAGGCCGTTGCTGTTGATGGTGAGCATTGCAATCCTCATTCTGCAGACACCAGGTCCAGCCGGTGTTGGGGTTCTCATGCATGGCTGCAGACGTGGTGCCCGGGACTCGTTATAAAGCAAGGAGGGCATGTGGGCTAAAGGTTAGAGCACTTCTGTGTGAGTCAGGACTCCTGGGTTCTATTGCTGCCTCGGACACTAACTCCCTTTATGAGCTGGAGCGTGTCACTTTGCCTCTGTCATTGGGAGAATGATATTTACCTGCCACCCAGGGGAGTCCTGGAACGTCCTCAATTAATGTTTCTACAGGGATTTTGAGACCATCTGTTGGGAGGTCTTTCATAAGCACAAATAAATGTCTGTCTCAGCAACTCCACAGCCCTCGGCACTGAAGTATCTGAGCGCCGCACAATCAGCCATGGCCTTTTATCCTCTCGGCACCCCTGTGAACAAGGCAGGAACCATCCCCATTTTTCTGAAGGGGAAATGAGGCCCAGGGAACAGGCTCTGAGTTTTTCTTTTCCCCAGAAGTGCTCCAGCCCCACTCTGCCCCAAGGCCCTGCCCTCACTCCACCTCTTCCTGCCCCCGCTCCACCCTCCCCCAAGCCCCTCCCCCAGTGGCCAATCAGCTCATCAGGGGTGCCACCAAACAGCTGGGGTTGGTGGGTGCTAAGCACCCACATTTTTTTTCCATGGGTGCTCCAGCCCCGGAGCACCTATGGAGTCGGCACCTTAGGATAGACTAAACGACATGCCCAAGGAGACACCAGGAGTCTGTGGCTGAGCTGGGAGTTGAATCCAGTTCTCTCCAGTCCTGGGGCGTGTCTACACGGTGCTGCAGTCCGGTCTACGGGGGTGGGAACTGTAAAGCGCTCGAGCATGAAAGGTACCTAGTTCACATTGATGGAGTCCTGTTGGAGCGCAGCACATTCCACCCCATCCACAGCCTGGATTGTGGCCACCTAGACAAGCCCCACGTCCTAGGCACTAGACCATCCTTAGCTGTCATTTAACAGGGCACTGATGCTATCCAAGCCCAGATCTGAACGGAGCCAGATTTTAGGGCTGACCTCAGGTGGTGTTTAAATAGCTGCCCTGTGCTCAGGTGGGGACGTGTCCCTGGCCCGGTGAAATCTGCCTCGCCTGTCTCTTTGTCCCCTCCTCCCTCTCCGCCCGTCTCAGCTGTTCTGTCCCTTGCAGAGCGCGGGACCGTGAACCTGAAGGAGTTCCTGACGGCGCTCGCCAGCATCCCGCACTTCTCGGACTCCGCGGGTGAGCGAATCGCCGTTATGGGAGCGAGGGCCCCTTAGAACAACCTGATCGCGCTCGCCAGCCTTGGGCTGCCCGGGGAGCCGGTCCCTGCATCTGAGCTCCCCACAGAGCACCCGCACCAAGCAATCTCCTGCCTTGCCTGAGCAAGGCCCCGAGCGGCCCTCTTAACATGCCGTCCGCCTGCAGGGAAAAGCCGGAACGAAGAAGGGGGCGCTGGCAAATTGGAAGGGGAGCCACGCTCAAGGGGGGAGGTTTTAACACCTCTCCATTAGCACAGCTCCAGGCTGTATTTGCAAGAGGCAGCGCAGGGCCAGATTGGGTGCTCGTGTGCCCCAGGGTGACGCTCTGCTCATTCCATTGGCCTCCGTGGAGCGTCCCCCACCCTGTCATTACCCCCGTGTCACCGAGAGCAGAACTTGCCCCATGACGGGAAAGATTTTCAGATGAGCTCGGCCCCCTCGGGCGCGCGTTGGTTGCTGGGCCCCTTTGAAACAGAGGGTGCTGAGCCCTTGGAAATCTGACCCTCTGTGTAAATGGCTTGTGGTGCGAACCGTCCTTGCCATCCCACGGGCGAACCCTCTGCGGCTCTCACGTCTTGTGCAGATTATTTTCCATAGGAGACAAAGATTCTCTGGCCCATTTCTAGGTCGATTTTTCCCTCCAGGGGATGCAAACACAGGGCCTGACCCTGGATTTCCTGAGGGTGGTGTAAATCCAGCGTGACTCCATCAGAATCGGGGGTGTTCCGCCCGGAAAGTACGGGTGTAAGCGGCAGCACAATCCCAGCCGTGTGGCGTGTGTCTGGTAGACGGGGCGTCATGGAGTCTTTTTAACCCATTCTTGTCTTCGAGGCGTAAATTCCCGAGCGCATCAAGTCTCCTTGTTCTGCCCTTCCGCACACCGGGGGTGTCATTGACCCCTAAGAGAAGTGAGCGGGTAGCGTTTTATACCCACTTTGCACCGGTAGAACGGCTGGACCCTCCGCTTGTGTAAATCAGCATTGGCCTGAGTGGAGCTGCCCTGATTTACACCCGCACAGGATCTGGCCCTAAATGTCTACACAAGGTGCAAGGCTGGGGAGAATTGAGCCCCCCCCATAGCTGTCTGATCTTGCCCGGCAGTGCTGCAGGACGCCATCAGGGCCTTCAGCAGGATCAAAGAGGACAAAGTTGATCTGCAGGACATGGACTCCATTCTGGCCAGCTTGGGGATCAGCGTGTCCAGCCAGGAGCTGCAGGAGGCTTTGCAGAAGATTTCCCCGGACGGTGAGCGTTGCCGTGAGCTGCCTGTTTTCCCCGGGCGCCACCTTCCCCGCTGGGTCACCCGGGGAGCTGACACGCAGAGGGAGCTGGGAAGACAGTGTGAGTTACACCAGTTTGGCCATTGCTTGATTCATTTAGACCCACCTACGAATTTGGCCCTGTGTCTGTGTTGCCATGTTAAGGGCCATGTCCGTGTGGTGGCAGATCTGTGGTTGGAGAGTCCTAAACGAACAGCATCCCAGCTCTGTCCAGGAACCTTTGTCCCTCGCTTGTGGGTTGGGTCAAACATCTCTTCTTGGCTAATGCTCATCTCACAGGCTGCGAACTTAATAAGGTTCGGGGTCGGGGGTGGAGGAGGAAGAATTTTGTTGGAGTTGCACAGAGCAGAGAGTTGCACAGAGCCGAGAGCAGAATTTGGCCCAATATATTTCAGACACAATGGCGTACTCCCAGTATTGCGTGTGCACTAAATGCACCTGCAAAATCTAGCAACGTTGTGGCATGCCGATACAGAAATTGTACGTCTGCTTGTGTGTGTCGGTGTCACAATAACCTGGTTCTCGTGTTTTACACAATCCCATGTATTTATTTATAGAAGCTTTCTTAAAGTCACCACAGTCTTGCGTCTAGGGAGATTTACTGCCCTATCTGCTGTCCTGAGTAGCCATCATACTGGGTGGTAACTTTAAGGCGTTTCCTAAGTTAAACAATCGGGTCTGTCTTCATGCTGGGTGTCCATTCTGTCTGCTGTGTCCTCTACCTTGCAGAAGCCGGGAAGGTGAATTTCAAAGAAGTTCTGGCGAATTTGATAGACACCCAGCGCTTCTCAGAAACTTCAGGTGAGTGAGAACAGGTATCCTTCAAAGGTAGATCTCCATAGGCACATTTGTGGAAATCAAAAGGGTAAATTCTGGTCTCATGACTTGGGTTTAAATCCAGACTAACTCTATAGACTTCAACGCACATAGTCTAGATTTATATCAATATAAATAAGAGGAGAATCTGGTGCCAAATATACTTATTATTCAGCTTCAGTGATCCAATCAGATGTTCATTTCAGCTTCCTTAATATCTCACAGGAAGTTGATACTTTTCACCTTGTTCATCTCCTCTTTAGAATGTTAGCAATACAGTTTAGAGTTGATCTCAGCAGAAGTCCATGGACCAAATTCTCTGTACGGTTTGTAACTACCAAATGCTGAAGCCTCAGTTTTGTGTGTACTGTACCTTTACATTTCTAAGATGCCTGTGTGTGTGCGTGCAGTGGCCACTTTGTTCTCTGAGCTGCTACGGTGAGTTGCCTGTTGCAGAGGAGCTACACACACTGTGCTCTCTCCTGTAGCCTTTACTATTGGCCTCTCTCCTTACCCCTAAAATAAGACACTCGTACTGAAAGCGTATGGCTGCTCTTTGTGTTGAATTATAGAATCATAGGACTGGAAGGGACTTCAAGAGGTCATCTAGTCCAGTCTTCTGCACTCATGGCAGGACTAGGTATTATCTAGACCATTCCTGACAGGTGCGTTTGTCTAACCTGCTCTAAAAAATCTCTGATGATGGAGATTCCACAACCTCCCTAGGCAATTTATTCCAGTGCTTAACCACCCTGACAGTAAGGAGGTTTTTCCTAATGTCCAACCTAAACCGCCCTTGCTGCAATTTAAGCCCATTGCTTCTTGTCCTAGCCTCAGAGGTTAAGGAGAACAATTTTTCTCCCTCCTCGTAACAACCTTTTACATACTTGAAAACTGTTATCACCTCCCCTCTCAGGCTTCTATTTTCCAGACTAAACAAACTAATTTTTTTTCAATCTTCCCTCATAGGTCATGTTTTCTAGACCTTTAGTCATTTTTGTTGCTCTTCTCTAGACTTTCTCCAATTTCTCCACATCTTTCCTGAAATGTGGCACCCAAAACTGGACACAATACTCCAGTTGAGGCCTAATCAGCACGGAGTAGAGCGGAAGAATTACTTCTCGTGTCTTGCTTACAACACTCCTGCTAATACATCCCAGAAGGATGTTTGCTTTTTTGCAACTGTGTTACACGGTTGACTTATATTTAGCTTGTGGTCCACTATGACCCCCAGGTCCCTTTCCACAGTACTTCTTCCTAGGCAGTCATTTCCCATTTTGTATGTGTGCAACTGATTGTTCCTTCCTAAGCAGATTACTTTGTATTTGTCCTTAGTGAATTTCATCCTGATTTCTTCAGACCATTTCTCCAGTTTGTCCAGATCATTTTGAATTTTAATCGCAACCCCTCCCAGCTCGGTATCATCCGCAAACTTTATAAGTGTACTCTCTATGCCATTATCTAAATCATTGATGAAGATATTGAACAGAACCAGACCCAGAACTGATCCCTGCGGGACCCCACTCGTTATGCCTTTCCAGCATGACTGTGAACCATTGATAACTACTCTCTGGGACCGGTTTTCCAGCCAGTTTTGCATCCACCTTATAGAAGCTCCATCTAAGTTATATTTTCCTAGTTTGTTTATGAGAAGGTCATGCAAGACAGTATCAAAAGCTTTACTAAAGTCAAGATATACCACATCTACCGCTTCCCACCTAGCCACAAGGCTTGTTAACCTGTCAAAGAAAGCTATCCGGTTGGTTTGACACGATTTGTTCTTGACAAATCCATGCTGACTGTTACTTATCACCTTATTATCTTCTAGATGTTTGCAAATCGATTGCTTAATTATTTGCTCCATTATCTTTCCAGGTACAGAAGTTAAGCTGACTGGTCTGTAATTCCCTGGATTGTCCTTATTTCCCTTTTTATAGTTGGGCACTAGATTTGCCCTTTTCCAGTCTTCTGGAATATCTCCCATGACTTTTCAAAGATAATTGCTAATGGCTCTTATATCTCCTCTGTCAGCTCCTTGGGTGTTCTAGGATGTATTCCATCAGGCCCTGGTGGCTTGAAGACACCTAATAGGTTTAAGTAATTTTTAAATTGTTCTTTCCCTGTTGTAGCCTCTGATCCTCTCTCATTTCACTGGCACGTTAGGACACCACCCTGCGCTGATGCAGAGAGACGACCCAGTTAACGCTTTGCTTTATATTCTCGGCACATTTGCAGCCATGCAGGAGGCCTTGGATGTCATCAGCAAGGTTGAGGGTGACAAAATTGCGGTTTCTCACCTGGAGTCCGCTCTGGCTAACATAGGGATCACTTTACCCAAGGGAGAGCTGGAGGAAGCACTGAAGCATGCTACAGTGGATGGTAAGCAACTGCAGCTAGGGTGACCAGACAGCAAGTGTGAAAAATCGGGACAGGGGTGAGGGGTAATAGGAGCCTATATAAGAAAAAGACCCAAAAATCGGGGCGGTCCCTATAAAATCGGAACATCTGGTCACCCTAGCCGCAGCAGGGCGTGTGCAGCCCCACATTTGTTTATAGGCGGCTAATCACGTGCATGGCACAATACGTGGGGTTGGTGAACGCTCAAGCGTCAATGCTGGCGAATGCAGGTGATCCTTTTAATGCAACATTTTCAACAGCGGCAAGGGGGGTCCTTGCTCTGTCCAGTGGTCTGGTGGAGAGTTTCTCTTTGGCTGGGGAATGTAACCGCTCAGGTCTAGGTATCGCCCAGCACCGGCCTCTGGAAAGGGATCCATATGGGGAATGTTCTGATGGGTCCTTTTGTAGCTGTGGGGAGAGCAGAGGAACAAAGAGCTTCCCCTGTGTGTATGGGCAGCTCAAAGGCTTCTCCCTAATGCAGTCATAGAATCATAGAATATCAGGGTTGGAAGGGACCTTAGGAGGTCATCTAGTCCAACCCCCTGCTCAAAGCAGGACCAATCCCCAATTTTTGCCCCAGATCCCTAAATGGCCCCCTCAAGGATTGAACTCACAACCCTGGGTTTAGCAGGCCAATGCTCAAACCACTGAGCTATCCCTCCCCCCCCAAATAAAATGGAGATATGCCAATCTCCTAGAAATGGAATGACCTTGAAAGGTCATTGAGTGCAGTCCCCTGCCTTCACTAGCAGGACCAAGTACTGTCCCCTGACAGATTTTTTTGCCCCAGATCCCTAAGTGGCCCCCTCAAGGATTGAACTCACAACTCTGGGTTTAGCAGGCTAATGCTCAAACCACTGAGCTATCCCTCCCCACCAGTCGCTGTGTTCTGGTGTGCAAGGCACCCCGAGAAGGAAGGGCCAGGGCCCCGGCCAAGCAGGGTGTTCGTCACATGAGCCAATACAGCTCTGCTTGCGTACGAGTGGCAGGGTCGGCCCCTCCGTGTGGACTTGGAGCACTGACCTGGGGCCGAGTGTCTCCCTCAGCCAAGCTGACTGGAGCACAGTGCACGGTGAACGTAATGTGCCGGAGCGACGTGCCGGAGAATCCCCCCACGCGGGTTGACTCTCTGGCGCACAGCTGGGAGAGGCAGCCCAGCCCCCTCCTGTACACGCTCCATCACTGCTTCCTGCCCCAGACCCTCCCTCACTCCAGCATAATATGTGGCCGGGGAGGGGACGTGTCCAGGGATCAAAGGAAGCAGTGGATGACTGAGAACCAGGGAGCCCTGCTCAACCTATCGCCCGCCCCTCTGTGCCCAGACCCAACGGAGAATCAGGGTCCAGTGCTGCTGCTATGAACATGAGTGCAACTCTCACTGAAATCTACGGCAGTCAGCCAATCCCAAAGGGCATTGCAGATCAGCAGGTGATCTAGTAGCTCAGGAGCTAGGAGACCTGCCTTCTAGCTCTGTTCTGACATTGCCAGGGCACAGGACCTGTGATTTTGGGCGGCCATCCCACAGTCAGTCCCTGCTTCAGAGAATGACCTTCCCTTCCCTGAGCCTCTGTTTTCCCACCAGTGGGAGTTACACCCCTGTAACCGACGGCACAGCGGGGCGCTCTGCCTTTCTGCCTCCTCTCTACATCTGACCTGCGCGTTATCTTGCAGGAGATGGGAAGGTGAATTTTAAAGAATTTCTGAAGGGGTTGACCAGCACCAAACGTTTCTCCAGAGCCCTAGGTGAGTGAGGAGCAGAGATGGATGGAAGATGCTTTGCATCGTGGAATTCTGGCTGTGTTTGCAAGGGTACCATGGTTCTCTATGGCATTTTGGGCGTCTCTTTGGCATGCCCAGTTATCATCTTCTGTAGCATTTGGGGCCAGATGAGAGACCATTCACGGATTCCTGTACTCAGTTAATCCTCAAGTGGCCAGTGCAGCTGGTTTATGGCTCCGTTGGCGGCACAACATAGCTGAGACTTCCTGGTAAATGGTATTTGCTTCATAACAGACAAAGAGCTTAGGACATGAAACACAGGAATCGCTTGATTGACAGTGCCACGCTCTTAGAACCGTCGATACTGTGATCTTCCAACAGGGGCTTAGCACCAGGGAGGGAGAATACAGAGCATCCTGTCTCATCCCTGGTTTTATGTCAAGCTCTTTTCTCCCATAGCTTGCATTTGGCCCTATGGTGAATTCCGCTCTCCCACAGAAGCACGTTGCAAACATCCAGAGCCCCCCAGTGTCTGACTACCATCAGCAGATTGTAACAGCAAGCAATGCTAGGAAGATCTTGGTGCTGGGCCTTTCTTAACCCAAGAGATGCTCTCTGTGCAGCAGCATGTGTCCAGCTGCCCATGGCTGAGCTGTTCCATGGGGCTCCTTTTCGTGTGAAGATTATTACCCAGACCTACCAGCTAGGATGGACCTACAACCTAGCAGGATGTTCTGACTAGGCAGGGTGGCCTTAATTCATTTCCCCTTGTGACTCTGCTTCCCATTCTCCAGGAGAAGGGGACCCAGAGAAGAGAGACTCAAGGAGAAAAGCAGGAGATGACCATCGAGCTGAGTTACTCTGAGCTTTGCTACAGCCCAGAGTTCACCCATCTATTCACCACCCCACTCCTCCTTCAGGGAGGGCAGACAGGGGTTACAGAGAGAGGAGACAAAGGGCTGAAAAGGGGCCATAAATAAACTCCATGCAGGATGTGGCTGTCTCCATTAGGGACATCTCTAAAGGAGACAGAACTCCAGTTACACTTAAGTAGACAGGTCTGCTTCCAGGGTCTAAACCAATGTCCATCTGGAAGAATTTCCATTGCCTTGGATGGGCTTTGGATCAGACCTCTAGCTTTTGGTGCTGCTAAGAGTTCCCATTGAGTTCCCTTTGGAAGCTAAGAACTAGGGTCACATTTTCGTCTTCTCCAAGCAGTGTTCCCAACCAATCCCCTCCTCTCCCCTGTCGGGACTTGGCCTCACTACACCTTCTCTTCACGCTTGCAGAGATGGAAGGGGCCGTGAAAGCCATTGGCATGATCAAAGAGGACACGGTGGACGTTCATCACCTGGAATCCATCATGCGCAACATGGGGATTCATTTAACCCCGGAGGAGATTCAGAAGGCGCTGAAGCACGTTACTTGTGAGGGTGAGCGTTTCAAACAGCCTCCTGTTCTTTGGTGAGGCCTGTACTTTTTGTCGGGGGGGAGGGAGCGGAGGTCTTGTTTGTACATTTGTGAGGATACCTGGGGTAGGGTTAGGGTGTGTAGGGGCTACTCGTTCCATTTAAAATCAACTCCTGTGCTGTCATGAGCAAAATCCCTTCTCTGATCATAACCTTTGACCTCATGCCTGTTGTTCTAGTGGTCAGATAAAGTCTGCAGTTATTGGTCTATGTGACACAGTTGTCCTGTCCCTGGCTCGAGGATTTTAACAGACATGCAGACATATCGGGGGAGGCTTTGTCTTCTTCAGGGTCAAATCTGGGCTTTGGATGTGGAGAAAGGCCCTTCCGTACCTCAGCCCCTCCAAGCTCCAGGCTGGGGGGAACCCAGAGAGCGTTTGAACGCTAAAGAGCTGATCCACCACTGTGTTACCCCAAGGTGATGTGGGCACAACTCCATTGATCACAATGGACCTATCCTGGTGTAAAACCAGTATAATGCAATGGTGAATCCAGCCCTAAATATTCACGATGTCTGCCTCTCCGTTAGCGTTGAGGGGCTAAACTCATCCCTGGTGTAATGCTGTCAAGGTCAATGAAGATACCACAGGGATTAATTTGGTCCTACAGTTTTAAGACTTTCAATAGTTTGGATGGAATTTTCCATCCAAAACCCTTTGGCAGCTTTGACCCTCCCCTGCCCTTCTTTTTGACTTCGTATCTGTTCATCATTTTTTCCTTCTCCCTGACCTGAATCATCTCATTGCAGAAGATGGGAAGGTGAATTTGAAAGATTTCATGACCGGTTTGACCAAGACCCGGCGATTTTCCCAAGCTGAAAGTAAGTCGAAACTGGAGTGAACAGTAGAGCCCTGCAGCGAGACTGGGATCCCACAGGACCCGCTGCCGTAATAGCAGGAGCGAGTAAAACATACTTTGTTGCAGGCGGGATTGGGTGGACAAAAAAAATGCCTGCGGGAATTTGTGAGAAAACACTAAATTTCTCATCAGTTTGCACTAAATAGAATTTCAGCAACGTAAAGCGACTTTTTCTTTTTTTTTAAATAAAGGTTTTAATACTTAAATTTAAGTGAGGAATAGAAAGAGATTTGATGTCTATTCTAACCAGAGTTAAAGTGGGGTCTTTTATGTGCTTTGAGCAATAGTTGTTTTATTCTTTTAGTGGTAAAAATTGTGTCTGAATTCCGTTTATATATATATACTATATTAACTGACTTTTTTTTTCTAATGAGCACGGGGGAATCTGTCTCTCATGCAGGATTTGTGGGATCTGAGGTGTGAGCAGGATACAAATGCAAGAAATGATGCAGGAGCAGGTGGGAATGGGTATTGAGAGGCAGGATTTAAAAAATAACCCCGCACAGAGCTCAAGTTTAGTGTACAGGAATAAAGAAAAACAGATGGGGAGCCCTCTAGTGGCGCTCCCCGTGTTCTGTGATGCTGCTAGGACGGCCGGATGTGTGTAGCTGAGCCTTGTATGTTTGTGTGTAGTTAGGAAACACAGTTATTACAGACCCAACAATGCCTTTGTGGTTTCTTCATGGTATTGGAGCTCTAGGAGTTATTCTGTGGCAGTTCTCTGGCCTGCGTTGTACAGGGGGGCAAACTACATGATCACACTAGTGCCTTCTGGCCAATTTATGAATCTGTTGTGGTGTAAAACGCAAAAGACTCAGCAGAAACTTTACAGCAAACAGAGCTGCTTGAAAAGCACATTTCAGGGGGAAATTTCCTCCCACGTTTTTGTTTGTTTGCTTTTGTTTTTCATCAAAGTCTGGACATTTTCAGAACAGCTGCTAGAGCTGGTTGAAAAACAGGGGGAACAATTTGAAGAAAAGGGGGATGGGAATTTTTTTAGGTCGTCTATTGAAATTTTGACACATTCAGAAGTTTTCCAACCTGGAGGCTGGAAGCTGATAGACGGAGCCACGTTTCTGCATTTCAAGTGGTGCTCTCCACGTTGGAGCTGTGTTTTATCAAGATTACGTATTTCTTTGTGTCACCCGGAGGCTGCAGTCTTGATCAGGGCTGCTTTAGAGTTAGGGTGCCGCCCAGACACATAGCGAGAAACGGTCCCTGCCAGCAAAGTGTCTGAACAGACTGAGCGCAGGAGAAACAGAGGTGCAGAGAGGGCACGGAACAGAACTCGGGTCTCCTGAGTCCCAGTTCATTGTCCAACTGCTGGACAATACTGACTGTCCTCCTGCTTTGACTTCACTGGTGTGACGCAGGGTGGTCTGGATCCCTGAGCTCAGAGTGCTAAAAATCGTACAGACTCCAGGGCTATCAGGCCACATCTCACCTCACTAGCCACAAAGGAAAAGGCCCAATCACGGGCCAGGCTTGCAGATGTTTCCTTCTGCAGAGTCTACCCCGATTTGATTTACCTCTGCCAATTCTCTTGCTATATATCCAGCCTGCCCTGCTCTTAAAGGGGCAGCCCCGTTACACAAACAAAACCACCTCTCTGCACATTGCCAGGCTGCCGGACGGCTTCAGGGCCAGCAGCAGTATCCCACAGATTTTATTTGAAGAGAAGTTTTGGGCCCAATTCTCCCCTCGCTTATGCCGGTGTCACTCCATAGACTCCTGTAGCGTTACTCCTGTCTACGCCAGGTCCCTGAGGTCATAATCGGGCCCATTGGATTAAATCCAACACCTTCATCGGGCAATGCAAAACGGAACAATGCGCCGAAAAGGACAGGACAATCCCAGGCAGCCTGCGTGAGGCGGTGTTTCCAAAGAAAGAACTCTGTTTTCCAGCCAGGGTGTCAGGACAAATCCTGTATCGTGGCCGGGAGTTAGAGTAGATGACCCTTGCGGTCTCTTCTGGCCCTATGGTTCTATGATATTCACAGATACTATTTCTTTCCTTTATCTATTCAAGAGGACAGGGTTGAGGTCCGGAACCTGGACTCCATTCTGGACAACATGGGGATCTACCTGACCAACGAGGAGCTGCAGGAGGCCCTGAAGCACGTTACGGTGGATGGTGAGCGTTGGAAACACTCCGTGTATTTTGGTGTAATGCAGACTCCCGCAGGGGAGCCTGCAGCCGTACGTGCATTATGCCCCCGTGCATGCCTTTGGCAGCAGTGAAGAAGAGCAGTTCTGGCTGCATGATGACGGAGGAGCTCAAAGGCCAAACCTGAGTGGCACAGCGCGCCCCGTTCACCGTGTCACAATGCCGCTCGCTCAATTTTGCTCACGATGGAGGGGCGGTGGGGCCAAACCTGCCTGGTCTCTGGGGCACCCAGTACTCCTGCTCCTCACTGCAGCCGTGGGCCCAGCTCCTGCACCAGGGTTCCCACCCGGGGGCCTGCCTGGCCTCATCCCACTTCCAGCAGCCCGTGTTCCCTCTCAGGGATGGGGAGTGACTGCACCTGGGTGGGCCAGGCTGGAAGGTGGGGGCTGAGCGTGGCGTGGATTCAGCGGGTGAGGCCCTGGGGTCAGCAGCTGTAGTGAGGATGGCTCCATGGTATATACTGGGGTGAAAAATTCTGGGGATGCCCCTGGGCTCCTGTAGGGTGTATGTGCGTGTGTGTGTGTGTGTGTGCAGGCCGTTCTACTCTGCAGCTCAACAGGCAGGGGAATTCTACCTGATTGGAACGGGAATGGGGGGGCTGAGAAATAGGGCCACCCTGTTTATAGTTAGTAATAATTGTGAATATCTGTTGTATTTGCTGTTTTGGGCAATAGCTACACAAGTGATGTGAGAGAAATGGGAGCTGCCCCTTTAAGAGTCGGGGAGGACACTGGGAGTGAGTGTCTGCCGCAGGGCTAGAATGTGTGTGTGGGGGTGGGGGGAGGGCGGGGTGCTGCTGCCGGCCAGTAGCTGTGCCCTGGGGAGTTCTCAGCCTGCAAGAAGCTCCTTGAGGAAGAAGTTTGGAGTCCCAGAATAAACCAAGTTTTCCTTGACAAGCTGAGTCTTGGGATTAAGAGTGTAGCCCCCACAGCCTCGTGACTCGGGTTTAGAGCCGGTTTAGGGCCATCTGGGCCCCTGGGCACACCACGATACAGGCCTGCACCCCACAGCCCCACCAGAGAGATGACTAGGGCAGTTCAAACCTCTCTGAGCCGTTGTTTCAGGCTGTCTGCAGACTCAGGCAGACTTCACTGCATCGGGTACACTTGGGTCACATTTTCAAGGTTTTCTGCTTAACCTTTTTGCTAGGAACATACTTTTTTAATGAAGCTGAGAGTCTAATGTAATCACATGACTCCAGGAGCTGGGGCTGCAGACATGGGTCTACAGTGTCTGTGACTTAATCTGACTTTGCTCAAGTTTAGTGGAGGGCGGGTTGTATTTCACTGTAACCCCCCTCCTGAGATCATGCCCAGTAATACTCAAAATGCAATGAGAGATATTATGTCAATGGACACGCCCCTCCAGCCCCGCCCACTAACGATACTGGTTCTGGCGGGACCTAACTGAGAGTGCCAGTTCAGGACAAATTGCTTCAAACAGGGCAACTACAGCCCAAGGCTGGGGTTTTTCCACCTCTAAGGCAAACCAAACCAGCCAGACGGAGGAGACTTTGGTTTTACCCCACTGGCTAACCACAAGTCATCCCAAGCAATCCCCTAAGACACTCCAGTTTCCCAATCTCACCACCAGTGCCACTCGTTATGGGGACAACTGGTCATGAAAACCAATGCCCCAGTAAAAGAAAAAAGGTCCTCCCGATCCCAATGGACCAAGCCCTCAGATCCAGGTCAATATACAAATCAGATCTCACCCACAAATCACGCTGTTGCCAGTCCTTTAGAATCTAAAATCGAAAGGTTTATTCATAAAAGGAAAAAGGTCTAGGTGAGAGCTAGAATTGGTTAAAAGGAATCAATTACATACAGTAATGGCAAAGTTCTTGGTTCAGGCTTTCAGTAAAGATGAAATAAACTGCAGGTTCAAATCAAGTCTCTGGAGTACATCCCCAGCTGGGGTGGGTCCTTCAGTCCTTTGTTCAGCGCTTCCATTTGTAGAAAGGTTCCTCCAGAGATAAGAAGCAGGAATGAAGACAAAATGGAGATGAGGCAGCTGCCTTTTATAGTTTCTTCCAGGTGTAAAGACACCTCTTTCCTTACTGTGGAAAATCACAGCAAAATGGAGTCTGGAGTCACATGGGCAAGTCCCTGCATAATTTGCTGAGTCACAGGCGTGTCTGCCTTCCCTCAATGGGGCCATTGTCTCGCTGATGGCTCTTAATGGGCCATCAGCAGGCCTGGCAGAGCTGATAGCTTGTCCGGGGTCCCAGAAGCCCAGCCCCAGTTTGAAATACAGACAGTATAAAGCCAATATTCATAACGTCAACTGCAAAACTGATACATACATATCAATGGCATAATCATAACCAGCCAAGCATAACCTGGTCTTAGACACCTCATTTGACCCCCTTTAGATAAGATTTGGTGCCACTGCAGGACCTTGGTTGTAACAACGATCTATATGGTCCCAGTTATTGTCAATAACGTCACACCCCCCTCCTGAGATCACGCCCAGTAATACTCAAAATGCAATGAGAGATATTATGTCAATGGACACGTCCCTCCAGCCCCGCCCACTTCTCCATTGTGCCCTGATTGGCACATGCAATGGGTCTGCCTCTCTTAAGCAAGGGTAAAATGCCTTATTTGCATGCACGATTGAATGGTTCTCCATGTGCCGTTTAGAAGCACTTATTTAAAAATGTCAGCCACAGGGCCTGTATCTCCTCTCTTTTCACCCTGAGCTCTCTTTCTTGCACAGAGGACGGGAAGGTGTATCTGAGCAAATTCCTGCAGAGTGTGAGAGCCCTCCGGAGATTCTCCCACAGCGAAGGTGAGCAGTTCCTGTCAAAGAGGGATGGACCATGATAAACACAGCGTACTGCAGATGTATTTATTGTGAATTCTCACAGTAGTGGCCAGTCCTGCAAGGGGCCGGGCACCCTTAACTTCACTTGACTTCACTGGCAGCTGATGGCACTCAACAGCTCACAGGATCAGGCCCATGGACTGAGGATCAGTTGCGTGATGGCACAAAGATTCACTAGGCTTGCCACCTTTCTAATGGCTGGTAACTGGACCCCAAAGGCCCCTGCCCCGCCTCTTCCTCCAAGGCCCGCCCCCTGCCCCACCTCTTCCTCCAAGGCCCGCCCCCTGCCCCGCCTCTTCCTCCAAGGCCCCAATCCTGTACACCACCTGCCACCGCGAGCCACACAGGCAGCCTGGCCCCAGAGGCAGCGGCAGCTCCTTCCTTCCACTTTTGGTTGCCTCCTTTTCTACAGATCAAAAAACCCAGACATCAGTGTGACAGGTTCCCCCTGCGGTGCCACCTGGAACTGGGGAACCACTGACCCTCTGACCCACCAGCCTGGGCTCCCTCTCACACTACGGTGCTGTGACAAGCTGTAAAGTCCTCCAAGTTTGCACTTTCACCAGCATTCACACAAGAAGGGACACACCTAGCTGCAGTTACACGCAGGCTCCCTAACCACCAGCTTCCCAGCCTAGGACCCCAGAGCAGTACCGTCCTGCCCTGGTCAAATCTGGCCAGTATATGGGTTTAATACCTGGTCCGCCTCTCCCTCAGTGTGACGAGAACAAGGCACACTTGTGGTAACCAAGCAGAGATTTTCCCCAAGCACTCCAGTCAAAGCTCACTGGTTTGGATTAAAATATAAAAAGTTTTTTAACTACAAAAGATCGATTTTAAGTGACTATAAGTGATAGCAAATGGATCAAAGCAGATTACCTAGCAAATAAACAAAAAATGCAAACTGAGCTTAACACACTAGATAAGTAGGAGATGAATTAGCAAATTCGCTCAGGCTGGCAGATTCTTAAGGCACAAGCTGCCTTGGCTTTACAGTTTGGGTTTCCCACGTTTTCATACACAAGCTAAAAATCCCTTTATCCTGGGACCATCACTTCCCCCAGTTCAGTCCTTGTTCCTCAGGTGTTTCCAGGTGTGTTATTGTAGGGAGAGCGAGGTACCATCGTGATGTCATTTCCCCCTATATCTTCTTCCCATTTGCTGGACAGCTCTTTTGCTGTGACCTGGGTCAAACAGTTCCCATTGTGTGGTGCTATCGCTGAGAAGTTTCTATTGTACTCAGTTCCTGGGGTAATCCTGGGGCTTGTGTGCATTTCCTCAATGAGCCATTAACATGGTTTGGCCTTTTTACTATTGTACCTGAAAGGCTGCTTGTGGGTGTTTCCAACCTCAGGACATGTTTCAGTAACACCTACATAGCCAAACTTCGTAACTTCACATACGACGATAGCACATACAGTCCAACGAGATATTAATGTCTAGCAGATCAAGACTTTTAGAATGATACCTCACAAGACCTACTTTGTGCAAAACATATCCTAATTACACAAATCAGGGCTCGTCAAATGACACACAAGCTGAAACCCAGACTGTCCAGGTGAAAACCGGATGGGTGGCAACCCTAGGTGGCACTCTACCCTCTGAGCCAATATCCTAGCATGGCGCTGGATGGGGAGGGGCCAGGTACTGCCAGAAGTGGCACCTTTGAAAGAAGACATAAATCCAAGGTCCTGATTGGTTAGAGCTCCATGCCAGCAGCTATTTGATGTGCATACTAACAGTTTTATTGAGCCTGTAAACTTATGAGCAGTACAACAGGTTCTATTTTTCTTTATCTATACAATTTGTATGCATCCTGTTATATATTCTAGATTTGATTTTGACAAATAGAGAGGAACTGGTTGAGATTTTGAAAGTGGAAGGCAGCTTGGGTGAGAATGATCATGAAATGAAAGCGTTCATGATTTTAAGGAATGGTAGGAGGGAGAACAGCAAAATAAAGTGTAACACAGTTGCAAAAAAACAAACATCCTTCTGGGATGTATTAGCAGGAGTGTTGTAAGCAAGGCACGAGAAGTAATTCTTCTGTTCTACTCTGCACTTATTAGGCCTCAGCTGGAGTATTGTGTCCAGTTCTGGGCACCACATTTCAGGAAAGATGTGGACAAATTGGAGGGAGTCCAGAGAAGAGCAACAAAAATGATTAAAGGTCTAGAAGACATGACCTATGAGGGAAGATTGAAAAAATTTAGTTTGTTTAGTCTGGAAAATAGAAGACAGAGGGGACGTGATAACAGTTTTCAAGTATGTAAAAGGTTGTTACAAGGAGGAGGGAGAAAAATTGTTCTTCTTAACCTCTGAGGCTAGGACAAGAAGCAATGGGCTTAAATTGCAGCAAGGGAGGTTTAGGTTAGACATTAGGAAAAACTTCCTAACTGTCAGGGTGGTTAAGCACTGGAATAAATTGCCTAGGGAGGTTGTGGAATCTCCATTATTGGAGATTTTTAAGAGCAGGTTAGACAAACACCTGTCAGGGATGTTCTAGATAATCCTTAGTCCTGCCTTGAGTGCAGGTTACTGGACTAGATGACCTCTCGAGGTCCCTTCCTGTCCTATGATTCTATATAAAGATGCCATTTTCTATAGACAGCTCTTGTAACACTGACAGCATTTTAAAAAATGGCACGTTATGGAAGTCTTACCAAAATGCTCTGACTAAATTACCTTCCAACTGTCTACAATTCCCTTCTGGTTGCATCTGGATAGAGTATTCCTCATCCGTGAGCAGAATTCGGCTTTCACTTAGACCTTTTTTCAGTGTAGTAGCCGTGCTAGTCTGTGTCAGCAAAAAGAAAATAAGAAAGAAATACTTGTGGCACCTTAGCCCAAGGCTACACTAGGGGAGGGGGTCGATCTATGATACGCAACTTCAGCTACGTGAATAGCGTAGCTGAAGTCGGCGTATCGTAATCGACTTACCTGGCCATGAGGACGGCGGCGAGTCGATCGCTGCCGCTCCCCCGTCGACTCCGCTTCCGCCTTTCGATGAGGTGGATTTCCGGAGCCGACGGGGAGCGCGATCGGGGATCGATTAATCGCGTCTTAACGAGACGCGAAAAATCGATCCCCGATAGATCGATTGCTACCCGCCGATCCGGCGGGTAGTGAAGACAAGCCCTTAGAGACTAACAAGTTTATTTCAGCATAAGCTTTCGTGGGTTAGATGAAGTGGGTTCTAACCCACGAAAGCTTACGCTGAAATAAATTTGTTAGTCTCTAAGGTGCCACAAGTATTTTTCTTATTTTCTTTTCACTTAGACCTTGCAACTTCCCTGGCTGCAGTGGACTTGTATGCTATAAATGAAAGCAGAATTGGGCTGTCTAACTATTGTGCACGATTGCTACAGCTGCAAAGGACTTTCCGTTCTTGCCCCAGGTTTGCACCGGGTCATCTCTTTCTCAAACTTTCAGCCCCCAAGGAGAACATTTTGGAAAGTTTGAGCAAACTCCTTTTAGCCATGTTTGAAGGTGGAAAGTAATACCAAAGCAAAGTGGCTGACTGCAAAATCCACATAGAGCTTCCCCTTTAAAATGAATACTGAGCAGGTTACGTCTATAGCAAAACCAACGCAAGTTTAGAAGTTGAAATGTCTGTAAACAGCCCTTAATGAGGACTAATCAACCTTGCTAGGTGTGTGGGGGTGAGTTATATATGATTGTAGAATCATTTCTGAGTATACTTAAGTGGCATCAGCGAAGAGTTTTTGCAGGGGTCAGTTAAACCTTAACCCTTTGGTGACATTGTGGTTCGTTATCTCTGTCCATCTGACTGGAACAGTCGCTGCTGCTTGGACCCCTGACATGATGGAGATTATAAATATCTTGGTGAAACTGACATGGCAAAAAAACCCTACCTTTTATCCAGGACACACAAAGAAATGGTCATGAAGACCATTGCAGATTCCAGGACTCGATAGCCACAGCTAGTGCAGCAATCTGAGGCCTGGTCTACACTGGGTGGGGCGGGGGCGGATCCATCTAAGATAAGCAACTTCAGCTACGAGAATAGCGTAGCTGAAGTCGATGTATCTTAGATCGAAGTAATTTTACTTACTTCGGGTCCACGCAGCGCAGGATCGCTCCCCTGTCGACTCCGCTTCCGCCTCTCGCCGTGGTGGAGTTCCGGAGTCGACGGGAGCGCGTTCTGGGATCGATTTATGGCGTCTAGATGAGACACGATAAATCGATCCCCAATAGATCAATTACTACCCGCCGATCTGGCGGGTAGTAGAGACGTACCCTGAGACATCCTGCAAACTCGGTGGCTCTGAAATTGGTTTTAAATTAAGTTTCTGGGCTTGAGTTTTGCTTACACTAAACGTGCCCCGTACCATTGGCAACCTGCAGTTCTTTGCAATATAAAGGGACCTTTAAAATTACAGAACCTGATTCTGTACTGCCCTGCGCCTTACACGGTCATGTACACCAGGGCAAAGTGGAAGGAAACTGCTACCAGGCTGATTTGGTAGCATTTCCCCTGCTTTGCACGGGTGTAGGTGACAGCACAAGATGCAGGGCAGTGGGGAACCAGACACACAGTGTAAAGGAGTTGTGGTGTATATGAGAATCAGGCCTTGTGACTCCATTTGTCCCTTTAACTGTGTGGCCTGACTGCTGCCTTCATGTAGTTTTGTGCCTTCTATTCTTATTGCAAAGCCTTCAGACACTGATGTTGCCAAAATCTGTCAATGCGCCTGCGAGCAATTGGAGATGTTTTTGGAGAAAGGCTGCAGGATTTGGCTCCACATTTGCAATGATGCAGGGTGACGTTATTTCTAAACTCTTGCTGATTAAATCCGATGTCAAGCAAACCCCTTCCCAGAGCGGTAACCAGTGAATTTCCAGCCAATGTGCTATGAAAAGTCAGACATTTTGCTATTATTTGATATATTTCTCTCCATTTATCCCAGGGAAAAAGGTTGATATCAGTGACCTGGACTCTCTTCTGGCTGAAATGGGGATGCACTTAACACCGGAGGAGCTCCAAGAAGTGCGGAAGCATGTCACTGTGGATGGTGAGCAGTTTGGCACAGCACTGTGTTCTCTGTAGACCTAAACAATCCGTGAGCTCAAAGATTTTTTTGGGGAAAAATGTGTTCAAAGTCAGAACAAGAAGCTGAAATTTTAAAGTTTCCCACAAAATGAAAATTCAGAACAATTTCAGTTGGGAACCATTGAAACATTTTATCACAACATTCTCATTTTGGTTCATTTCATTTTTACTGCTGTGTGATATTAACATCATAGCTATAATATAGAAAACTGTAAAATAATATTTCAAATCCTACTTTAATATCCTAGAAGTCAAACAAAATGTTTCAGCGTTGTCCAAAGGAAACACGACAACTTTTTCCCGTCAAAACGTCCATCGAAATTGACCCATTCCCACGAAATGTTTTGATTTTGACGGAACGACATTTTTCAGTGAAAAACTGCTCAGAACAGACCGCTGTCTCTTTCTGCCTGCCTGGCACTTTCTCTTTGCAGGAGACGGGAAGATAAATGTCAGTGACTTTACGAAGAGTGTGATCAGCACACGGAGGGGCTCCCAAGCTGAGAGTGAGTCAAGACCTAGCGATAAAGTTGGATGAAACGTGGTAGACCTATGCCTGACTCTCATTTCTGTATCCGCAGAGGCCCTGCCTATGAGCCACAGTTCAATAGTACATAGAATCATAGAATATCAGGGTTGGAAGGGACCTTAGGAGGTCATCTAGTCCAACCCGCTGCTCAAAGCAGGACCAATCCCCAATTTTTGCCCCAGATCCCTAAATGGCCCCCTCAAGGATTGAACTCACAACCCTGGGTTTAGCAGGCCAATGCTCAAACCACTGAGCTATCCCTCCCCCCCATAACCCAGGTTCACTTTGGCCGTGTCCAGAGGTTTAGGATCTGCTACTGCCTGGGAGCCAACAGATCTGGCCCTTCAGCTCAATTAGCGGAGGCTTTATGCTTTTAAACTGAACATTTCAATTGTCACCAGTGACGATCTAGCCATCAAGAAAGGAGTTTTCATTTTCCTGGCTGCCCCGAATGTGAAAACTATCCCAGTGCCCAGCACAAGGTCTGAGCAACTTAAATGCTCCACATAGGACGTGAGTAATGTCCCGGCCCTCTGCACCTGGGAGGATGTCACCCAAATTCTCTGCTGCCTTAGGGGAAGCCCAGGGACAAAACAGCCAAGAGAGTGTATTTATGAGGCCCGTTGCTAATAAATTTACTGGGCAACACAACGAGCAGATCCAATCGCAGTCTGTGAGGTGTGACTGCAGCACATGCAGACCTACCCAAGGATAGCTCTGATCTTTCTCGCCCCAATAACAATAGCAGTGAAGCCGCGGCAGTACGGGCTAGTCATTCGAGTACATACGCAGCCTCCTGGCTGGGCTCGTACTGCTCATGTGGCTGCAGCTTCGCGGCTATTGTTATTTACGCTAGCTAGATCAGAGCTAGTGTGGGTCTGTCTACATGTGCTGCGGTCACACCTCTGCTTGCAGAGCGGACGTACCCTCCTGTCCCGCGTCAGGTCAATGTTTTCCAGCCATGTGAAGCCTCGCTAGGATTTTAGCCTTTAATCCTTTGTCTCTCTCCGTCCAAGGGGACAGGGTTGCTACGAGTCACCTGGACTCCATTCTGGGCAACATGGGGATCTTTTTAACTGAAGAGGAGCTCCAGGAGGCGCTGAAGCACACGGAAATAGACGGTGAGCATTACAGACCTCTCTGGAGACACCTGTGCTTTCGTACTGAGGCTCGTCCCAAGAGAGGGAGTTGGGTACATCTGTATAAAGGGATCTATCTCCCCTTGCTAGTGCAAACCAAGAGCCTCTCTTTGCTCAGTGCACTCTCACCCCATTCCTGTGGCACCATCAGCCAGATTTCCCGTTACACGTGCGAGGCACTCGTATCCTCTGCACTTGAGTAGTTCTCAAGCCTAACTGCATGCTCCTTCTCTCACAAGGGCACAGGGTAAATGGGCGGGGCGGAGGGCAGGAGTGGGCATGTCTGAGGCCACACGGGCTGGTGCATGATCCTCATTACTTAGCAACATGTTCCCCTGTCAGGCTTCTCGCCACCTACTAGGCTGTAGTAAATGGGGTGGCTGCATTGCAGCGTTCTCAGTAACACAGGGTTTGTCCTTTGCGTGTTTAACCCGCAGGAGTCTGTGCCCAGAATGCCCATCTTCCAGGACGGCTTATGGTGATGGAAATGCAGATAAATCCATTACAGCCACTTGTAGGGCTCAGAGGAGCCTTTCCCTCCCCTGCCTCTCATTTCCTTTCCCCTCCCGCTCACCCCAGGGATGGAGGGGAAAGAGAGGAGAAAATGTTATACCACATGAAGTTAAAATATCTAATGTTAATTTCACTGGGCCCAACCATCCCTTGCATTTCACCATGTGTAGCCAGGGCTGTCCTTAGGATTTGTTTCAGAGTGGTAGCCGTGTTAGTCTGTATCAGCAAAAACAACAAGGAGTCTTTGTGGCACCTTAGAGACTAACAAATTTACTTGGGCATAAGCTTTCGTGGGCTAAAACCCACTTCATCAGATGCATGGAGTGAAAAATACAGTAAGCAGAATATATAATATATGTAAGTGATGAAATGGGTTTTAGCCCACGAAAGCTTATGCCCAAATATATTTGTTAGTCTCTAAGGTGCCACAAGGACTCCTCGTTGTTTTTTCTTAGGATTTATGGGGCCCTATGCAGTATTATTAAACTGGTGCCCCTATGCCCGATGGTAGCCCAGGCTCGCATGTGTATTTTAGATAAGGATGGTCTTTGAAAGGATTTGTTTAAAAAACGATATGTCTGAAGATCCAAGCATTTAAGGCTAAAGATGAACACTCAGCTTGTGCATCTAAAAATCTATGCACGGATATTTTAGAGATGTGAATTTATAATCTTCAGCAACAGACTAATGAAATATTTTTAAAGCAAATTTTAAACTAAGGTCCTGTAGACTAACATCTTCTGAGTAAATATTACAGTCATGCACAACTGTTTTGGTCAGTACATTCAGAAACTGACAGTATATACCTGGGGGTTGGCAAATGCTTGTTAAATGGCTTCATTACCCCTTGAATGACTCTTTAACAGTTTCAATGTTGTGCTAATAGGCCTGGCAGGCTGGAGGCTTTTTCACTTTTAAGTTACTAGATCCCCTCTGGAGGAAGACTCACCAGGCTGCAGCAGCCAGGGTCAGAACAGGGATAGGAAGAGGTGGGGGGAGAACAGGGATAGGAAGAGGCGGGGGGGGGGGGGGGGAGGGGTGTGTGTGACACTAAGACCCAGAGGTGCCCTAAATTGGATGGTCCTGTGTGTAGCCATTCACGCCAGTGCAAACTGTGTGAAATGCTACCAGAATAACTTACAACCACTTTGCATCACACGGGGCAAAGGAGAATTAGGCTCAGTCACTTTCATTATTTGCACAAATTTAGGCCAACATTTTCCATTCTGCAGGAAATTCCAGCATTTCAGAGATGTGGGTTTATTCCAAACTGGAATGAAAAGTTGAAATTTGTTGCAGAACGGAAAATCTGAATAAATTCTATTCAGAAACATTGGAAGATTTTGTTTCTCTAATGACAAATCACTTGGTTTTGACAATGTGAAAATGTTTTGGTTTTGATATGGTAAAAATATCCATTTTGATAATGTCAAAACATATACTGTATTTTATTATATTTACTATTATATATACAATTAAATGAATATTTACTATAATAAAAAGGCTAAACAAAATGAATTGAAATGATAAAGTCGAAGCAAATGGCTTTACCTTGTTGTTATGAAATGTTTTGACATTATCGAAACAAAAGGAGAGAGTCAGAATTACTCATTTAGACGGTTTCCGATGGAAAATGTCCTTGAAATTGACATGTTCCCATGAACTGTTTTGATTTTGACAAAAGTGCCTTTTCCATTGGTAAAACTGTTCCCTGCGAATGTGCCAGCCAGCTCTCCTGTTCTGCCTTTCTCTCTGCCTCTTCTCCCCTGCAGCAGAGGGGAAGGTGAATTTGAGTGAATTCCTGAAGAGTGTCCAGCAATTGTCCGAAGCTGAAGGTGAGTGACGGCTGTCTAGTGAAGATGGATGGCGGATGATGGCCAGAAGGTGTCACATGCTGTTCGGATTTAGTTGCCTTTCTCTGGGTGTATGTAACACAATTATACAGCATGCAGTCTCCTGTGTCTTTTCTCTGTACATAGCTAGAGACTGTGGTATAATTCGATTTGCTGAAGAGTTTTGAGTCACTGGACTGATTGATGGTGCAAAGATTGACTGGGCTGCATTCCTCCCTCTTAAGGGTATGTCTACACTGCAAGCCAAAGCACGGTTGCCACCCCGGTAGACACACCCAAACTAGCATGGCTTAAAATAGCAGTGTAGAGGCAGCAGTCCAGGTGTCAGCCATAAGCCCATCCAGGGTGCTGAAGTCCTTGCTGTTGTATCTACACTGCTATTTTTAGCGATGAACACAGGTAAAGCTAGCACCGGTATGTCTACCCACGCCACGATCACCCCGTGAATTGCAGTGTAGACACACCCAAAGACAGGCCTGTCCTGATGTCTGAGCCCAGGGTTAGGAAGAGATGCTGGGGAAACAGTAGGTGTCATTCTCCTGTGGATCTCAGGTTTTGTACTGCACGTGTCACCGTGGTGTCTGCTTCACCGCAGCCCCAGCGTGGTGTCAGAGGGTTGCTGGAGGTGCTGACTTTCTGACCAGAACTAAAATCGAGGTCCTGCCGGAGCTGTGCAGTCCCGTCCACTCCGCTATGATTTCCGTTTGTAAGCTCTGGGCATGTCAAAGCCAGTCGTACAGTCACTAACCACGGAGCAGGGAGCTCTTGTCCAGGGAAGCTTTGTAGGATCATCAGCTGAGATTTTCAAAGCGGCCTAAGGGACTTAGAGGCACAGCTCCCATTGCAGTGAATGGCAGCACTGAAAACCTCAGCCATCACCTCTATGGGCACACCTCAGGGCCAAAATCTGCAAGGGACAGGGTGAGGCCTCCGATGGATGAGAACCAAGAATGCTGAGCACCGGCCACTCCAGCTGACCTCATTGGTGGGACCCTTTGGGCTTGATTCCTGTTTACACTGAGGTGGTTTTACACCACTCTGGTAGGGCAGTGGGGCCTTGAAATGAGTGTAAATGAAATGAACACCCACCTGGATGCCCTTTTACACCACCAGCAAGGTGGAAAGTGGCCTTAGGTCTCGTCTACACACACTTCATGCACTGAGTTAACCGGTTTGGAAACTGATTAAGTTAAATCAATGCAGCCCCCTTGTGTGGACACTCTGAAATCCAACTGAGAGCCTTGCACTCATTTAGCTTAAGTGGGTATTTTTTTACTGACTCGTGCCCTGTTTCCATATAGCTCTCTTATTCCGAAATAAGAGTGTCCACACACAGGAGTTGCATCAGTTTAGAAGCTGACTTTGCTACACAGAATGACGTCTTCCTTAGAGACATGACACCATGTTAAGCATTCTTTCCCCCCTCTATCCAAAGGGGAAAAGGTCGATGTCGATAACCTGGACTCCATTCTAGCCAACATGGGGATCCATTTAACTGATGAGGAGTTTCAGAAGGCGCTGGGGGGTGTTACTCGTGGTGGTGAGTAATGCACCATGTCCCTCTGTGTTCTTCAGTGGAGCCTCTGCTGGGGCTGGGAGGGGAGGGGTGTCCACACACAGGTTGTCAGTGACCGGGGCTTGGGCAGTCGGGCTTAGTGGTTGGGGCAAGAGTCAAGAATCAGAGCCCAGGGTCAGAGCTGGAATCAGAAGTCAGGAATCGGATCCAAGGGGCAGGACCGGGTCACCTGGATGATGTATCCCAGCAGTAGGAGCTGCTGCAATGAATCACACAGACGCAGTGTATCACAGAATCATAGAATAGCAGGGTTGGAAGGGACCTTAGGAGGTCATCTAGTCCAAGCCCCTGCTCAAAGCAGGACCAAGCCCCAATTTTTGCCCCAGAACCCTAAATGGTCCCCTCAAGGATTGAACTCACAACCCTGGGTTTAGCAGGCCAATGCTCAAACCACTGAGCTATCCCTCCCCCCAAATCGTTTGAGTCAGATTCTCCAGACAGCTGGATTAATAGTGTAGCTCACCGAACGCAGCCTGCAGTGTAGCTAACTGCACCCTCTAGACCCCACCAAAACTGGAGTGGACTGATGTGACCCGGCTGCTGGACTCCAGACTCTCCAAGACCAGCACGGACCACAGAATGGATTCTCCACAAACGCTGCGGCACAGTGAGGCAAGGCTGGGCCCACGGCAGGTGCGAGAGCTATCACAATCCTCGGCAAATGCATTGGAGCCCCTGTTGAGCTGCCGCTGCTGGGCTTTGGAGCTTGGTTGCCCAGAGCCTGGCTCTGCTGCAGGCCCTGATTCCAGGGTGAAGCCAGTGCAAAGAGGCCCCAAAGTGAATGTGAATTATATTGACACTCACTTTGAAGCTTTCCTTCTGCTGCCAGAGCAGTGTAACTAGGCCACAGCCTGTGGGCATGTCTGCCCTTGGAGCTGGGGGTTTGATTCCTGGCTGGAAGAGAAATACTCACACTAGCTCTCGTGGAATGTGTGAGAAATACTCTCACTAGTGCTACAAATAGAGTGTAGCTGTGGCAGCACAAGGGGTGGGAGGAGTTAGCGACCCGGAGTACCGGCCTGGGGTCTCAGACAGGTGCATACTCAGGGGGCTAGCCACTCCTGCCGGTTGTGCCGTCTTGGTCACACTCAGTTTTTAGCACGCTCGCTCAATCAGCGCTGGCATGAGTCTGTCTCCTCCAGCCGGGAATCACGCCCCCAGCGCCAGGGGCAGACGTAGCCTCTAACTTGCCGTCTGTCTCTGATCTGTGGTTCGTCTTGCAGCGGACGGAAAGGTGGATTTGAAACACTTTATGGAGAGCGTGATGGGCACTCGGCGGCCTTCCCAATGTAAAAGTAAGTGAGGGCTACTCAACCCAAGCGGCCAAGGACGGGTGGGTGGGCAAAGCCGTGCATCAATGGAACAATCCCTGCACCTGTCAGCATGACATTCCACGCGTGTGGGTGGCACCGGATTCCTGCTGTATGGTTGGCCGGAAATGTTGCCTCAGTTCTGAGACCCACGTGGCTGGTGGCACAAAGATTCACACATGCTGGGATTTTCAAAGGGACCTAAAGGAGTTAGGGTTCAACGGGAGTCGATGGGCGCTGGCATCTAACTCCCTGGGGCACATTTGGAAATCCCAAATGGCAGCCTCCCCTGAGAAGCCGTTATCCTCTAGGCCCGTGCTGGGAGCTGGAGACATTCAGTACGTTGCGGCATGTGATCCTAAGACATCCCAGAACCAGTACCCCTGCATGGTTCCATCTTTGGGAAGAGTCATTTAAAGGCACAGCCGAGCCCCAGCCCCTGATGTCCGTGCTCCATTATTACTCTCTTCTCTCCCCAATGATTACATCTTCCTCGCCTCTCCTAGGGGATATGGTGGATCTCCAGAACCTCGACTCCATCCTGGACAGCATGGGGGTCCATTTAACCAATGAGGAGCTGCAGGAGGTGCTGAAACATGCTACCATTGAGGGTTGGTCTTTCAAAACTCACTCTGTGTTCTTTGTGGGGGGAGGGAGGGAGACACCCTGAAATCAGCAGAATTGACGGTGAGAGTTTGAAATCCTGCTTGTGCCTTGTGCTTGTCAAAACCCAGTGGTGTGATGTGTGCACGATAGGCAACAGGGACAATACAGCTGTTTAAAATAAATCCTGGGCCCAGATTCTGCTCCCACTTACACTGGGGCAAAGCAAGGTCATGCCACTGCCAACAGAGGACGGACTGACTGATTTCCATTGACATTAAGACGGCTTTACCCCACCTTGGCAGTTTAAAGGAGCCTTAAAGTTGGATTCAGTTTACATTTGCACCCACAATTAGAACAGTGTCAAGTGACCCTAGTGTCAATGAGAATCTGATTTAGTGGAGTTCATCTGGATTGACACCCCTGGAGAGGGGATCGTGATCTGACCCTTTTAAATGTCATACCCTCCCTTTTCCGATCCTAGAACTCTGACCCCTTTCAAGGATTCCATCCGTTTTTCTTTTAGAAAAAAGAAAGTTCTTAGTCACTTATGTGACAGTGTCTCCGTCCAGTGCTAACCGACCTGAACTACAGAAATCGGGTCAATTCCCATCTGTCTCTGTGTACTTCAGTGTGTTGCTTCATTGACTCTGAGCTGTGCTTTGTCTTACAGCCAATGGAAAGGTGAATTTGGGCGAATTTATGAAGGGGGTGAAGACTATCCAGAAAATGCCCCCAGGTGAGGGTAAGTGAGAATCTAATATACAGATGGATAGATGGGACTGCACTGAATGAGGCAGGAGACACATGGTGGGGGAAGTGCTATGTGATCAGGCTATCTCCTAATGAATGCACATAAGAGGGCAGAGTTAAGGTTACTTAAGCAACCTCAATTGCTGTCTTTCCTCACTCTAGAGTATCTGACTTAGTAACCTTAGGCTTTGATCTTGCAAATATGCACAGGCTCCGACTCACTCACATGAAGTCTCAGTGAAGTCACGGGGTGAAGTTAAGCACAAGCTATAGGGTTTGTGGGATTGGGGGCTTAATAGTGTCCCTTTAACTGAAGTTTTTGAATGTAGTAATAATAATCCTAGTGTTACATTAGTGAGCTCTCCAGGATACAAACCTAAGAGAAACTGTGCTCGCAGATAACTACTTATCTAAAACGTAGGGGCTATGCCGTGTGAAACGACGGAGTCAGTTAACTATTTGGAAAAATTAGCCAGAAGGGCAGGATTTTTAATGGGTGGATTCTTTCCACTTCGAGTTTTCTCTTGATCATGTTGGGAGTTCTTGCTTTATTCGGTGCCCAACTTGAATAGCATATGATAAGTTCTCTGTGGATTTGCAAAGAGGCAGAACGATGTCAGTGCCAGCCTAAAGGACACCAGAGAGACATTACCATGTTGTCAAACATAATGAATAATCAGCACCGAAAGCCAAATTCCCTGCTGTGACTCTCTTAGACTTCAGTGGCATTGCACCACCAGCTCATAGTCTTTTAAGGTTTCAGTATCACTTACCATGTAGCACAGACAGGAAGGATGGTTTGGTGGCTAAAGGATAGATCTAGAAGCCAAGACACCAGGCCTGTACTCCCCACCTCTGCTGCAAACTATTCCAATCGCCTAATGATGTGTGACCTTGAACAAATCACTTAAACTCACCTGCCTCAGTTTCCCTTCCCAGGGGTGAGTGTGAGATTTATTTGACAAATGTGTGTAAAGGCTTTTAGATCCTCACATAGAGGGTGCTAGAGCAAGACAAAGGATTCTTGATATTATTTCTACATCATCAAATCTCGCACGTCCTGGCTGACCGAAGGGGAATAATTCCTAGCTTAGTTGTGCGGGATGACTGTTAAATGTACAAGTCATGAACCAGTGCAGATTCCAGTGTTATTTTATCTCTGCTCCCAGAGGACAAGGTGGATGTGGGGAACCTGGACTCTGTGCTGGCTAACATGGGGATCCATTTAACCCAGGAGGAGCTGCAGGAGGCGCTGAAGCACTCCCCCGTTGACAGTGAGCATGTCCACTCCCACTCTGGCTCCGTCCGTGTTGTCAGAGCCCCGTTGTGTGGGGCCAGGCCTCCTGCTGCCAACGTGGTGGTGGGAAGAGGCGCTGGGGGAGGCTGCTCCCTGGGCTTGTCAAAGGAGTTAACCCCACCCGTGCCTCACCTCAGCCGTCTTCCTCCTTAGACCCAGAGGCTGCTCTCACTTACGCCCAGCTCTTATGGCCTCCAGGGGGCAGCTGGGAACAACCATAGCACTGAGGTTCCCAGGCCATGGCCCTTCCCCTCTGGCTATTCCCTCCATGTGCCCTCTGTGCAGGAGGCTGCAGTGGGGCAGGTCCATAGAGCCAGAAGCCCATGTGGCCATTTCCTGTGTGCACAGAGGTTCCCGGGTAGCTGGAAGGTGCCCTTGTGACACGGGGATGCTCTAAACCAAAGCAGGAGGAACAGAACCCAGAATCCCAGGCCCCATTCGCTCAGTTGCTTCCCTGCGCATCCGTGTCCAGCCCTTGTCTCTGAGTGGTGCTTCCCCTTGCAGGCAACGGGACAGTCGGCCTGAGCGCATTTATGAAGAGCGTGATGGGTACGCGGAGACCGTCCCAGGTGGAGAGTAAGTGAGAACAGACGTGCTCTCTCAGCACTCAAGGCTGATGTGTCCCCACCCTGGCAGTTGGAGAGAGGTGTCGATGCGGTTAAAGTAGTGCGCAGCGGGACTTGCATCTTCTCTGCCCAAACCAGCCCTGAGGTCCTCGCTCCGTTATTACACTTTCCTGACTCAGCCAAACTGCCCCGTTGACTAAACTGCACGTCTTTCCCATGTGTCCTAGGGGATAAAGTGGATCTCCAGAACCTGGATGACATCCTGAGTCGCATGGGGGTCCATTTAGCCAATGAGGAGCTGCAAGAGGCGCTGAAACATGTGACTGTTGACGGTTGGTATTTCAAATCTTGCTCTGCGTTCTCTAGCAGGGGGCTTGAAATCAGCAGAAATGATGGTGAGCATTGGAAACCCCGCATTCCTCAGTTTTTCCATGTAGAATGAAGGAAGTTCTAAGTAAATTATGACAATTTATCTCCTTTCTGTGCTAATCAACCTGAATTTTAGCTAATCAACCTGCCCCCTCAGCCTCTGTGTTCTTTAGTGTCTGTCATTTCCCATGACTCTGAGCTGTGCTTTACCTTGCAGCCGATGGGAAGGTGAATTTGGGCGAATTTATGGAGGCGGTAAGGACTGTCCAGAAATTGCCCCCAGGGGAAGGTGAGTGACCATCTAATAATCCAGAGAGAAGTTAGAAGAGAGTGACCAGAATGAGGCTGGTGTCCTCGGGGAAAAAATAGGGTGTCATCATGTAGTTAAAAACCACCTTTTAATGAATCCACTCAAGGGGCAGAGTTAAGGTTACACCAGAGCCCTTAATTCTGGCCCTTCCTCATTCTTGAGTGCCTGACTTTGTAACCTTAGGCCCTGATCCTGCAAACATGCACTGGCTTTGCTTTTCTCACGTGAAGTCTCCGTGAAGTAAAGTTAAGCACATTCAGTACTCTTTGTAGTGTTGGGGGTCGTAATAGCATTCATTTACTAGGGGATTTTGTATATAGTAATAATAATACTTGTGATATGCTAGTGAACTGTCGAGGATACAAAGCACAGAGAGATTGTGCTTACCGATAACTCCTTATCTAGGACAGATTACTATTATTATTATATTATGATTCATATATTACCAAATCTCTCATCCTGGCTGCCCGTAGGGGAGTAATGCATAGTGTAGCTGTCTGGGATGATTGTTAAACATTCAAGTACTGAACCAGTGCGGATTCCAATATTTTCTGTCTGTTCGCAGAGGACAAGGTGGATGTGGGGAACCTGGACTCCATCCTGGCCAACGTGGGGATCCATTTAACCCAGGAGGAGCTGCAGGAGGCGCTGAAGCACTGCCCCGTTGACAGTGAGCATGTCCATTCCCACTCTGGCTCCGGTTGTGTTGTCACGGACCCGTTGTGTGGGGCCAGGCCTCCTGCTGCCAACGTGGTGGTGGGAAGAGGCGGTGGGGGAGGCTGCTCCCTGGGCTTGTCAAAGGAGTTAACCCCACCTGTGCCTCACCTCAGCCATATTCTTCCTTAGACCCTCAGGCTGCTCTCACTTATTCCCAGTTTTTATGGTCTCCAGGGGGCAGCTGGGACATTGAGGTTCCCTGGCCACGCCCCTTCCCCTCGAGCTATTCCCTGCATAAACCTTCTGTCCAGGAGGCTGCAGTGGGGCAGTGACATAAAGCCATTGCCCCATGTGGCCATTTCCTCGGTGGACAGGGCTTCCCTGGTGGCTGGAAGCTGCCTTTGTCGCACCGAAGCGGTGTAAAGCAGCAGGAACAGAGCCCAGTATCTGAGGCCCAGCTTGCTCAGCTGCTTCCCTGCGTATGGCCGTGTCCAGCCCTTGTCTCTGAGCGGTGCTTTCCCTTGCAGGCAACGGGACAGTCGGCCTGAGCGCGTTTATGAAGAGCGTGATGAGTACGCGGAGACCCTCCCAGGCGGAGAGTAAGTGAGAACAGACGCTCTGTCTCCACATTCATCCCTGGTGTGCCCTGTTCTGGGGAAAGCCTCGTGCGGGCGCCCTCCTGCGTCTGACCTCAGCGGCACATGTGACTGCCTCGGTTTCCCCTTTTTCTGCCTGTGCAAACACTGTTGTGTTTTTTCTCAGCAGCAAATTCCTGTCCCTTGATTCACATCAAGTGCCAGTGTCTGCAGATCCCTTATCACTGTAAAATCACTTATTCCGAAAATCCCAGTGTAAAACAAAGGAACACAGCAGCTCTTCAATCCCATTCTCCGGTCCCTCACCTGAGCGTCATGAGCCACTTGGTCTCAGTTCCTTTGGCCTCTGTTCCAGGCCGCCGCTCTCCAGGCCATCCACCTGAGATCAGGTCCCCTCTCTCCCACGAGTCTTCTCCAGTAGCCCGAAGTCAGGTCTCCCCCGAGAGGCCTCCCTGTAATCTTCCACTCCCCGGCCGCCTGCCCTGCGAATCTAATCCCTGCTCCTGGTGATCTTTCTCCAGAGTCAACCCCTCCTGAGCCCAGTATGGCCTGACCAAGATGGTTCTTCCCCTCGTTCTCTGGGGCCTCTGCATGTGTTTGGCAGGGATCCCCAGCCCTCGCCAACCCTCCCAAGGGTTTTCCTCAGAACGCGTCACCGACAGCTCCCCGTTACTGCTCTCCTTCAGGCCTCCTGCAGCTCTTTCCTCAGGCAACTCTCTGCCGCTGTTCCTTTCTCTCCTGTGTTCCCAGGGTCTGTCTGCGCAGCTGTGTAAGCCCTGGGTTGGTAGAACACACGTTAGCAGCCCCTGGCTTTATTAGCCATGGGCTCGAGTCCCCAGGTTAGGAACTGTTGAACCCTGGGTCCTAGTGTCTACACTGCATTATGTGGGCCGGAGTCCAACCCACCCACATCCCAGACTTCCTAGCGCCCTCCAAAAATGTGGCTGCTTTATCCCTTGGTTCATGGTGCCGGGTGGGTAAATTTGACTGTCCGGAGGACAAAGTAAGTCTGCCTGGGGGATTGTGGGACATTTTTGGCAAACTCCCAGAGCACAAGTCCAGGCTGCATCTACACTGCAAAGCAGTAGGGCTTGAACCCTGGATCCCAGCTTGGCTCAGGCTCTGACCATCCACCGCGATGGGCTGCTGAGTCCAACCCCTGGGTTAGCACAATTTGTGTGTAGACGGAAGGAGGGTTAGGCTTGAGCCTGAATTCAAATGGCTTAAATAGCAGTGTAGACGTGGCCTCTGACAGCTCTCCCCTGCCTCTTCCTGACATTCTCTCTCTCTCTTTCTCTGTCGGCCCACTGTATGTTATCACTCTCTCCTAAAGCTCCTCATTGACTAAATGAGACCTCTTTCCCGTGTATCCCAGGGGATAAGGTTGATCTCCAGAACCTGGACTCCATCCTGGACAGCATGGGAGCCCATTTAACCAACGAGGAGCTGCAGGAGGCATTGAAACACATGACTGTTGATGGTTGGTATTTCAAGTCTTGCTCTGTGTTCTCCAGCAGGGGGCGTGAAATCAGCAGACATGGATGGAGCACGTTGGAAACCCTGCTGCACGCGTGATTTGTGCGTGTAAAAGGAAGTGATGGGATGTGTGCACAATAGGACAAGGGATCCAAGACCCAGATTCTGCTCCGATTTACACTGGTGTAAATCTAAGTAACGCCACCATCATCAATGGATTGATTGACTGGGTCTCATTCACACTAAGGCCGCTTTACCCTATCCTGGCAATAAAAAGTGGCCTTAAAGTAGGACACGTTTATATTTTTGCACCACATGTCGAACAGTGTAAAGTGATCGCTGTCTAAATGAGAATCGGGTCCAACCGGGTTAATCTGTATTCACCCCAGTGCAAGTGGGCTCAGGATATGGCTGCTTGAATTTCATAAGAATGGCCAGACAGGGTCAGACCAATGGTGCATCTAGCCCAGTATCCTGTCTTCCGACAGTGGCCAATGCCAGGTGCCCCAGAGGGAATGAACAGAACAGATAATCATCAAGTGATCCTGTCATCCTCTCCCAGCCTCTGGCAAACAGAGGCTAGGGACATCCAGAGCATGGGCTTGCACCCCTGACCATCTTGGCTAATAGCCATTGTTGAACCTATCCTCCATCCTTCATACCCTCCCTTTTCTGATTCTAACTCCATGCGTCCTCCTCAAGGATTCCTCCAGTTTTCATTTACAAGGAATAAAGTCTCTTGTCTGACCTGAACTTAGCAGTGATGTCCATACCCTTCTGCCTCTTTTTCTTAGTGTCTGTTTGTCATTTCCATTGACTCTGAGCTGTGTTTTACCTTGCAGAGGACGGGAAGGTGAATTTGGGCGAATTTATGAAGGGGGTGAGGGCTCTCCATAAATTGCCCCCAGGGGAAGGTGAGTGAGAACTTAATAACACTTATGATTGGTAAAGGAGAGTACACTGAATGAGGCAGGAGAAAGTACTATGTGACCATGTAATTAAAGATTGTCTCCTAATGAAGCCACACAAGGGGGGAGAGTTAAGGTTATGTCCTGGACCTTAATTCAGACATTTCCTATCTCCTTCTTGAAATGAGAGTAGCTCGAAGCGCAACTACAGAGCTTTTAGTGCATGGCAACAGGGTCCACTCCGCCAATTAGTGCATGGGAAGGCTAGAGAGCTGTAGATTTACACACCAGCTTACTGCGCGCTAACCATCTGTATAGGCAAGCCCTCAGTTAAGTATTGTGAAAAGCTAATTAGAAGCGGATTCTTCCCCCTTCAAACTGAATAACGTATTGTATGTTTCCTGGGTATTTGCAAAGATGCAGGACGATTTCAGTGCCATCCTGGCCAGTAGCGTAGCCAGGCGGGGAGCAGCGGGAGCGGCCGCTCCCCCACTGAGCAGAAGCGGCGCCTTTTTTGGGCTCCATCGCCTTTTGCTCCTACGCTGCAGCCAGTCAGAGCGGAGCGTTTTTTTTTGCTCCCGGCTCCTTTTTTTGCTCCCGGCGCCTTTTGCTCCGATGCTGCAGCCGGAGCGGAGCATTTTTTTTTTTTGCTCCTGACGCCTATTTTTAGCTCCGCTCCCCCTGTGCTCTAAACCTGGCTACACCATTGATCCTGGAGGATAGGAAAGGTGATAATGGTCACAGAGCCATTTGCCTAGTTGTGTTAATTGAGCTGCACGTTGTTTCTGTGGCTGGTGCTGGGCTTCTAGATGCTCCATGCAATTCTTCTCAAAGTCATGGGCTCCCACCCTTACAG
Organism: Macrochelys suwanniensis; assembly: GCA_033296515.1. Taxonomy (NCBI): domain Eukaryota; kingdom Metazoa; phylum Chordata; order Testudines; family Chelydridae; genus Macrochelys; species Macrochelys suwanniensis. Next base: position 6,255,049 of record CM065797.1, read on the forward strand.
CGCAGCGCCGGGCAAAACGCCCCAGCCCCAGTTGCTCAAAGGTCGGGTCAGAAATGTTCGTATGGGGCAGGTTGTGTTTCAGGGTGTCTTTGAAGCGTTTCATCTGCCTTCCACACTTACAGTTGCTTTAGCTTAATTCAGAATATAAGACTTGTTTTCATAGATGGGTGTCGGGCATTCGAATTACATGGTGAGTCCATCACAATAGGCAACAAATCAAATGAGTCTTGATGCCAGTGCTTTCACCTCTTTTATCAAAGAGGATAAGGGGGTTGTGTCTAAGCCCAGGTCTACACTGGAGGGGGGTCGACCTAAGATACGCAACTTAAACTACAGGAATAGCGTAGCTGAAGTCGCCGTATCTTAGGTCGACTTACCTTGGCGTCTTCACGGCGCTGAGTCGACCGCTGCCGCTCCCCCGTCTACTCCGCTTCTCCTCTCGTGGCGGTGGAATTCCGGCATCGACAGGAGAGCGCTCGGGGATTGATTTATCGCATCTAGACTAGATGCGATAAATAGACCCTTGAGAGATCGATCACTACTTACCGATCCGGCAGGTAGTGTAGACCTGCCCTGAGATACATTACCAAAGTTTTCAAACATAATAAATAACCAACACTTAGGGCTAAATTCATCCCTGCTGTAACTCTCTTTTACTTTGTGAGAATTACACTGCTAGGTCATAGAACGTTAGCTCTTTAAAGCAGTGACCTTTTTTTCCCTTTGTTTGTACAGTGCCTAGCACCGTGGAGTCCTGGTACGTGACTGGGCTCCTAGGCACTACAATAGTATTTTTAGGGTTTCAGTATTCCCTAGCAGGTAGTGCAGAGTGGGGAAGGACTGTTTTGCACATATGGATAGGTCTAGAGGCCAAGACACTTGGGTTCTCTCTCTTCCTGTGCTGCAAACGCTTGGGCAAATCACTTATTGTATCTGACCTTGAATAAAAATGTAATTGCTGTGCCTCGGTTTCCCCTCTTGATTAGGTGATGATACTTCAATGGGTACAAGTTTCATTCCAAGTATTCTGTGTGTAAGATAGAGAAAAAACAAAGGGTTATTGTTTTTATTATTAATATTATCCTTATCTTGCCAAATGTCACTCCCCAGCCTGGCTGCGTGTAGGGGAAGAAAGCCTGGTTTAGTTCTTCAGGATTATTCTTTAATGTACGACTAATGAGCCTATGCAGAGTCCAATCTTTTCCTCTCCATTCCCAGAGGACAAAGTGGATGTGGGGAACCTGGACTCCATCCTGGCCAACATGGGGATCCATTTAACCCAGGAGGAGCTGCAGGAGGCACTGAAGCACTGCCCCGTTGACAGTGAGCATGTCCATTCCCACTCTGGCTCCGGTTGTGTTGTCACGGCCCTGTTGTGTGGGGCGAGGCCTCTTGCTGCCAGTGTGGTGGTGGGCAGAGTCTGCTCCCTCCTGCTACTGCCTCAGCTTGCCAAAGGTGCTAACCCCACCCTCCCCTCACCTCAGCCAGCCTTCTCCCTTACACCCAGAGGCTGCTCTCACTTACACCCAGCTCTGATGGCCTCAAGGGGGCAGCAGGGAACAATCGAAGCTCTCAGGTTCCCTGGCCACAACTGTTCCCCTCCAGCTCTTCCACCCTATGCCCTCTATGTAGGGGGCTACGAAGGGGGTGGCATAGAGCCATTACCCCCCGTGGCAATTCCCTCTGCCGGCAGGGATTGCCGGGGAGCTGGAAGCAGGAGGAACAGAGCCCAGAATCCCAGCTCCCATTCGCTCAGCTGCTTCCCTGCGCATGGCCGTGTCTGGCCCCTGTCTCTGAATGTTGTTTTCCTTCGCAGGAGATGGGACAGTCGGCCTGAGTGCGTTTATGAAGAGCGTGATGAGTACGCGGAGACCCTCCCAGGCCGAAAGTAAGTGAGAACAGACGTGCTCTTCGCATTGGCTGCTGATGTGGCGTTACCTGCTTGGAGTAAGACATTTCGAACAGAACTTGACTTACCCTTGGTGGAAAAGATGCTGATATCACATGTCTTAAACCACTCCACTGAGAACACAGGGAACGGGATCCGGGAAGAAAGCAGCAAGCACTGGGGTTACAGGGTTTAAGGGAATGATCCGGCAAATCCGACTCGCAAGAGTAGCACCTCTGGAAGTCAGTGAGGCTACTCGTATGAGTAGAGACTGCAGGACTGAGCTCAATGTTTGTTACCACCAGCAGTTTTTAAGAGCCAGAGTCTGCCGCTAACCATGAGCCGGCAGTTCCCAGTGGCGATTTCAAAACTCTTGAGAACTAGCTGAGCCTGGCAGGGTTTTGATTCCCGGTGGCATTAACAGTTTTACAGCCATGCAGGAGAGGCAGAATGGCCCAGCGCTCAGGGCGCTAGCCTGGAACTCAGATGACCTGGGGTCAATTCCCTACTCTGCCACAGATTCCTGGTGTGATCTTGGATAACAGGGGAGGGATAGCTCAGTGGTTTGAGCATTGGCCTGCTAAACCCAGGGTTGTGAGTTTAATCCTTGAGGGGGCCATTTAGGGGTCTGGGGCAAAAATCTGTCAGGGGACAGTACTTGGTCCTGCTAGTGAAGGCAGGGGACTGGACTCAATGTCCTTTCAAGGTCCTTCCGGCTCTATGAGATAGGCATATCTCCCTATATATGACAAGGCACTTAGGGCCAGATTTTGAAGGTAGTTAGTTATCTGAAGAAGTAGGTAGGTGCCTAGTAATGGTTTTTTTAAAAATGCAAATCCCACTAGGCCCTGGTATGCATGTGTAGGCCCCTAAAGGCCTTTTAAAAATCTGGCCCTTTAAAAAAATAATCCTGCCTCAGTTTCCCCATCTGTAAAATGAGGATAATAGCACTTCCCTGTCTCTAATGTTGTGAGGATGAATACAGTAAAGATGGTGAGGTGCTCCAATAATCACTTTAGATCAACACGCCTGAACAAGAACCTCACTTCCCGATCTACCCAAAGGGTCGAGCTCACCCATGAGCAGAGGGCTTATGCCATATAAGCCCTCGCTGGAGGTCTTTTGTGGGACTGGAATAGCACTTAGCCCTTGTGTGGGCTCTCTTCTCTGCTCGGGGTGAATTTCACCAGTGCCTTCAGCACCATCAGCAAAAGCCAAAAGGATCCTTCACTTAATATATTGCACTTCATTATTCAAATGTAGCAAACCACCAGCTCACGTGGTTGTGAATTCTGCTGTCAGTGTCTACATGCACACTGGTGTAACTGAGAGCGGACTTTGGCCCAAGATGAGCGGGTTGGGTGCTGGGGTGCCGTTACACTGGTGTTACACCATTTTAACTCTGTTGGGCCAGATCCATTGAAGTCGATGGTTGATGGGATCTGGCTCAAGTGGAGAGACTTCTGATTTGCACCAGTGTCCGTGAGAGGATTTGGCCCCAGTGGCCTTAATTGAGTTTTTTTACATCTCAAATTATGGGCTTCCCGGCAGGGAGCGGGGAAAGTGCACCGGGTAAGAATTCGGGGTGGTTGTCTTAGCTACAAGGAAGCAAACAGTAAAACCCCTAATCCTTCTATCTACTTAAAGGGGACAAAGTTGACCCTGGTCACCTGGATTCCATCCTGGCCCACATGGGGATCTACTTAACCAATGAGGAGCTGCAGGAGGCACTGAAATTTGTGACGGTGGATGGTGAGTCTTTCAGGTCTCCCTGTGCTCCGTTGTAGCATTCGCATCGGTGCCAGAAAACTGGGCGAATGCCTGAGCCACATTTTCCCTTACAGCCGACGGGAAGGTGAATTTGAGCCAATTCATGCGAGGAGTGAGTGCTGTCCAGCCAATGACTCAAGGACCTGGTGAGCAAGGGCTTTATTAAAGAGTCTCAGAGGGGTAGCCGTGTTAGTCTGTATCAGCAAAAACAATGAGGAATCCCTGTGGCACCTTAGGGCTGGTCTACACTAGGGGGAGGGGGGAGGATCGATCCAAGATACGCAACTTCAGCTACGTGAATAACTAAGTAGCTGAAGTCGAATAGCTTAGATCGATTTTTAAAAGTATTTACCCCGGTCCACACGGCAGCAGGCAGGCTCCCCCATCAACAGCGCTTCCTCCGCTCGCGGAGCTGGAGTTCCGGTGTCGATGGGGAGCGGCTCTGGGATCGATTTATCGCGTCTAGATGAGACGCGATAAATCGATCCCAGAACATCGATAGCTACCCGCCGAATCGGGCAGGTAGTGTAGACGTAGCCTTAGAGACTAACAAATTTATTTGGGCATAAGCTTTCATGGGCTAAAACCCACTTCATCAGATGCATGGAGTAGAAAATATAGTAGGCAGATATAAATATACAGCAAATGAAAAGATGGGAGTTGCCTTACTGAGTGGGGGGTCAGTCCTAACGAGGCCAATTCAATTAGGGTGGATGTGGCCCATTTCCAACAGTAGACAAGAAGGGGTGAATATCAACAGAGGGAAAATTATTTTTTGTAGTGACCCAACCACTCCCATTCTTTATTCAGGTCTAATTTGATGGTGTTCAGTTTGCAAATTAATTCCAGTTCTGCAGTTTCTCGTTGGAGTCTGTTTGTTTTTGAAGTTTTTTTGTTGAAGAATGGCCACTATTAAGTCTGTTATCAAGTGTCCAGGGAGATTGAAGTGCTCTCCTACTGGTTTTTGAATGTTACAATTCTTGATGTCTGATTTGTGTCCAGTTATTCTTTTGCATAGAGACTGTCCAGTTTGGCCAATGTACGTGGCAGAGGGACATTGCTGGCACATGATGGCATATATCACATTGGTAGCTGTGCAGGTGAATGAGCCCCTGATGGTGTGTCTGAGATGGTTAGATCCTATGATGGTGTCCCTTGAATAGACATGCGGACACAGTAGGCAACGGGGTTTGTTGCAGGGATTGGTTCCTGGGTTAGTGTTTTTGTTGTGTGGTGTGTAGTTGCTTCAGGTTGGGGGGCTGTCTGTAAGTGAGGACTGGCCTGTCTCCCAAGGACTGTGAGAGTGAGGGATCGTCCTTCAGGCAGGGCCGGGGCGCCCACTAGGTGACCCTAGGCGGTCGCCTAGGGCGCCAAGATTTGGGGGCGGCGGGCGGCTGCCTCCTAGCTCCCCGCTGAGTGGGGAGTCAGGGGGCAGCTGCCACGAGCTGCCCGCCGCCCCGCTCAGCTTCCGCGGCCCACGGGTCATGGGTGGTGGGGGGGCTGAGCGCCTGCGGGTGGGGGGAAGCTGAGCGCCTGTGGGTGGGGGACCTGGCTGGGGGGTGGGAGGCTGAGCTCCCACGGGCAGGGGAGCTGGCTGGGGGGGCAGCATTGCGGGGGGAGGGGGCAGCGCAGGGCTGGTGCAAGGAAGTTTTGCCTAGGGCGTGAAACTTCCTTGCACCGGCCCTGCCTTCAGGATAGGTTGTAGATCCTTGATGAATGCGCTGGAGAGGTTTGAGTTGGGAGCTGTAGGTGATGGCTAGTGGCGTTCTGTTACTTTCTTTGTTGGGCCTGTCCTGTAGTAGGTGACTTCTGGGTACCCTTCTGGCTCTGTCTGCTGCTAAGCACCCTGGTCACTGTTCCGTCGCTCTCCGGCCGTTCCCATAGTGACGTGCTTAGAGATGGTAATGTGTGGGGAGAGGTTGGTGTCTCTTGAATGGCTTCTGCTGTCTGTCTCTCAGGCATGCCATAAAACAGGCAAAAAGCCTCTCTAGGTCACAAGTGTTGCTGGGGGTTACGGATTGTGTGGGCACATGGTGTGGTGAGGTCATAATCACATGGTCTAATGCCCATGGCTGAGCTGGGGGCCGGTGAGTTGAATGAAGCTTGTGGCGATTACCACTCCCTGGGCATCCCGAAGTTGATTGTGCTTCGTTAACCATCGTTCAGCCTTTTTTACGCTACCTCTTGCACAACAATGGGGGCTTAAGACACTGGTCAGTCAGGGTGGGGCAGTACCTAGGCCACAATTTCAGGTGTGTCATGGCAGGTTTAGCTGCTTGGCAGAAGCCCCAGTGAGATCGGTATCTCATGGGGGGGGGAAGTCAAGGCTCTGGAGAGCTCGGAGTACCTCAAGCCCAGGGCTGCTTAAACTTGGAGGAGTGTCATGATTCTGGATGCAAGTCACAGAGCTGACGGCCCCAATCCATGAGGTGAGATAGCCGGGAAAGAACAGGGAAACTAGCTCTCTTAGTCCCCCCACCCCTTATCAGCCCCATTGCCAGTAGAATCTGAGCGCCTCCCAGGCATTCATATATTTTCCCTCATGACCCCCCTCGGGAGGGAGGAGAGTGCCATTATCCCCATTGTACAGATGGGGAAATGGAGGCACAAAGCAGCTAAGTGCTTGCATAGCAGCGCATCACTCAGGGGTTCCTTCCTGAGTCTGTATAGTGGCCTTCCTCTTGCCACCCTCCTCCTTAAAGCTGTCTCCGGTCCCAAGCTCTGGGATCAAAGGAGGTTTAAGGTGGGAGGGAGGAGAAGAGCCTCTGACCCTCTCTGCATGTTTGCCTTACACCCCAGAGAAACCTCAGATGACCTTTGGCCCGATCTCTGAAACCAATATGACACTGAAGTCCCTGCCGAAGAAGATGATGTTGAAACCCCTGCCAAAAAAGACCAGCGGGTGAGTGTGGAGGTGTCTGGGCTGCCATCGCCATGGATTGCCAGGTCCTCTGAGCAGGATCCCTGCCTCCATTCCTGCCAGTAAAACACCAGCACGCTGGGTGCAGTAATCAGCATTAATTACCCTTTTCCCCAGCTGAAGGAGCTGGCTCTTTTGGACTCTCCCAGGCCTCCCGTGGCTGTAATACTGTGTGTGTGTAACTGAGTTTCTGTCTTTCTTTTTTTTTTCTTCTTGTTTTTATAGAAAATATAAACACATAACGAAACAAAACATATATAAATACACGCACCAGATAGAAATAACCTCTCGGTGACAAAATTCAACCTTCATTATTTGCGAAACCTGGGGAGGGGGAACCCTGAACCCATACAGGTCATGGAGGGCATCAGTTAGTAAAGTGACTAATTAGATAAATAAGTGAGAACATAGCCTATGAGTAACAGGAACTAATATATACTCAACTGCAAAACTATGCAATCATTTCATGTGTGACCAGACAGCCTCATACTTTTTCCAAGAGTTTCTAGACAGAGTCATTTTTTCCATTAATGCAGTAGTAGGGAGGTCACTAAGCCAGTCTGTAAATGAAGGAGGAATTCAGATTTCCATTTCTCAGAATAACCCTTTTGGCCAATAAAATAGTGACTGCAATCCACTTCTTACTGGTAACACCAACTCATTCATCACCCCTCAGACACACAGGCTTGGAGAAGGAAAGAGAGCACATAAAGTTTTCGAGAGAGCACTGAATATGGTGTTCCAGAACATGTGCATTTCTGGACAGGTTTAGAAGATGTGCAAAAGGTTGGCACGTGGCTGTTTGCATATCCAGTATTCACTGTGCGTTGCCTTAAACACGTGTTCTGGAGTCCAGTCGTGCCTGTTTAATATCTTGTTCTGGAAGAATCACAAGGATAAAGAACTTGAAGTATCTTGCGCGTTAAGCCAGAGAGCCTTTATTCTCACAATGGAAACCTGGGAGGATACGTTCATTTCCCCATTTTCCTCAGAGACTGAGATGGAGAGCGTACCGCAAAACGTTAAGCCATCTAAGTAATTCCTGCAAAATGACTTTTATTTCCATATTTATTAACATCCTCTTCTAGAGGTGAAAGAGTTGAAATGGACCAATTGTCCCCTATCCTTGCATGAATCCTTGAGCACAGCTGCTGAAAGGAGGACCTGTGAGGCAGTAATGGTGGATATTTGTTACATGTGTAATCGAAGGAGGCCAGTCTATCATCTTGTATTATATCTTTAATTTTTGTTAATCCTTTTTCTAGCCAAATTGTCTTAAGTGTGGAATTGGCCTTGATCCTGATGCACCGGTTATGGTACGAGCAGAGAATTAGTAAGATCGGATGCTGTAATCATCTTAGTGCATTGCAGGGTGCCCCATGTAGATGCAAAGACTGGACTTTTCCTTAAGGGTGTGGGTAGCCTCATAAGGCATATAAAAGAAGAGAGGGAACCAAATGGCATAGCTAAGCTTTTTTCTATCTCAAACCAGGCCAATGTGTATGCAGAGCAACTGGAGAGGAACCACCTTACAATAGGACGCATTTGGAATGTTCGATAATATAGATACAGATCTGGCAACCCCATATCTCCAGTTGCCCAGTATTTTTAAGGGTCTTGTGTGACAACTGAGGCTGGTTTTTATCTCATATAAATTGCATGATAAGCCTATTTATTTGAGCAAAGAGTGAGGGAGAGACCTTGAAAGGCAACAGGCTAATTATATAAAATCAATCTTGGGCAGATATTCATTCTGGCTATTTCTATTTTCCTCAGTAAGGATACAGGGAGGAGATGCTACCTCTCTATATCCTTGGACAGTTGTTTTTATATGTAGTCCATATTTATAGAAACAATTTTGGGAAGATTAGGACAAAACACCTAAATAAGTTATTTCCTTGCATATTGGAAATGGAAAATGGTGAGACTGAGAAGGATCTGGTCTTTTGGATACATTCGTTGCTTGTGATTTATTCCAGTTAATGCAAAAACCAGAGCTCTCCAGGAATGTAAGCTACGCTCTATAATGATGAGATTAATGAGGATGGATTCTTCAATAGTACAAAAATGTCATCAGCATAGAAACTGATTTTGTATTCTTTCCCGTTTATAGTCACACCTTCAGTGACTCGGACACATGTACATTGCCAGTAGCTCAAGAGAGAGATTAAAAAGGAGAGGCAAGAGGGGACAGCCCTGTTGTGTATCTCTTTCTAGCTGAAATATGGGAGAAATAATTCCATTACTTGATAGTACAGCGAGGGGAGAGTTGTATAATACACTCAGCTAATTCAGGAATGTTGGTCCAAATCCGATGTTTTTGGTTTTTTTAGGACAGCCATTAGATAAGGCCATTCAACCCTATCAAAGGCCTTCTCTGCATCTAGAGATAGGGCTATGGAGGGAACATCGGACAGCTGAGTTTGCTGGATCAAGTGAGCGATTTTTCTCCTATTCTCAGCAGCCAGTCTGCCTTTCATGAAACTACCCTGCTCTGCATATGTAATTGATGGGATGCGGCTACTAAAATTTTTGCAATTAGTTTGCAATCTGTGTTGAATAGAGATATGGGACGGAAGTTGACACCGTTGTGACCATCCTTGTTCTTCTTTAATATTAAAGTAATTAAAGCAGTTCTCGTGTTGTGAACCATGGTTCTCTTTTGGAATGTTTCAGTGAAGCCCTTTGAAAGAATAGAAGAGAGCTGATTACAGAATGTTTTGTAGAAATCTGCCATTCATCCCGGGGGCCTTGCTGGAGTTCATGGTTTTTGTAGCCTGTTCAATTCCTTGTGTTGAGAAAGCTCTGTCTGTAAACAACGCTTGTTCTGAAGTCTGATTTATATGAAGCTTGGTAGAATTGCTTACATTGATTATTTATATCTGTTGGTTCCAGGATGGCCCTCCTGTCTTCATGTAATAAGGAAGAAATGTTGTTGTTGGCTAGTTCCATCTTAAATCTTCTGGCATGTGGCATAACTGCGTTATCTCCCCATTCATAATATCTTTGTTTGACCCTGTTGAGTGTAAATTTGAACTTGGCTGGATAAGCGTTCATTATATTTATATTTGGCATTGATAATGTAGGAGGCTTTCATTGTTTGGGTCCATCTTGTGTGTTTTCTCCAACTCATCTATTTCCTTGGCCGAAAAGTCTAGTAACTTCAGTCCTTCTCTCTTCTTTTGGGAGGCCTACCTTATGCATTCCCCCCTTACAGGAGCTTTCAGAGCTTCCCAAAAGATGTATCTGAGGTAACCGAGTGCTTATTTTTGTGTATGAAGTGAGAGATGACAGAATCAACTGTGCAATTAAATTTTGCATCTTTTAGTAGCAGTGTGTTCAACTTCCAGCGAAGACTTTAATGAGGTGTAACCAGCATCTATGGTAAGTATAATAGGAGCCTGATCTGAAATTATCAATAGTGCTTCCATGCATGCTGGAACCAGTTCTGAAGACACAAGAAAAATTCAATTCTGGAGTAAGAAGAATGTACTACAGAGAAATATGTATATTCACGCTCCTTGGTCTCCATACCCATTTTAAATCAAGTTCATTCATTAGTAATGAGGGTTGCCCTATTGTGCTTTGAGTGCTGGGTCTCATGTAATTGGATTTATCCAGACATCTGTCTAGCATAAGAACATAAGAACGGCCCTACTGGGTCAGACCAAAGGTCCATCTAGCCCAATATCCTGTCTTCCAACAGTGGCCAGTGCCAGAGGGAAAGAACAGAACAGGTAATCAAGTGATCCATCCCCTGTCGCTCATTCCCAGCTTCTGGCAAACAGAGGCTAGGGACACCATTCCTGCCCATCCTGGCTAATACCCATTGATAGACCTATTCTCCATGAATTTATCTAGTTCTTTTTTGAACCCTGATATGGCCTTGGCCTTCACAACATCCTCTGGCTAGGAGTTCCACAGGTTGACTGTGCACTTTGTGAAGAAATACTTCCTTTTGTTTGTTTTAAACCTGCTGCTATTAATTTCATTTGGTGACCCCAAGTTCTTGTGTTATGAGAAGTAGTAAACAACACTTCCTTATCTACTTTCTCTACACCAATCATGATTTTATAGACCTCACGCATATATCCCCTTAGCCATCTCTTTTCCAAGCTGAAAAGTCCCAGTTTTATTAATCTCTCCTCATACGCAAGCCGTTCCATATCCTTAATAATTTTTGTTGCCCTTTTCTGAACCTTTCCAATTCCAATATATCTTTTTTGAGATGGGGTGACCACCACATTTGCACTCAGTATTCAAGATGTGGGCATACCATGGATTTATATAGAGGCAACATGATATTTTCTGTCCTACTATCTAGCTCTTTCTTAATTATTCCCAGCATTCTGTTCGCTTTTTTGACTGCCGCTGCACATTGAGTGGATGTTTTCAGAGAACTATCCACAATGACTCCAAGATCTCTTTCTTGAGTGGTAACAGCTAATTTAGACCCCATCATTTTATATGTATAGTTGGGATTATGCTTTCCAATGTGCATTACTTTGCCTTTATCAACATTAAATTTCATCTGTCATTTTATTGCCCAGTCACCCAGTTTTGAGAGATCCTTTTGTAGCTCTTCACACTCTGCCTGGGTCTTAACTATCTTTAGTAATTTTGTGTCATCTGCAAATTTTGCCATAGTATTCCAATTGCCCCCCAGTATTACAGGAGTGTATTTTTTATTAGAAATAATGTCTGCAATGTCTTTGAAAAATTCAGAATTACCTCCACTTGGATTGTAAATGCTTCCTAGAATTAACTTTTTTGAGTTGAAACATCTTCAGGCAGAACGCTTCTTCCTTCAGGATCAAACCAAGACTGTATACATTGAAAAGTTAATACTTTTATGAATTGAGATAGATGTGCCTCTGCTCTTAGAATTCAGTGATGAATGATGCTCAAGACCTACCCACATCTTCTTGATTCTACCAGCATCTATTTCTGCTAGATGAGTTTCCTGCACTAAAGTTACTTGGCACTTTTTTGATCTGAGATGTCACAGGATTTTAATTCTTTTGGAAAGTTGATTAAGTCCCCTCACATTCCAGGAGCATGCTCTAAGAAAATTCATGGCAAAATTTAAAAGACATATTAAGATATAAAACATTATTCTAAAGATGTATATTTCCCCATTGATATTGTAAAACCACATCTCTGGGATATGGTCTATATTTATACATATTTGACACTGGTTAGTTTTAAATTAATGTATGCCTTCAACTGAGCCTCTAAGTGTGTAAGTATACAAAAAGATCTGTAGTTAAATATCATGTGCCTTACAAATATACTTTGGAACAGAAAACAAAAAAAAAGTAAGACTTAAAACAAGCCAGAATGGGCAAGTTCAGATCCTGATGGCTTCAGTTCTCTCTCTCCTCCCTATATTATCTAATAATATCCTAAACATCTCTAAATACATATTGTAAGTCAAATCTTACCCTGTAAATACCATTGGGTATTCTAAGAACCAGTGGTGTAGCCAGGTTTAGAGCAGAGGGGGAGCGACGGTGCTATAAAAAGGCGCCTCCCCGCTCCCCCTGTACTCACCCGGCGGTGCTTTAAAGGGCCAGCGGCAGGAGCCGCCGGCCTTTTAAAGCGCCACCCCCCCCAGCCCAGCTCCGGCAGCGGGGCTGGGGGGGTGCTTTAAAGGGCCCGTGGCTCCCTGCAGCGGCAGGAGCCGCGGGCCTTTTAAAGCGCCCCCGAGCCCGGCTCCCGCAGCGGGGCTCGGGAGGCACCTTAGCGCCGCTTCACCTCACAGGGGGAGTGGCCGCTCCCCCTGCTCCCGCCCTGGCTATGCTACTGCTAAGAACATGTATAATGTATTCCTACCTACAGAAGTTTTGATGTATAGTTACGTATGCATATGTATATGCAGACTCATCACATGAAAATTTACAATTGGTTTGGTAAATCAAATACAAATTAGTACAAAATCTAAATACGAAAAATACAACATTTTAAAAAAAAGTTTCATATTCATAGTATGTCAAATGCCCTGCACCAATTGAATAACTAGTGCTATTTAAGGTTAGGTTATAGTCTCTTTTACATGTTGGGAATATTGACTGTACCAAGTAGGGTGACCAGATGTCCCGATTTTATAGGGACAGTCCCGATATTTGGGGCTTTTTCTTATATAGGCTCCTATTACCCCCCGCCCTCTGTCACGATTTTTCACACTTGCTATCTGGTCACCCTAGCCACAAGAGACTTGTGGTTACCCTAACACGACCCATCAGAGGCAAAGCTAGTGAAGAGATTCTGTCTAGCAGTGCAAGCTATGATGATTAGTGCAGATAATACTTCAGGCAGTAGATGGTGCTATATCCCCCAGCTTCATGTTAAACGGTTACTCTGCGCATTGCGATTCTTACATTTGTTATTGCTCAGTTTTATAGACGATCAACTGAAGAGTTCAGCCCTACCTGGTTATTTGCTAGGAATTGGAAGTTTGTGTAAGTGACTATTACAATGTCTACAGGGATACCTAGAAAAACAAACTGATTTTTAAACTTCTTGAGGTTTGCTTTGTATTGGTTAAAAAAAACCCATTCTGCTATTTTTTGGTCAAATCTGATCTCAGTCTTTGAAGCATCTGCCAAGCGTCAGAAGGGGTTTGGCAAAATCTGGCGGTGCATGCTGAATCCATGGGGAAGGTGAATGGGTGCTTGGTAGTGTATCTGACATTGGTCCCCGTCAGGATTTGCTTTATGCCATTGAATGCAGCCCTTTCTTTGTTAAGCTCAGCTGAGAAGTCGGGAAAAGAGATTTTGGGGCCTTTGTACATAAGGCTTTCAGCTTTTCTAGCAGCGTTCATTAACGTTAGTTTATCACTGAACATCAGCGGCTTGAAGATGATGGGCTTGGGGTGGTCGGATTCCCACCGTCTAGTACCAGGCATTCGATGAGCCCTTTCAGCATCTAATGGGGGCAGCTGAGGGTGCAATTTAAATATGTCAGGGACCAGCTTCTGAAGAAAGCTGATAATATCCACCTTCTCCAGACCCTCAGCAATGCCCAACAGGCGAAGTTTGTTTCTTCAAGTTCTCATTTCTAAGTCATCCTGGTTTTCTTCCAGTTTGTCTAGTCTAAGCTTTGAGGAGGCCATTTCTTCTTTAATTTCACTGGTTTCAAGGGCAGCCTTTGGCAGCTAATTTTCCAAGCGAGCTGTTTTGGGATTTTGCATCACACATGTCTTTTAGAGAGCCCACCGATATCTTTGGAGCGTGAATCCAGGCGGCCGGGGGAGGAATTCTTTCAGTGTCACAATATCCTGGGCTAGGTTCTGCTATGGCCTTCTAATCCCTTTTCAGTTGCTTGGGTGATGCAGGCTGAGGTCTTTTACTGCTTCTCATTTATTCATTAGGATCCATATTCAACAGTTTGAAGTTTATCCAGGGGATTTATTTAATCTTTTATGACAGAAACTTTTTGCCAGTTTGCTAGGAGAGTAATGACTAGAGACAAAGTGACGTGAGGAGGTCCGGGACTAGGCAGCCATCTTCCTCACAGGTATCATGTGATCCTGGAATTTCATTCTTTCTAACACTGTAACTTGGCAAAAGCTGGGGCTCCCCAGATTAGCTACTTCACCACTGGTGCTTTCTCCCCACTGCTTTCCAGGGGAGGAGAGGGAGCAGGCTCACTGGGTGGGTGCCCAGCAGTGGCAGAGTTAAAGATTAATGGCTTGGTTTTTCCCAGGTGCTGAGCACCCACATCTCCTGTGGAAGTCAATGAGAACCAGGGGGACTCAGGCCTTTGGGGATCTCAGCCTGTAAATGCCAAAGTCTTTATGCAGCCCTGAGGAAGTTGAGGGGATTGCATAAGAGGGCAGAATCAGACCCTAGAAGTGTCTCCGGAGTGACCCCACAGCACCTCAGCGGTGTTTACATCTGTGCACAACTGATGTGAGAGGAAAATCAGATCATAAACTCTTTTCTGTTAAATTAATGCAACCCCTCTGAAGTCAATATGGTTGCAGCAGTGTAGCTGAGAGAGGCTTTTGGCCCCCATGCATCATATTCTGCCCTGAATCCATGCGCTCAGCTGCTGTTCCATCAACAGGAGCTGCTCATCTGCAGAGGAGTGTCAGTTTGCATCTTTTAATTGTCCTTCTTTCTTCTTGAATGTTGTATTGCAGGGAGTTATCTGGCATCCTCCTAGACAAGAATAAGTGCAAAGCAGCAAAGAACCTGACCAGGGACCAACTAGAAGGTAACGATGCCCCAGGTATCTGTCTTTCACTTTGAAAGGCAGGTTGACAAAAAGACTGTTCAAGGTTTATTCTTTAGCTTGTTAGATCCTTATTATTTCTACTGCAGTAGCAACTGCGGGGACAGCCCCCACCTGAGGTCAGGGCCCCCTTGTGCTGGGCACTGTTCAGACCCAATCCCTGCCCCAAACACCTTACAATCTCAGATGACCAGACAGACAAAGGAAGTAGGGCTGTCAAGCAATTTAAAAAAATCTTTGCGATTAATCGTGCTATTTTAAAAAAGTAATTGCGATTAATTGCATGATTAATTGCACTGTTAAACAATAATAGAATACCATTTATTTAAATATTTGTGGATGTTTTCTACATTTTCAAATATATTGATTTCAATTGCAACACAGAATACAAAGACTTTTGAAAGCATGCTCCACACCTCGTCCCTCTCAGCTTTTGGAAGGCACTTCAGATTCTTAAACCTTGGGTCGAGTGCTGTAACTACCTTTAGAAATCTCACATTGGTAGCTTCTTTGCATTTTGTCAAATCTGCAGTGAAAGTGTTTTTAAAATGAACAACATGTGCTGGGTCATCATCTGATACTATAACATGACATATATGGCAGAATGCGGGTAAAACAGAGCAGGGGACATACAATTCTCCCCACAGAGTTCAGTCACAAATTTAATTAATGCATTATTTTTTTAACGAGCATCATCAGCATGGAAGCATGTCCTCTGGAATGGTGGCCGAAGCATGAAGGGGCATATTGTTTAGCATATCTGGCACGTAAATACCTTGCAATGCCAGCTACAAAAGTGCCATGTGAATGCCTGTTCTCACTTTCAGGTGACATTGTAAATAATAGGCGGGCAGCATTATCTCCCGTAAATGTAAACAAACTTGTTTCTCTTAGTGATTGGCTGAACAAGAAGTAGAACTGAGTGGACTTGTAGGCACTAAAGTTTTACGTTGTTTTGGTTTTGAGTGTAACAAAAAAAAATCGACATTTGTAAGTTGTAGAGATTGCACTGCCGTACTTGTATGAGGTGAATTGTCATTTTCCCAGTGCAAATATTCATAATTAAAAAATATAAAGTGAGCACTGTATACATTGTGTTCTGTGTTGTAATTGAAATCAATATGTTTGCAAATGTAGAAAAACATCCACAAATATTTAATACATTTCAATTGGTATTCTCTTGTTTAATAGAGCGATTAAAACTGCAATTAATCATGATTAATTTTTTTCAGTTAATGGTGTGAGTTAACGGCGATTAATCGACAGCCCTAAAAGGAAGTGTCACTCCCTCTTTTGCAGATAGGGGACTAAGGCACAGAGGGAATAAGTGACTTGCCTGAATTCACACAGGAAAGCAGTGGCAGAGCCAGGAGCTGAACCCAGGTCACATGAGTCCCATAACCACAAGATCCTCCTGCCTTTCCTCTGGTTCCATGATTCTCTTACCATATTGTTTCATTGACCTGGGTAGAATCTTTGTGTTGGCATAAAAACCAACAACCCTCGGCATTATGCCCCTTGGTTTCCAAAAGAGCGTAGTACATGAAGTTCATACATCCCACCTGACGTAACTGGGTACTTCCCCTACATGCCCACAGCTTTCCACCAGGCCTACAGTTTCTTCAGTAAGGACGCAGATGGCAGTATTGACCTCCAAGGCTTGGAGACAACTGCAAACAACCTGGGGATTAGTTTAACCGAACAAGAGGCCTACGACGAGCTGTCATATGCTGATATGGATGGTGAGTGTACACAATCATCCCTGGTTTAGTCCACAGTGGCACGTTCCAAGGGTCTGTGTTTGTGAGTGTGTGGCGTTGCACTCCCTTGAAACTCCTGGCACTGGGGCAGGGCTCGATGCTAAACACTGTTCCCACCCGTCACATGAAGCAGTCCCTGCCCTGGGGAGCTCACAGTCTAAATAGGCAAGACAAAGGGTGGGAGGAAGGAAGGATTATGTCGGCATTGGGGGACTTGCCAGAGGAAACCCAGCGAGTCTGTGACAAGCTGGGAACTTGCACGAACTCTTCCACGTGCCTTTAACTCATTGTCTCCTGCACCTGGTTACAGAACGTGACTGCTGTAGGGAGTACAAAGAAAGCACATTAAGGCTACATTGAGGGCAGTGATTTCCCTACACCCCCCCTGAATTTCCCCAACACCCCCGCAGTTTTGTGAACTAGTTACATGCCAATTTAGTGACACCCCCCCCCACCCCCTGCCAGTAAATTCGAACACCCCGCCCCCATTTCAATTCCTGTGGAGGCCACTGATTGAGGGTGAGATCTCACACCCCCGAAAGCCAGGAGCTGAGAGAGCTAAAGGTGCCACATCTTGAACTCTTGCCCCCTGGGGCGTGGGCATTGGGATGAGGGGTTCCATCACTTGGTGCCATGCTGCTCAGCTGGCAGAAGTCTGTGCTAACTCCAACTGGAGCAGGGGAGGGATTATTCCAGGAGTGGGTGGGTGAGATTCTGTGGCCTGCGTTGTGCAGGAGGTCAGACTAGATGATCATAATGGTCCCTTCTGACCTTAAAGTCTATGAGGGCCCGCTCTGTTACAAAGTGAGAGACCAGCTCAGGGTGAAAGCAGGGCTCTTACAGGGGAAATGGGCAAAGTGGTAGGCAGGGCTAGCTCCAGGATGGGCAGGGAGTGCACTAGGCTGGCAACATGCTGATCCAAATGGGTAGGAGCCAAGGGAGGATGGGACTATGCCCCACCTCCACATCAGGCAGGAGTTTGACTGGCAGTTGTGCCTGCCCCCTCAAGAGGAATCCTGGCTGAGTCCACAAGAATTCTTCCTTGGGCTGCCCTGGCACTGTAACCAGTTGATGTACAGCAGACACCATTAGCACACCTCTCTCGCCCGGACTAGAACCCCTGTCTTTCTGCTCCCAGAAGCGCCCCTCTGCCAGCCGAGCTAACGGACACCTCCCTCAGCAAGCATCCAAAGCAGGTCCCTCTGTGTCCTCTCTGTGACAACACTGACTCATACATACAAGACCCCTCCTCAGCCCTTTCCAATGCAGCCAGTGGCTTAAAGCCACATTTGGGCTCAAAACGTATTGGCCCCTTTGGTTGATCCAGGTTTCAAACTGGGATTCACTAAGGTTTTCTCCTCTTGTAGTCCCCCCACTCCCCACCCCATGCACACAAGTCAGAAGCAGGCCAGCCATACAGCTATCACTAGGGCCATACCAAATTCACAGTCCATTTTGGTCAATATCATAGTCATAGCATTTTTAAAATAGTAAATGTCGATAATTTCAGCTATTTAAATCTGAAATGTCAGTGTTGTAATTGTAGGGGTCCTGACCCAAAAAGGAATTGTGTGTGTGGGGGGGGGGTGGTTTCCACAAGGTTATTGTAAGGGGGGTTGTGGTACTGCTACCCTTACTTCTGTGCTGCTGCTGGCCGCGGCGCTGCCTTCAGAACTGGGCAGCTGGAGAGCAGCGGCTGCTGGACGGAAACCCAGCTCTGAAGGCAGATCGGCTGCCAGCAGCAGCACAGAAGTAAGGATGGCATGGTAGGGTATTGCCACCCTTACTTCTGCGCTGCTCCCTGCAGAGCTGGGCCCTTAGTTGGCAGCTGCCACTCTTTGGCCGCCCAGCTCTGCAGGCAGCAGTGCAGAAGTCAGGGTGGCAATACTATGAACCACCTAAAATAAACTTGCAACCTCCCTTCAACTCCCTTTTGGGTCAGGACCTGCAATTTGAGAAACACTGGTCTCCCTGTGAAATCTGTATAGTACAGGGTAAAAGCACACACAAGACCAGATTTCATGGGAGGAGACCAGATTTCACGGTCCGTGACGCATTTTTCATGGCTGTGAATTTGGTAGGGCCCTAGCGATCACTCTCTGACACAGGCTCCCTTGAGCAGCATGGCCGCAGAAATTAGACAGACCCATGCTGATAACAACCAGTGGAGTGGGAGAGGTATTAAGCAGTTGCCTAGCGTGGATCTTAGCAACAGATCCCCTTCTCCGCCAGCACTCAGGGGAAGGCGGCTGTTGTCAGCCTGGCCTGGAGTAGGCCCATCACTACCCTGTCCCTGGGGTGAAAGGCGCTTGATCAGTGGGAAATGCTGTTTACCTTGCAGGAGATGGGAAGGTGAACTTCTCTGATTTTCTGACCATTGTCAGCGACAACAAGCGCTTCATCCAGGCTGTAGGTGAGTGCGGTGAACCGGGCCCAGCCAAAGGGATTGACCACGGTCCCCCCAGCGATGTTAGTGTGTGGCCAGAGAACCCCACTTGCCTAGAGGCATTGGTGTTACCTCAGCCTCGGGAGGTCACGTGACATGGACTCAGACATCAGCATCTGGGGTCCCCCAAAGAGCTCGCGCACAGCTGGCCCCCCTTCGAAACAGCTGTACAAAGCCTTGACAATCCAGCTCCGGGGGGGGAGGCAGCTGCTGAGCTCCAGGCTGAGGGGCACAGAGAAGAGTGCAGGCATTGGCACAACTCCCCAAGGTAGCCGGGCTCATGGGGAGGAATCACCATGAAAAGGGAGTGATGACGGGGAGCCCAGGAACCCTGGGGGCATATAAGCAGGGTTCAGATAGCCAGGGTGAGGTAAGCCAAAGCTGTGATCCACACACTCAATCTGAGTCTCTCTGGCTGGAATACTGGGACCAAATCTGCCTCTTCCAAAGCAGAGGGCGAGCAGCATTACCAGGAGATACTATGCTTCCTTGGGCAATGGGAGAGGGCAGTGAGAAGTACCCCTTGTGACAGGTGTAGCTAGCACTTCCCCCAGTGCACCAGGCAGGAGACATGCTCCCACACATGCATACACCGTACTTTGCCTGGACGAAACCGTGTTGGCAATCACTGGTGCCGACTGGGGTCTCTGAAGCAGATGGGTTGGTGGGGTGGGCACTCTGATTGACATGCGTCTCCTCCCCAGCCCCCGAGAAAGGCATCACGGAGGACTTTGATTCCGTCGACGCCACGGGAATCCTGTTCTTTGAGGTCCTGTCAAAGCTGGTGGAAATGTCGGCTCTGCCAAGGAAAGCCATGCTAGAAATAGTCAGGTGAGTGCGGAAAGCTCTAGCAAGGTCTCCAAAGAGGGGAAAGGAGATCTCCATTTCATAGGCTCGGCGGAGGCAAACAGCGGGCCCAGGGCCAGACTTACAAAGGTATTTAGGCACCTACAAATGCAAATAGGCACCTAATGAGGTTAACAAAAGCATCTAGGTGAGTTAGGCCCCTACTTGATTGGAAGTCAATGGGAATTAGGCTTCTAACTCACTTAGGCGCCTAGTGGAATTTACAGTAGTGGTTATCTGCATCTTTCCATACCTAAATACCTTTGTAAATGTGGCCCCAGTTCTTTAGGCATGTAAGTGAGCAGTGTACCTGTGTAGGCAAGGGCAGCCATATAAATGAGGACAAAAGAGGGCCCTGTAGATATATTTCTGCCCCTTGGAGAACAAAATCACACCTGTTCTACCTGCAGTACGGCACACACCAAAAAGCACACCCCTCTTCTGTACGTAGCCCTTATGACCTTACCTCCAGAACACTCCGTAAGCCTCCCAGCCTGGCTGCTTGCATCAAGCTGGAGCATTGTCTGCTGGCTTCTCCTTGGCAAGCTACACCCTGGCAGGGTATGAAAGGCGAGGATGGCTGCAGGCTGTGCGAAGGGAAGCTCTGGGTAACGGGGGGCAACCTCTGGGCTAAATCAGGATCCGCAACCTGTCTTTAAAGGTGACCAGCAAAGAAAAGGGGGGCTGTGGTTTGCTTCCTTATGATGGGTAGAGAAGGTCTGGAAAGGATTTTTTTCACTCTTAGAAGGAGTATGGTTGTCAAGTCTTGCCTGTCCGGGTCTGGTTGGAGGACTCGGAGGTATGGTCTCAGAGCTTTCTCTGCCCTTTGTCGGCAGGGAGCTGAATCCTTAGACACAGAGCCCTTCTCCCAAGTGTTTTAAGATGCTTTGAAAAACAAGGGCGCTAGACTCGGTTACTCTTCCTCTCAATGAACAGTATCTTCCACCATGAGCAATCTTACTGAAATCAAGAGAGTACAGTGCTATTCAGCGTGCACCAGGGTATCCCAATGGGATCCAAAGAGCGTTAATCTATCTGAGTAGAAATCCCTTCCTTCTCATGGTGAATCAGGATTCAGTTTCTAGATATTGTAGGTACCATAATCCGACCAGTTCTCTAGCTGTCCACAGAGTCTCCAAGGAGACGTAAGAGCTGAATTTATGCTAAAGTAAAAAAAAAATTTAAAAACTTTCAAATTCTCCCCAGCCTCCTCTGTGCCACATAAAGCAAGAAAAGGACAGAAGCTCCATTCCCCTCCCCTCTTTGCTAGCCCCCTTTAAAGAAGGTGAAAAAGGCTGTTCACTAGCTATAGCTGTCCTGTGTGTCGAGTGTTTGGTGACACTGCGCCATCTTTCGTCTTCTAGTTACTACCGGCAGAAGTTCCTGGCATCCACTGGCAGGAGGGCCTGGACAGATGGTGGCAGCTTCATGGACCATGGGAAGGGGCTCCACACACTCAAAAGAGCCCCGACTCCTCAGAAAGGCAAAGTCACTTCTATGTCTGCCTTTGCAGGTGCTGCCCGCATCTCAGTGATGAACGACAAAGAGCTGGAAGCCTACGTGGAAACCCTCAAGGGTAAGATGTGTTGTGTGGCCGAGTTGCACTGCCACTGAAATTCCCAAAGAGGCAGAAGGCCCATTTGCGGGGTAACAGCTATTCACTGCAGCGTCTCGTGTCCATTGCCAGTAAGGAGAAGTCCTCTCTCCCGACCGGACTTTTGGGCTTTGGATCAGGGCCTAGGTTAGCAAACGTTTTTTTCCTACCTGCACCCACCCAAAATAGACACTGCTTGGACTCCTCCGGAGACTGCACAAAGACATGAGTGATAGGAGGATGCATAATCTTGTAGTGAAAGTGCAGGACTCCTAGGTTCTCTTCCCAGCTGTGCCACAGACTCACTGGGTGATCTTGGGCAAATCACTTCAGATTTATAGAAATGGCCACTGATTTCGGATTCCTCCAAGCCAGGACTAGAACACAGATTTGCCAGTTCCAGATCACTTATTCGATGAGAAATCAAATAGAGGGGGAGGGTACTCTTCCAGGCTTCACCCACAAAATAAGCTCTGCCCCTGTGAATCACCAGACTGACACCTTTCAAATGATCAAAATATGATCGTCTGTTCTCTGAGCTGCACTGGGCACCTTGAACTTAGTTCCCCCATCAGTGGGGCTTGAATATGGCTCTGATAGGCTCGTTAGATTTGCTTCTTTCTTGATTGGTTAAAAAAAAGTACTCCTCTCTCCCGGGTACCAGATGCCACCCACAGATGGCACCAAAATGGGAAGTCACTCACAATAAATTGTGTAGATCTCCTTTCTTACATGAGGAATGAAATAGTTGACACATACATTATCAGCACTGTCACCATGTAGAATAAATATAAAAGGAGAGAATTTAAGTTTGGTTAAAGCAATATGGGTTGTAAAGAAAGGCCTTGAAAGTAAAGAGTTATAAGGCCCGAAGGAATGAAGTAGGGAGGCTGTCTGGTTCAAAGAATAACTAATGAGATAAGGGGAAGTTTCTAAAAAGGCTTCTGACCTGTACGGGTGACTGGTTTTAAATAAGACAGAGAATCTGTTTTAAAAAGAGCCAACATGGCCCTTCCCACCCCACATACCAGTGTTATCTCAAAAAATAGGGCCTATGTTAACCCAGGTATAAAGGAAAAACTGTGGTTCAGCAAGAAGGAGGGGAAGAGATAAGGAGGAAAGGCCTTGGGGAGAAAGGAGGTTGTAAACTTATCTGGATTAAGATTGGAAATAAGGGTGAACTGTCTCCAGTAATTACTGAAGTCAGTAATTGGCAATGACATCACTCGTTTGCTAAAGGGTATAAAAAAGTAAACTCTTCAAGGGTTCATTGCTAATACCTGCCTGACCACATTGGAACGAACCAATATGGGTCTAAGCACCCTTGGGTGTTTAGCCGATTTGTAAGTATCTTGATCAAATGCTTATAAATGTTTTGTTACTGTTTGGATGTAGTAAATTGCTTATTATTTAGGCTTTGTAGGCATGTTAAGAGCAATTGTATAAATACTTTTCGGCCATGGATTTAATAAAGGAATTTATGGTTAAATTAGTGTCATGATAATATCCTGCGTAAATAATAATTCCAACACACCGCTTAGCCCAAGGGGACCTTAAATAACTGTTTAGTTCTTCTTGGTGGCTGCTCAGTGTATAATAGCTCATGGGCTACCAAGGAGTCCGTCTCTAGTTCTTAGGACCTACGGCTAAGACTTTCAAAGGTGGCCTCTCATTTGGATGTCTCCATTTATGGCTTCCCATAGACGCTTGTGGGTTTGATTATTCAGAGGTCCTGAGCACCCACAACTCTTTGACTACAGCTGGAATAGGGGGGCCTCACCACTTCTGAAAATTGGATACTAGATCTGTAAAGTTGGGCACCCAAAATCAGAGGCTACTGGCTCATATTTTCAATGGAAAGTAAGGTACAAAAAAAGGAGGAAAAGTGAATAGGGGAGATTTCCGAATGTGTGTAGTCCTGCCTTGGTTGGATTGGTCATAGAATGGGAAGAGCCAAGGGCTAGAAAAAAGATAGCTAGGACTTTTTAGCTTGGAAAAGAGGAGACTAAGGGGGGATATGATCGAGGTATATAAAATTATGAGTGGTGTGGAGGAAGTGAATAAGGAAAAGTTATTTACTTGTTCTCATAATAAAAGAACTAGGGGCCACCCAATGAAATTAGTGGGCAGTAGGTTTAAAACAAATAAAAGGAAGTCCCTCTTCACACAGCACATGGTCAACCTGTGGAACTCCTTGCCTGAGGAGGCTGTGAAGGCTAGAACTATAACAGCGTTAAAAGAGAACGGGATAAATTCATGGAGATGAAGTCCATTAATGGCTATTAACCAGGATGGGTAAGGAATGGTGTCCTTAGCCTCTGTTTGTCAGAGGGGGGTGATGGATGGCAGGAGAGAGATCACTTGATCATTACCTGTTAGGTCCACTCACTCCGGGTCACCTGGCATTGGCCACTGTCGGTGGACAGGATACTGAGCTCGATGGACCTTTGGTCTGACCCAGTACAGCCTTTCTTATGTTCTTATGTTCTTATTGTGGGCACTGTGTGCAATTAGTGATATCCATTCTTTTCTTCTCCCCTTTGCTAGCCAGCAGTGTCCCCTCCGACAGTCCTTACGCTCAGGTACCCATCTTCCCATTGCTTCCCAACCGGGATGGAATGACAATACCGAAGCCAAAAAAAGACTTACAGAAGCTGGAAATGCAGAGAAGAAAAGAGCCTATATCGTCGTTTGAAAACCACTTTTTCCATAAAAGAAACTGGCTGCGTGAGGTAAGATAAGGAAGCAGTTAATCTATGTAATAACAGATGACGCACAAGGGCAAGTCTGAGTTGGTGTGCTGGCTGTAGACTCTTCCCCATTGAAATGTGTGGGGTTAGCACACCTCCTTTCAACACTTAGATTCCCTTGGACTCAATGAGTCAAATTCAGTGATGTCATTGGGGTGTGACTCTGCATAAGCCTGGAGTTGTCTAAGGTGATGTAATATACCCATTGAGGGTGACGGAAGGAAGCGTAAATTACACAAACTTAACTTCCTTTTAGATCTATTCATCTCTGAATATGGGCAATGGAAAATTGTTCCCAGAAATGGTCTTGAAATTAATCTATGAATACTGCGTAGTTTAACCTGCAGTTGGTGCAGCTGGCATACTGTGGCTGTATATATGTCCGAGATTAGATAAAGTGGGGAATTCTGGTGGTTTGTATATCTGGCATTCACCAGAGGTATAACAGATAGAATAGCTCTCCCCTTTGCAGCCCAGAAAGCCCGATATCTCTGGGTGACTGTTCCAGTTAAGACAGGGATACACTTTTACAGGGAAGCAAATACCCTTGATTTCTCTTAAACATATTAGGCTGACTGAAAAGGATGTGGGTTTGATTCCTGTCCTAAAAGCTTCGGGGCAGGAGATTCTGGCTGAATTCCCCCATGTTCCCATCTGCCACAGATATAAAGAATATATGATAACCCAATGGGTTGTCTTGGTGGGATGATTAAAGGAATGAACCCTACCATGAATGCAGCAGAAGAGAACAGCCAGCTGTCCGTCCCACAAAACAGCCTTGGTTTCTCACTTCCCACTCTCAAGATATGATCAAGTGACCCAGACCACACAAGACACTTACTGAGGATGTCTACTTTCTCTGTTGTCCTCCGCAACACACACCCTGAGACATGTGGACAGCTGATGGGAAATCATGGCTCTGCATGACAACCAGGTGCTTGGGGCGGCAGTTAGAAAGGGGCGGCCGTGTTGCCGCGGTGGCGGCAATTCGGCGGCAGCTTCTCTGTTCCGCTGGCTGCTTCCCCCTTTTGCCCGCGGCAGCAGTTTTTTTTCACTGCTTGGGGTGGCAAAAACTGTAGAGCCGGCCCTGATGACAACAATGAAAGATCTTTTCCGAGCAGTAAGGCTGTGCTTCCTCCTCTTGGGGACAGTACTGGAGCATAGCAGTACTGAAAGTAGATAGGGCCAAACCCTACTCTTGTATATTGCAGTGTAAATCCAGACTAGTAACTCCATTGACTTCAATGGAGTTCGTCTGGATTTACACCAGTGTAACTGGGAGCAGAATTTTGCCTTGTACATATACTCTGGTACCCTTGCATTGCTGAGCTAGGGCTAATCAGATCTCATGCTTCAGCCTGACTGCCGCAGGAAGGGATTTCCCCAAATGTGCTACACTAAACAATTGGTCAGGTGCATTAGAGAGGGTTTTGTTGTCCCTGAAAGCAGTAGGTCACAGCTCTTGATGGACCATTGGTAAAGCCTCTCTTTCTGTCTTTTTCAATCAGGCAACTGCGTTCAAACCTCCTGCTTACATCAGAGACCGGAAAAACACCCTTAGTCTCGGCCCTCACTTGATGGAGAGGCGACACGGTTTGACTATAGAAGACCTGCGTGAGATACGACTAGATGTGAGTATGAAGTCTACCACTCCTTGCAAAGAATTCCTCCCTCCTTTGTCGCTGGTATTTTAGGAGATAACCAGTTTTACACTCCATCAGATCCTCACCAGTCAAACACACACTTCTTCCAAGGACGGGCTGGCTCAAGGCATTAGGAAAGGGCTATGGGGCCCCTTTCATCTCCAGGGCACTAGTTTGGATGCTGACTGGGTTGCAAGTGATGAAAAGATGGCTATTTTGTGGCCTTTATAAAAATAATTCAGTCCTGGTGAATAGGGGCCACATCACAGGAACCAGCATCCATCCCAGCTAGGGTGACCAGACAGCAAGTGTGAAAAATCGGGACAGGGGGTGGGGGGTAATAGGAGCCTATACAAGAAAAAGCCCCAAATATCGGGACTGTCCCTATAAAATTGGGACATCTGGTCACTCTAGACTCATAGAATATCAGGGTTAGAAGGGACCTTAGGAGGTCATCTAGTCCAACCTCCTGCTCAAAGCAGGACCAATCCCCAATTTTTGCCCCAGATCCCTAAATGGCCCCCTCAAGGATTGAACTCACAACCCTGGATTTAGTAGGCCAATGCTCAAACCACTGAGCTATCCCTCCCCACTAATTACAGCTGGACTCATTGTTCCCCTTTTTGGAGGTCAAAGGAGATGGCCATGGCCACCTAATGCTACCCTTTCACCTAGCAGCCATCCCGTCAGGGCAGGGCTGAGACACGAGTGAGGGGCAGCATACGGACGTTTGCATTGCCCCACTGCCCATGCTATAGAGAAAGGACTTCAGCTCCCAGTGCTGTCAGTCTGACCCCTTCCAGACAGAGAGCAAGCAGTGTCTCTCTGGAGTCACTCCACTTTGCTTGTTGAAACATAAAGCTGCTTAGTATATGGAACAAATTCAGACCTGGTGTAAGCAAATGCAGCTGCCACTGAAATTGCTGGGCATGCGAGGTGCTCAGCATCTCTGAAAATCAGACCACTTTTATAGGGACTTAATGTTAAGTACTCAGATTGGAAACTCTTGCCCTGAGGTCCTCACTTCTCTGCGTGGACATTAAAGATTCCATCTGCTGTTTTCTGTAACAGTTAGAGGAGCTGACCCAGTCTACTTGGTCAAGACTTCCCTCCCCTCACATTGTTTGCAAGTGTTCAGCCTGATTGCTGCCCTCTACCCCCAGAAGTGGCTGTATTTCAGTGGTGCTTTGAAGCCGTTTGAGACAAAAGGTGCTACAGAAATGAATGATTATCAGTAACCCAGATAGTACAAATTAGTGGGTTGCTGGATCTCCATACCCGTTCCACCCTGATTGTCTTCTGGCAACCATTCCTCCTCTTCTAGAGGCATATGCAAGGGTTAGCAGCAAGTACAAATACCATTAGCTATTACCACGTAGATACAGTAGCAAGGGGATGGGGACCTTAGAAATATTGTAGGAACTGGGGTATATGCACAACCCTTTATAATACAGTGACTCTAGTTACACTGAAGTTCCAGTGTAATTACAAGGTGTAACCCATGCAATTAACTTTCTGGTGAAAGGATTTTAACTAAGCATCTGTATTTCAAGGAATTGCATGAAGTATGAAACCAAAGGGATAATAATAAATGTCAGTTAATCTTTCAGTTACATAAATTGGTGATACCTTATAGACTAACAGAGGTATTGGAGCATAAGCTTTCGTGGGTGATGCATCTGAAGAAGTGGGTATTCACCCACGAAAGCTTATGCTCCAATACGTCTGTTAGTCTATAAGGTGCCACAGGACTCTTTGTCGCTTCTACAGATCCAGACTAACACGGCTACCCCTCTGATACATAAATTGGTGATATTTACTGGCATCTAATTGCAGTCAGTGCATGATAAAGGGCATCCAGGATCTTTTTTTGACAATCTCACACCTCCCATCTGTCAGAATTCTGCAGTAGCTGGTTTCCATTTGGGTAAAGATCTGGCTCCATGCTACTCTACAGCCTCTTTCAACCTCCATCTCTTCTATGTAGGTGAAGAGGGTAACTGAAATGTACAAGCAGGGGATGGCACTCAAGGAGAGGAACAGGATGCTGAGACTGTGGCGGAGGTTGCACGGTGGTCAGATTGGGCTGGAGTCAGGGAACCACAGTTTCTACCACACTTTCTCCACCTACTCCTGGTCGTGGAACACTCGCCAGGAGCTGGTGACACCCAACGAACTTCAGCACTACGATAACAAACTGTACCGCAGAGAACATTCCTCAGCCTCCTCCAATGACAGTGAAGTCAAGAGTGGGATAAGAAAAGGAAAAGAAGTGAAATGAGAAGAAAGAGCTATGCGGCTCCATTTTCTTAACATCACTGTTGACTATTGTCTTCTCCACCCCATTATTTTTCCCTATAACAGTCTCAGGCTCTTACACAGGTCACACTGTCCAAGGGTAGGAAAGAGAACTGTTTCCCCTTTGCATACTGGCTAATACAATGAGAATTAAAAAAGAAACATGTTTTTCTTCTACCGGTCTCAGCTCTTTCTCTATAACAATCACTGAATCCAGGAATGTCACTATAGGGGTTAAACAAGAGGAGAGATTTGGGGGAGGGGTGTCAAGATTCCTGTATTCTATTCCTAGCTCTCCCACTGACTTTCTGTTCCTTGGTTTTACCATCTCTGAAATGGGGCTCACACCTACCTCAGAGGGACAGAAGCTGCAGGGGGTTCAATGACTGATTACTAGGGTTGTCAATTAATCGCAGTTAACTCATGCGATTAACTCAAAAAAATTAACGGTGATAAAAAAAATAATCAAAATTAATCACACTGTTAAACAATAGACCACCACTTGAAATTCATTAAACATGTTTGGATGTTTTTCTACATTTTCAAATATATTGATTTCAATTACAACACAGAATACAAAGTGTACAGTACTCACTTTATTTTTTATTACTAATATTTGCACTGTAAAAAACCAAAAACAGTATTTTTTAATTCACCTCATACAAGTACGGTAGTGCATTCTCTTTATCATGAAAGTGCAATGTACAAATGTAGACATTTTTTGTTACATAACTGCACTCAAAAACAAACAATGTCAAAATTTAGAGCCCACAAGTCCGCTCAGTCCTACTTCTTGTTCAGCCAGTCACTCAGACAAACAAGTTTGGGTACATTTGCAGGCAGGGATTTGGAGCAATTAAATTATTGAATTGCTCCGCTCGGGGCGTAAACCTACTGCGCCACGCTCCAGCTCTGGGCTCCGCTCCAAAGCCCCGTTTGCAGGAGATAATGCTGCCCACCTCTTAATTACAATGTCACCTGAAAGTGAGAACAGGTGTTTGCATGGCCCTGTTGTAGCTAGGGTGACCAGATATCCCGATTTTATAAGGACAGTCCTGATTTGGGGGTCTTTTTCTTATATGGGCTCCTATTACCCCCCACCCTCTGTCCCGATTTGTCACACTTGCTGTCTGGTCACCCTAGTTGTAGCTGGTGTTGTAAGATCATAGAATCATAGAATCTCAGGGTTGGAAGGGCGGGAGGGATAGCTCAGTGGTTGGAGCATTGGCCTGCTAAACCCAGGGTTGTGAGTTCAATCCTTGAAGGGGCCATTTAGGGATCTGGGGCAAAAATTGGGGATTGGTCCTGCTTTGAGCAGGGGGTTGGACTAGATGACCTCCTGAGGTCCCTTCCAGCCCTGAGATTCTATGATTCTATGAAGGGACCTCAGGAGGTTCTAGTCCAACCCCCTGCTCAAAGCAGGACCAACCCCAACTAACTGGAGATATGCCAATCTCCTAGAACTGGAACGACCTTGAAAGGTCATCGAGTCCAGCCCCCTGCCTTCACTAGCAGGGCCAAGTACTGTCCCCTGACAGATTTTTTTGCCCCAGATCCCTAAATGGCCCCCTCAAGGATTGAACTCACAACCCTGGGTTTAGCAGGCCAATGCTCAGCCCCCCCCCCCCCCCCCAAATATTGATGTGCCAGATGCACTAAAGATTCAGCTGTGCCTTCATGCTTCAACCACCCTTCCAGTGGAGATGTGGCCATGCTGATGACGCCCCTTTAAAAACACCCCACACTGCATTAATTAGTGACTAAACACTCGGGGGAGGGGGGGGGGGTTCTATGGCTCCTGTTCTGTCAGGGCCCCTTGGTTAAGAGCAGCTGCCCCAAGGGGGAAGAAGGAGCAGCTGGGCCCTTGCTCCCTGAAACCAAACTGCGCGCGCTGGGTGACCCCACTGCTCTGGGGGGATGGTCCCCTAGGGCCGGGCGCTCCCGCACCCCGTGGGACATGGGCCGAGGGTGGGGGGTGACCCCCTCCCCCTCCCCCCCGGCTGGCAGGGGGCGGCAGCTCGCGCGAGGCGTGTGCAAAAGCCTCGGCCCGGGCGCGCGCGGGAACTGGCGAGAGAGAGAGAGAGAGCGCGCGCGGGGGCGGGGGGAGGCTGCTCCCGCCTGGTAGCCAAGGCGGTTTTCTCTCCGGTCGGACGGCGGGGTCAGAGGCCGGGTTCCGGTTCCGGGTCGCGCAGCCTGTCATGGCGGCGCCCAGCGGGCCGGAGGCGGCGGCGGCGGCCCCTGGGAGGAGGCAGCCGTTCGGGAGCCGCTTCCTGACCGACCCGAGCCGACTTTTCCAGCACAACGCCTGGTGAGGGGACCCCCCGGCGTGGGCCGAGCCGAGACAGCCCTCCCCCCCCCCGCCACGGGGGGAACGACCCCCCCCCCGCGTACAGCCCGACCCCCAGCCCCGAGGGGCACCAATCCCCCCCCCCCCCGTCCGCATACAGCCTGATCGGGGCACCGATTCCCCCCCCCCCCCCCCGTGCGCTCGCGCGGACTTCTGCAGCCCGGGGGGCACCAACACAGCCCCCCCACACACAGCCCCGAGGGGCACCGACCCCCCCCCCCCGCGTACAGCCCGACCCCCAGCCCCGAGGGGCACCGACCCCCCCGCGTACAGCCCGACCCCCAGCCCCGAGGGGCACCGACCCCCCCCGCGTACAGCCCGACCCCCAGCCCCGAGGGGCACCGACCCCCCCGCGTACAGCCCGACCCCCAGCCCCGAGGGGCACCGACCCCCCCGCGTACAGCCCGACCCCCAGCCCCGAGGGGCACCGACCCCCCCGCGTACAGCCCGACCCCCAGCCCCGAGGGGCACCGACCCCCCCGCGTACAGCCCGACCCCCAGCCCCGAGGGGCACCGACCCCCCCGCGTACAGCCCGACCCCCAGCCCCGAGGGGCACCGACCCCCCCGCGTACAGCCCGACCCCCAGCCCCGAGGGGCACCAATCCCCCCCCCCCCGTCCGCATACAGCCTGATCGGGGCACCGATTCCCCCCCCCCCCCCCCCGTGCGCTCGCGCGGACTTCTGCAGCCCGGGGGGCACCAACACAGCCCCCCCGCACACAGCCCTAAGGGGCACCGATCCACCCCCCCCGCGTACAGCCCGACCCCCAGCCCCGAGGGGCACCGACCCCCCCGCGTACAGCCCGACCCCCAGCCCCGAGGGGCACCGACCCCCCCGCGTACAGCCCGACCCCCAGCCCCGAGGGGCACCGACCCCCCCGCGTACAGCCCGACCCCCAGCCCCGAGGGGCACCAATCCCCCCCCCCCCGTCCGCATACAGCCTGATCGGGGCACCGATTCCCCCCCCCCCCCCCCGTGCGCTCGCGCGGACTTCTGCAGCCCGGGGGGCACCAACACAGCCCCCCCGCACACAGCCCTAAGGGGCACCGATCCACCCCCCCCGCGTACAGCCCGACCCCCAGCCCCGAGGGGCACCGACCCCCCCGCGTACAGCCCGACCCCCAGCCCCGAGGGGCACCGACCCCCCCGCGTACAGCCCGACCCCCAGCCCCGAGGGGCACCGACCCCCCCCGCGTACAGCCCGACCCCCAGCCCCGAGGGGCACCGACCCCCCCCGCGTACAGCCCGACCCCCAGCCCCGAGGGCACCGACCCCCCCGCGTACAGCCCGACCCCCAGCCCCGAGGGGCAACCGACCCCCCCGCGTACAGCCCGACCCCCAGCCCCGAGGGGCACCGACCCCCCCGCGTACAGCCCGACCCCAGCCCCGAGGGGCACCGACCCCCCCGCGTACAGCCCGACCCCCCGCCCCGAGGGGCACCAATCCCCCCCCCCCGTCCGCATACAGCCTGATCGGGCACCGATTCCCCCCCC
The DNA here is from genome assembly GCA_033296515.1 of Macrochelys suwanniensis. Lineage (NCBI taxonomy): Eukaryota > Metazoa > Chordata > Testudines > Chelydridae > Macrochelys > Macrochelys suwanniensis. The sequence continues at coordinate 6,287,043 of CM065797.1, forward strand.
CCCCCCCCGTGCGCTCGCGCGGACTTCTGCAGCCCGGGGGGCACCAACACAGCCCCCCCACACACAGCCCCGAGGGGCACCGACCCCCCCCCCCGCGTACAGCCCGACCCCAGCCCCGAGGGCACCGACCCCCCCGCGTACAGCCCGACCCCCAGCCCCGAGGGGCACCGACCCCCCCCCCCCGCGTACAGCCCGACCCCCAGCCCGAGGGGCACCGACCCCCCCGCGTACAGCCCGACCCCCAGCCCCGAGGGGCACCGACCCCCCCGCGTACAGCCCGACCCCCAGCCCCGAGGGGCACCGACCCCCCCGCGTACAGCCCGACCCCCAGCCCCGAGGGGCACCGACCCCCCCGCGTACAGCCCGACCCCCAGCCCCGAGGGCACCGACCCCCCCGCGTACAGCCCGACCCCCAGCCCCGAGGGGCACCGACCCCCCCGCGTACAGCCCGACCCCCAGCCCCGAGGGGCACCGACCCCCCCGCGTACAGCCCGACCCCAGCCCCGAGGGGCACCAATCCCCCCCCCCCCGTCCGCATACAGCCTGATCGGGGCACCGATTCCCCCCCCCCCCCCCGTGCGCTCGCGCGGACTTCTGCAGCCCGGGGGGCACCAACACAGCCCCCCCGCACACAGCCCTAAGGGGCACCGATCCACCCCCCCCGCGTACAGCCCGACCCCCAGCCCCGAGGGGCACCGACCCCCCGCGTACAGCCCGACCCCCAGCCCCGAGGGGCACCGACCCCCCCGCGTACAGCCCGACCCCCAGCCCCGAGGGGCACCGACCCCCCCGCGTACAGCCCGACCCCCAGCCCCGAGGGGCACCGACCCCCCCCGCGTACAGCCCGACCCCCAGCCCCGAGGGGCACCGACCCCCCCGCGTACAGCCCGACCCCCAGCCCCGAGGGGCACCGACCCCCCCGCGTACAGCCCGACCCCCAGCCCCGAGGGGCACCGACCCCCCCGCGTACAGCCCGACCCCCAGCCCCGAGGGGCACCGACCCCCCCGCGTACAGCCCGACCCCCAGCCCCGAGGGGCACCGACCCCCCCGCGTACAGCCCGACCCCCAGCCCCGAGGGGCACCGACCCCCCCGCGTACAGCCCGACCCCCAGCCCCGAGGGGCACCAATCCCCCCCCCCCCCGTCCGCATACAGCCTGATCGGGGCACCGATTCCCCCCCCCCCCCCCCCGTGCGCTCGCGCGGACTTCTGCAGCCCGGGGGGCACCAACACAGCCCCCCCACACACAGCCCCGAGGGGCACCGACCCCCCCCCCCGCGTACAGCCCGACCCCCAGCCCCGAGGGGCACCGACCCCCCCCCCCGCGTACAGCCCGACCCCCAGCCCCGAGGGGCACCGACCCCCCCCCCCGCGTACAGCCCGACCCCCAGCCCCGAGGGGCACCGACCCCCCCCCCCGCGTACAGCCCGACCCCCAGCCCCGAGGGGCACCGACCCCCCCGCGTACAGCCCGACCCCCAGCCCCGAGGGGCACCGACCCCCCCGCGTACAGCCCGACCCCCAGCCCCGAGGGGCACCGACCCCCCCGCGTACAGCCCGACCCCCAGCCCCGAGGGGCACCGACCCCCCCGCGTACAGCCCGACCCCCAGCCCCGAGGGGCACCGACCCCCCCGCGTACAGCCCGACCCCCAGCCCCGAGGGGCACCGACCCCCCCGCGTACAGCCCGACCCCCAGCCCCGAGGGGCACCGACCCCCCCGCGTACAGCCCGACCCCCAGCCCCGAGGGGCACCAATCCCCCCCCCCCCGTCCGCATACAGCCTGATCGGGGCACCGATTCCCCCCCCCCCCCCCCCGTGCGCTCGCGCGGACTTCTGCAGCCCGGGGGGCACCAACACAGCCCCCCCGCACACAGCCCTAAGGGGCACCGATCCACCCCCCCCCGCGTACAGCCCGACCCCCAGCCCCGAGGGGCACCGACCCCCCCGCGTACAGCCCGACCCCCAGCCCCGAGGGGCACCGACCCCCCCGCGTACAGCCCGACCCCCAGCCCCGAGGGGCACCGACCCCCCCGCGTACAGCCCGACCCCCAGCCCCGAGGGGCACCGACCCCCCCGCGTACAGCCCGACCCCCAGCCCCGAGGGGCACCGACCCCCCCGCGTACAGCCCGACCCCCAGCCCCGAGGGGCACCGACCCCCCCGCGTACAGCCCGACCCCCAGCCCCGAGGGGCACCGACCCCCCCGCGTACAGCCCGACCCCCAGCCCCGAGGGGCACCAATCCCCCCCCCCCGTCCGCATACAGCCTGATCGGGGCACCGATTCCCCCCCCCCCCCCCGTGCGCTCGCGCGGACTTCTGCAGCCCGGGGGGCACCAACACAGCCCCCCCGCACACAGCCCTAAGGGGCACCGATCCACCCCCGTGCGCTCATGCAGACTCCCCCAGCCCGGCGGGCACCAACCCCCCACCACACGCAACTAGCCCCAAGGGGCACCGATCCCTCCCTTTGTGTGCTCATGCAGCCTCCCCCAGCTCATACCCGGGGGGCACCAACACCCCCCCGTCCGCATACAGTCTGATCGGGGCACCGATTTCTCCTCCCCCCCCCCCCACCCCCGTGCGCTCGCGTGGACTCCCCCAGCCCCGGGGGGCACTGACACACCCCATGTGCAGCCTGACTCTTCCCCCCCCCCCCATCTCGAGGGGCACCCTGCGAAACTGGGAGAACCGCTCCCCTTTTCGCGTGCGTATAGCCCTCCCCCTTAGGCCCCAGGGGAACTAAGCCCCCCCCCCATGGGAACTGTTCCTCCTCTCTATTTGCACAGCCCTCTTGGCGATCCAGTTTTGGAGTATATGACTCAAAGGCGCTTCATAAATGTAAATCCTCAATTTCCTTTCTCCAGAAATAAGGCTTTCTTAGGGATCTACTGTTCTGTTTCTTTAAGTCTTTTGTCTCTATCAAGTAGTATTGAAAGAATAACCCATTTTAGGGCCTGAATAATTCTGCTAGGAAATCATCTTTGTCCTGTTTCCTTCGCATCATCTTGCTTCACTCTTTTTAAATTATCACTCACTTTAATGCCTGCGCAGCTGTGTACGCACATTGAAACTGTCAACATGTTCTTAACATCTGAAAGTTTTCCTGTATCCAGTTCTATCTCTAGTATAATCATGCATATTGTTCAATATTAAATCTGTGTATGAATTAAAGCTATTTTAGTATATGACAGGTGTGTCGTCTGCTGTGTCAACAAAGGGTGCCTATTAGTGACAAATGTGATAGTGATTTTGTGGTGTGGATTTGTGTCCATTAAAACTGGATGGGCATTCAAAACCATTCACATACACCTCTGAACAGCCATCACATGTTGATCAGCTTTAGATCACTACCTAGCTGACCCAGATTTGAATTGGAGACCTACAGATGAAAACCCTATTACTGTATTACCAATTCAGTGAGCCATCTAATTCCCTCCCTTTGTTTGCTTATTAAGAGGGGTTTTGGTTCTTAATTTACCAGCTATTGAAATGCTGTTACACTGCCCAGCAGCTTTCTCTCTTTTTTTTTTTAATTATTCCAGGCTTAACCTTCCTAGCTAAGTAGCTCATTTTGTTTTTCCCAACAGGGATAATGTAGAATGGTCTGAAGAGCAGGAAGCCAGTGCAAGGAACAGAGTTCAAGAGAACAGTAGGCAGTTTGTGCCACAAGACAAACAAGGTACTTCTAGATGCCACTGTATTTCTTACAATCTTGACATGTCAATACAATAGCTGATAATTCTAGCCAATGCCAAAGATTCATCTTCTTTTATTCCCCCCCCCCCCCCCCCAATTTTCCCAAACGGCTGATTTTAATCAGACTCAGGGTCTGTTTAGTATGCGCTGGTAGATGCCTTTAGAACTTTCCCCATAACTCATCCCATTAGACTTTAAGTGATCTTGGCTGGGAGGATCACATTGGCCTTGAACTCCCTTGTTGATCTTTTATGTATTAATAGGAAAGGCCATAAATCATATAAACAAACTTCTCCCGGTATAAGGGAAGGGGCTGATGCTGTTCTGCCTTCACAGCTGTCTATCTCTCTAGCAGCTTAATGACTTCGAACATTTAATCTTCAAGTTCCTTGCATAATGTTATGCTGCTTGTGAAATAAGCTCAGTCTTTCTCCTGTTAAACTATAGGCAGTATTAGTGGTATCCATATTTATCTGCATTAAGTTAATGGTAATAGTTGAAACAGAGACTAAGATAAATGTTAGTTTATCCAAGATTCTGCATTGAATGTTTGGCATCAAATCATAGGATTGGAAGGGATCTCATGAGGTCTTCTAGTCCAGTCCCCTGCACTCAAGGCGGGACCAAGCATTATCTAGACCATCCCTGACAGGTGTCTGTCCAACCCCGTTTAAACATCTCCAATGACAGATTCCACAGCCTCCCTAGGCAATTTATTCCAGTGCTTAATTACCTTGTTAGGACGTTTTTCCTAATGTCCCATCTAAACTGTCCTTGCTTCAATTTAAGCCCATTGCCTCTTGTCCTCTCCTTAAAGATTAACGAGAACAAATTTTCTCCCTCCTTTTTGTAACAATCTTTTACATTCTTGAAGACTGTTATCATGTCCCCCCTCAGTCTTCTCTTCTCCAGTCTAAACAACCCCAGTTTATTCAAATTTCCCTCATAGGTCATGTTTTCTAGACCTTTAATCATTTTTGTGGCTCTTCTCTGGACTTTCTTCAATTTCTCCACATTTTTCCTGAAATGTGGCACTAGGACTGAACACAATAGTATGGTTGAGGCCTAATCAGTGTGGTACTAAAGTTCTAAGCTGTTTCTTTCAAATGCCCTTCACTTGCTCAGATCTTGATGCAGGAACTATTGGTGTATCCATCACTTAAACTCACAGTAGTTATGAATCTGAATCAAGTTGGAGAAGCATAGCTTTGCAGCTAATGTTTTGGTTAAAGCTGCTCTAAAGTTCACCGAGCCCCTTTCCTCTCCTTCTCTGAGATCTCATTCTATTTTACAAAAGTCCGTGAAAGTGTCCTGCTGTCCTCTGCTATGTCTTTCTCTCAAGAGCTAGACTAGGGATTTGGTTGCTGTTACTTGTTATATCCCACCTCACACTGGGATGTAGCTAAATAGGAGTAGTCTATGTTGGTATTTCTACAGTAGGCTGCTCCTGGGTACTGAGCTGGACCTTCTTCTTTAATTAAAATTAAAGGGGCGTGAGTTTATTACATCTGTAAGGCAAAAAGGCGAATTCTGATGGAGCTATTCAGGCCTTTTCCATGTAGCATTCCATTGTGGTTACAATAGAAGGCTTTTTACTATGGCTAAGACTGACCCTCTTAAACTCTTGGGTCTAGATTCTCAAAAGTGCTCAGTACCCGGCAGCAGCCATTCTGATATCCAACATGCTGAGTACATTTGAAAATCAGGCCATTAGAGAATACTGCCCAACTATCCATTAGCTTTGCTTACTCCCAGAGTGGAGGAGAGATGGTAATTCTGCCACCTCTGTGGAACTTAATTCAGTGCATAGCACTCCGTAGTGGTATTCTAGACAGAATGGAATCCCTGCTGAAGCTCTTGTAATCTAAAGCACGGGTAGCTACACTACAGAGCAGTACAATGCAAAGTAGGATATTGGTCATTACAGCTGCGGTATCTTGGGGAACAGATGGGCCTTCAGAATTTATTTTGAAGGAGAGAGGAAGGTGTCTGATGTATGCTGTCTGGGGAAGGGTATTAACTAGCTGGGGGCATGGACAAAGCAGTGTGGCTTTCACTCTTTCCCTTTGGAGACGACAATTTATGGGGTCCATGGAGTCTCTGATTCCCTCGCCATCTTCTGTGGCCCTTACTTTTTGTTTGGGGACATATTTCATCCAGGAGATTCCTCTTGGGGTGAGTATGGGCTGGACTTTGGGGGTTGTCCTCATGAGGAAGAGCAGAGAGATCAGGACTTCCAACCAAGGAAAGAGATCTGCAGGAATCCAGCTCTCTCAGACTAGAGTTCTGACTAAAAGGAATGTTTTTAATATTCCTGATCATGAAGCAGGAATTATGGGTGAAGTTCATTGGGCCACGCTGGGAAAACCTCAAATAAGATGATTATAATGGATCTTTCTGGCTGTAAAATCTATTTTTGAGTGATACTTACCATCTGGTCCTTGATTTCTTGTTCTTACGCTGCTACTAATACTCTGTGCTGATCTGAGGTCTTCGCTGTTTTACAAACAGTAAGTTCCACAACATCTCTGAGGTAGGTAAGGCTTTATACAGGACTACTAGAAGGACCACCACACCTCTGGAATAGAAAATAGCCGCTGTCCAGTAATGCACAGCACTACTGTATTGTTCTTCAGGACAGGAAGTGCTTAGTATCTTATGCAGTGGATATCACAGGAGGCATTTAGGTCAGAGATTCTCAACCAGGCATTGAGAACCTTGGGGTACTCAGATCTTCCAGGGGTTACACCAACTCATCTATATATTTGCCTAGTTTTACAACAATAAAAAACACCAGTGAAGTCAGTACAAATTAAAATTTCATCCAGACAATGACTTGTTTATATGACTCTATATACTATACACTGAAATGGAAGTACAATATTTATATTCCAATTGATTTATTTTATAATTATATGGTAAAAATGAGGAAGTCAACAATTTTTCGGTAATAGCATGCTGTGACACTTTTGTGTTTTTATGTCTGATTTTGTAAGCAAGTAGTTTTTAAGTGAGGTGAAACTTGGGGGTACGCAGGACAAATCAAGGGGTACAGTAGTCTGGAAAGGTTGAGAGCCACTGATTTAGGTAATTGGAATGTAGATTGCTGAGTTGAAATCTTGCCAAGACACCAAGGTTAGCATCCCCTACGTGTATGAAAATGTGGAATTTCATCAGCACCTCATGTTTTCTCATCTGAAAGATGGCACTGTTAGCACTGTACTTCCTTGCCTCCACATTAAGGCATTGGTTCCATGGAGCTCAGGAAAAACCACCAGTTCTGAATCAACAATACTACTTTCCCTGCAACTTTAGTGGTCTTTGAATGTCTCCTGTGTAAACACTGAATGGGCTTGACCCTGCTTAGTTTGAGATCGGATCACAGCATGAGGTGCTATGACTGCAGCCTACTATCAGATATTCAAATCTCTCTTGACTTGGTTCTGAGGTCATGGCTCTTTACAAGGCCCTTTTAACGGCGAGAAAGTTAGAGGGATTATTTTTAAATGTAGTAGTTTGTGTTTCAGGATAAATTCTGCTAATAATACACCCAGATCTGACTTTTCAATTCTTTGCCAAACAGTTTTTTTCTCCCTTGCCCAAGCCTTCTTTTAGACCGAGACTGCATTTCTCCCCAGACATTTCCAGCCTTCTTTTCTTTATCCTCCTTCAGACGTCTCTTAAACAGTTAGGGAGATTCCAGCTTAATTTTCTGTGTCGCAGGCTGCCTCAAGAGTAACTCCAATTTTAATGGATGCCCCCTTTTCCCAGCTTAAGCCTTCTGTCCTTGGTGGGTGTGTGATACAGGAGGGCCAGGGAGCAGCAGTAGTAGAGTGTGAGAGGGGAAATATATAAGCCCTAGGCTAATTAAGGCGTGGTTCCCTGGAGACTAGGGAGGGTGGCTACAGGTTAATTGGAGCACCTGCAGTCAATTAAGGCCTCTCAGGAACCTAATAAAACCCCCTGCTTCAGGCAGACAGGGGAGGAGGAGGAAGGAGTTGGAGCAGAGTGTTTTGGTGGTGGAGCAGAGAGCAGTTTGGAGGAAAGCAGAGGAGAGTTTGGAGAAGTGCTGTGGCGGGCTAAGAAGACCAAGACCCTAGGTAAAGGGACACCTGGCTTGTGCAGAGGGAAGGCAGGAAGCCCCACAAGCAGGAGAGGGAAGGAGCCCAGGGGAAAGTATCACTAGTACAAGTGGTTTACCCACTAACCTAGGGCCCCTGGGCTGGGACCCAGAGTAGAGGGCGGGCCTGGGTCCCTCCCTCTCCATTCCCCTTCTCTTGGATACTAGTGGGACAGCTGATACCCCAGTTCAGGGGCAAGAAATGGCGCCCTGAAAACCCCCCACAAGAAGAGAAAGTGTGGGACCCTCATAGTAGTGCCAGCAATTTGCCACACGTGGTGTCAGGAGCGGGATTACCGCGCTGGGGACTTAAACCAGGGTTAGCCAAAACAATCCAGTCCTTAAGATGGACGACGTGATCAAGGCCCTAATACAAGCCACCGCCACTCGGCAGGAGGCTACCCAGGTCCAGGCAGCTACCCAACAGGAGGCCATGCGGCTGCAGCAAGAGACCAATCGCCTGCTGATGACCCAGGCTGCCCAAGATCGGGCCATGCTGCAGGAACTAGTGAACCAGGTGAAGGCCCTTACGGAGCTGAGCCGCGGGTATGACGGGACACGGACCATACGGGCCAGCTACTGTCTGCAGAAAATGACCTGGGAGGATGATGTGGAGGCATATCTCCTTGCCTTCAAGAGGACGGCCCTGCGGGAGGCTTGGTCCCGAGATCAGTGGTCAGGCATCCTCGCCCCATTTTTGTGTGGGGAGGCTCAGAAGGCCTACTATGATATGACCGCAGAGGAGGCGGCAGATTACCCCCAACTGAAGGCGGAAATCCTGGCCAGGGCAGGGGTAACGACGGCCTTGCGAGCCCGGAGGTTCCATGATTGGCAGTTCTGTGAAGACAAGACACCACGATCACAACTATTTGACCTAATTCACCTAGCCCGGAAGTGGTTACGCCCGGAGGCTCTCAGCTCAGAGAAAAGGGACCTATGGGTCCTGGCAGAGAGGGTTGGAGGAGTGAGTTAGAGGGCCCAAGACAGAGGGCAATCTCCGGAATGAGATATCGCTGTTATGAATGTGGGGAGTTGGGGCATATAGCAGCACAGTGCCCCAACAGGGAGGAGCCCATGCAATGTAATCTGGGGGATCCCGGAGACCAATGTGGCCTAATCAGCCTGGTGGGGGTCATGATGGACCCACATGAGTACACCAGGCTGGTAAAGATGAATGGCATCCAGACCATAGCTTTGGTGGACTCTGGGAGTGCTGTCACATTAGTCTCAGGGAAGTTAGTAGGGCAAGACCAACTGAGCCGGGCCAAGAGTACCGGAGTGACATGTGTCCACGGCACAGTAAATTTCTACCCCAAAATTCCAATATGGATTGAGATCCAGGGAAACACTACCAAGATGACTGCAGGGGTGGTCCCCAAGCTCCCCTACCCGGTCTTAATTGGCAGGGACTTTCCTGGGTTCGAGAGCTTACTCCCCCCCCCCCCCCCCCCATCAGGATAGGGGAGGGAAGTAAACCCCGAGCAGAGTTTGAGGTGCCCATGGAGGACCCTACCACAATTTTTGCTGGGTTTTCCCCAGAGTTATTTTCAAGCCCTGGGAAGTCACGGAAATCCAAACGAGAAAGGAGGGCAGACAAAAGATTAGGAACCAGGATTTTGGCGGCAAACCAGAGAGCTGCCCTGGTTGGGAGGAGGTCCCGTGGAGACCCAGAGACAGCTCCCAGCACAAGCAGAAGCACCCCTAGAGAAGGAGGGGAGCCCAATCCAATAGAATCAGGCCAGATTGGTCCCGCACGTGAGTATTTTGGGCAGGACCAAGCCAATGACCCACTGTATGCGAATGTGAGGGAGGAGGTAGTAGAGGTAAATGGTGTGCCAGTAGAAGGGAAAACCAAAGGCCCAGGGCCATACTATATACTCAAGCAGGATCTGTTGTACCGGGTAGTGCCAATACAGGGGGAAGTAGTAGAACAGCTCTTGGTGCCACGGAAGCACACAAAGGCTGTATTAGAATTAGTTCACAGTCATCTGTTTGGGGGACATTTAGGAGCAGACAAGACCCTGGATAGAGTCCTAAGGAGGTTCTACTGGCCGGGAGTACGGGCAGAAGTCCAGCGCTATTGCACCTCTTGCCCAGAGTGCCAGCTGCATAGCCCCCGACCTCAGTTAAGGGCCCCATTGGTACCCTTGCCAATAATTGAAGTCCCTTTTGAAAGGATAGCAATGGATCTAGTGGGCCCACTAGAAAGAACAGCCCGGGGCCACCGAAGTATACTTGTAATCCTGGACTACGCTACACGGTACCCCGAAGCCATTCCTTTAAGAAACCCCACGTCCAAGGCAATTGCAAAAGAACTGGTGCAGGTTTTTGCTAGGGTAGGCATCCCTAAGGAGATCCTGACAGACCAAGGGACTCCCTTTATGTCGAGAGTAATGAAAGACTTATGTACCCTGCTCCGCATCCAAGCCTTGTGGACCTCAGTCTATCATCCGCAAACAGATGGTCTGGTTGAACGATTTAACCGCACTCTCAAGAGCATGATCCGAAAGGTGGTGGCCCAAGATGGAAAAGACTGGGATACCCTCCTACCATACCTGATGTTTGCAGTACGAGAAGTTCCCCAAGCATCTACTGGTTTCTCCCCCTTCGAGCTACTGTATGGACGCCACCCACGTGGCATATTAGACATCGCAAAGGAGGAATGGGAGGAACAACCTATCCCAGGGAAGAACATCATTGCACACGTAGCCCAGATGAGAGAACGAATAGCCCAAGTGACTCCCATAGTACGAGAGCATTTGGAGAAAGCACAAGAGGCCCAACGAACCTACTACAATCGTCGGGCAAAAACACGGAAATTTCAACCAGGAGAACGGGTGCTGGTATTGGTACCAACAACAGAAAGTAAGCTCCTGGCCAGTTGGCGTGGACCCTATGAGATCGTGGAAGCCATTGGGGAGGTGAATTATAAGGTGAAGCAGCCAGGCTGCCGAAGGCCAGAGCAGATATATCATGTTAACTTACTGAAACCCTGGTTCGATCGGGAGACATGCCTGACCGTCCTGCCGGCTCCATCCCAGGCAGATGGCCCACAAGGGCAGGTAAAGATATCCCCCAAATTAGCCCCAGAACAACGAACAGAGGTCATTGAAATGATCCAGCGGAACCAAGACGTGTTCTCTATACAACCAGGCCATACGACGCTGATCCAACACCACATCGTCACCTGTCCTGGAGCAAGAGTGACGATAAAACCATACCGTATACCAGAGGCAAAAAGAGAAGAAATTAGGGCAGAAGTAAGGAAGATGCTGGAAATTGGGGTGATTGAGGAATCACACAGCCAGTGGTCCAGCGCTATTGTATTGGTCCCGAAGCCTGATGGCAGCCTAAGATTTTGTAATGACTTCCGGAAGTTAAACGAGGTATCCCAATTCGATGCCTACCCAATACCACGTATTGATGAGCTGGTGGATCAGTTAGGCAAGGCCCGATACTTGACCACCTTGGACTTGACAAAAGGCTACTGGCAGATCCCATTGGCTGAGGACGCCAAGGAAAAAACAGCTTTCTCCACACCCGATGGCCTTTTCCAATATACCGTCCTCCCTTTTGGGCTCCATGGGGCCCCCGCAACTTTCCAGCGTTTAATGGACAGATTACTTCGACCCCATGCCAAGTATGCTGCCGCCTATTTAGATGATGTGGTAATCCATAGCCCTGAATGGGAGACGCACCTGGGGAAAGTAGAAGCAGTACTGGATACTCTTAGGCAGGCTGGCCTCACCGCTAACCCGTCCAAATGTGCAATAGGGTTAGCCGAGGCCAGATACCTCGGGTATGTAGTCGGAAGGGGCCTGGTGCAGCCCCAATGGAACAAAGTAAAGGCAATACAGGAATGGCCTCGCCCGATCCGCAAGAAGCAAGTCAGAGCCTTCTTAGGGATAGTGGGGTACTATCGCCGGTTCATCCCTCACTTTGCCACAAGGGCAGCGCCTCTGACAGACCTGATAAGAGCTCAGGGGCCGGAGATAGTTAAATGGACTGAGGCTGCAGAGGAAGCTTTCACAGACCTAAGGACAGCCCTTTGCAGCCATCCGGTGCTCATAGCCCCAGATTTCAAAAAGGAATTCATCCCACAAACGGATGCCTCAGAGGTAGGACTTGGGGCTGTCCTTTCACAGATGGTGGGGGATGAGGAGCACCCTATCCTTTACCTTAGCCGAAAGCTCCTGCCCAGGGAGCAACGGTACGCCGTAGTAGAAAAGGAATGCCTAGCGGTTAAATGGGCCATGGAGATTCTACGGTACTACCTGCTTGGGCGGAAGTTTACCCTTGTGACAGACCACGCCCCACTCCAATGGATGCACACAAACAAGGAAAGAAATGCACGAGTGACTAGATGGTTTCTATCACTACAACCTTTCCACTTCCGGATACAGCATAGAGCCGGAAGCCAACACGGCAACGCGGACAGCCTGTCACGACAACACTGTCTCTCGTCCCAAGTAGCCCAACCCCATGGTGTTGAGCAGGGGAGGGGGATATGTGATACAGGAGGGCCAGGGAGCAGCAGTAGTAGAGTGTGAGAGGGGAAATATATAAGCCCTAGGCTAATTAAGGCGTGGTTCCCTGGAGACTAGGGAGGGTGGCTACAGGTTAATTGGAGCACCTGCAGTCAATTAAGGCCTCTCAGGAACCTAATAAAACCCCCTGCTTCAGACAGACAGGGGAGGAGGAGGAAGGAGTTGGAGCAGAGTGTTTTGGTGGTGGAGCAGAGAGCAGTTTGGAGGAAAGCAGAGGAGAGTTTGGAGAAGTGCTGTGGCGGGCTAAGAAGACCAAGACCCTAGGTAAAGGGACACCTGGCTTGTGCAGAGGGAAGGCAGGAAGCCCCACAAGCAGGAGAGGGAAGGAGCCCAGGGGAAAGTATCACTAGTACAAGTGGTTTACCCACTAACCTAGGGCCCCTGGGCTGGGACCCAGAGTAGAGGGCGGGCCTGGGTCCCTCCCTCTCCATTCCCCTTCTCTTGGATACTAGTGGGACAGCTGATACCCCAGTTCAGGGGCAAGAAATGGTGCCCTGAAAACCCCCCACAAGAAGAGAAAGTGCGGGACCCTCATAGTAGTGCCGGCAATTTGCCACAGGTGGTAGAGAAATAGAGTGAGAACTGTAGAAGAGGGTGAGTAATCATAACCGTAGGTAAATTTTCTGAGTTCACTAAATAACAAGTCACTGTCCAAAGTTGTTTAAGGGCTTGCATGTTGTTGAAATGCGGTTGGAGTCTGTGGCCCTTGGCCATAACACTTACAAGTTGATCAGCAGCATAAGGGCACTGAAATTAGTTATCTCTTCCCAGCACAATAGGCCAGGACTGCTCATGCCAAAACCTCACTTGAGAGAGAGAGGCTCACCACATTTGGAAGATGCTAATCATTTCCTCACGTTGAGTCCATTTCCCGAGAGGAAGCAGCTCCAAGAACGGTATTAGGTATCTGAAATCTGTGCAGTCATGTCATGGAAATTTTCAGGCCATTTCTGATCCCATTAGAAACTAACTCAATCACCTCCACTCCACATCCGCAACAGAGGGGAGTTCTTCCTGCTCTTGCTAGTATTGTGTTACTCATCTTATGAAATTGATTCAGGAGGTCAGAGAGATTAGAATCTGCAAGTGATAACACTCCCCACGAAGGTTTCTTGGATGCATGGGGGAGCAGACATGTCCCTGGTCTTCTTTTCCTGTCTGTAATCTCAGAAATGCCTGATGCTCTAAATTGCACAAAACACTGGAAAATAAAATACTGGGAGCAGTCCAGTGCTGGCAGTCAGACTAAGTTATAATAATGTTTCTAATTTCAAAGCACGCTACAAATACTAGCTAAGCCTTGTACAGCTTCTGTGAGGTAGATGAGTACTACCTCATTTTTCAGATGGGAAGCTAAAAGGCCTGATCCCAAAATATACTAAGCACCTTCATCTCTCATTGACTTCACTGGGAGTTGTAGGTGCTCAGTACTTCTCAGGGGTGAGGCCCTAAATGACTTTCCTCAGGTCCCAGAGAGAGTCAGTGGAAGAGATAGGGAATAGGACCCAGAGGTTCTTTATCAGTTCTCTACAAATAGGCCTTTTCTATCTCAGTGCCGTGAAATCCAGCTAGAAAGGCAGACAACTTCTTTCACAAACACCTTCCTTTTTTATTCCTAATGAGGTAGCGTGGTGTCATAGCGGGGGAGAGGGCTGATCGCTCCTCATGTGAGGCAGTCGGACTCAAATCAGGATGCTCCTCAATGAATAACCCTAATTCTTAAATAAGTTGCTAAATACAGCATGGAGCTTGTGACCCCTGTTTGATTAAACTGATTGCAAGCTAAGAACTTTGACTTGTTTTCTGTTGACCTTTCTTCTGTGTCTTTGCCTACAGATGAATATGAGCTCAATGCTAATGAATACTGGAATGATTTCTATAAAATCCATGAAAATGGCTTCTTCAAGGACAGACACTGGCTGTTCACTGAATTTCCTGAACTGGCACCAAACCAGAACCTAAGTCAACCTGAGGCTTCTGCATACAAAAATGGTAGCATCAGAAAACCCAGAAACACCAGGCTGGGGAGCTGTGAAAATGGTCTTTGTTCATTGGAAACCAAAACACAAGAGCATCATCAATTCGACTTGATGAAAGACAGTCATAATATCATCAGCAGACTCGACACAGATGGAGAAGCAATACTGAAGCGAAGTGATGGTGACTTCCCAGGATCCTCTGCCACTTGCCGTATACTAGAGGTAACTTCAATGAATGAGAGAAACAGCATCTTTCCCAAGTGAATCAAACTTGCCATCAAAATCTTTGTTCATCAAAGTGACAGACTTCAAACTGGCAGGTCATTATGTACAACCTCACCAAATCCTACAGCGCAACACAACTTTACATACAGAACCAACCGTCTTCCTTACAAATCTATCCCAAAGCTCTTTACAGAAATGAATAATAGGAGAGAAGCTGTAATATAGGCAAGGAGAGAGCTTCATTTTCCGCTGAAATTTGATATGAGAGAAAGATTCAGGAAGGCTGCTGCAGAGGAGAAGGCTCTTGTACCAGCAGTAATGAGACTGAGCAAAGGAATAGATGTAGTCACAGAGTCTGAGGCCAGAAGGGACCACCAGATTACCCCCTTTACCTCTCCCCCGCCCCCCATATTTCACAGGCCACTAGCACTACCCAGCACCTGTACAATAAACCCAACAACCAAAATTAGCTTATTACAGCCCACAGGAGACTAAACTATTATGTGCCACAGGCAGAGAATAGGATTGCCCAAGACCCCTGCAATGGCAGAGAAGTATTTAAGTGAGAGATGCCCAGATAATCCTGACAAGTGACTTGTACCCGCATGCTGCAGAGGAAAGTGGAAAAAAAACCACAACAAGCAGGGTGTGTGGGGGATAGAGAGAGGACCACAGCTGTGAGATGGACTGGAGCAGCTCAATGGGGGGGTGTTAAAAACAAAGAGGAAAACTTTGAACTGAATTAAACCTCTTGGGTTTTGGTTCAGATTGGTCTTTGTGACCAACTAGTTCCCAAAGGGATCAGTGTCTGACTGTGTCCCACACTGAGGCCTTCTGAGATTCAAAATGCAACTTATTACTATCTGATGTTAAAGTAACAGCTGAGGTCTCAACATGCATTCTCGTTGTGTAAAGAGCTGGTTTGTGAACCATGTACAGGAAGCTTCCCTCTCCCTGGGTTCTGCTCCTGAGTCTGTCTCACTTGAGTGACATAAAACTCTGAAAACTATGTTGCGGACAAAAAAAGCCCTACGCAGTACAGCTAAGGAATACTCAGGTAGTTGTGAGGTCTCAAAATGGTGATGCATAAGGGGTATCAACAGCATTCCTAGAACAGATTATAGAACTCATCGGGCTAATAAACTATTAAAGCTGAAATATTTGTGCTGAGTTTGCCCCCACAACCTGTCACTGTGGATGATCAATCATCCTATATCTGTGGCTGGTTCGGTTTAAGAGTTGCGTTAATAGCAGTGGCCGACCACCTGTTCTCTTGGAGCCCTGTTCTCCCAGAGGTGAGTCAGCATAAATAGCTTTGCAGCTCTCTGCAGGATTCTAGCACCTAAAACCCCGTTAGAGGCATTTTTCCATACTATTAAACCATCTCTGCTTTCATATCCCACCCGTATGCTTTCTGCACCCGCTGTCATTTCAAACATCCAGCTGTACATTCCATTCTGCTTACTTCAGTCCTTCCACAGAAGTCCCTAAACATTCAGGAAAAGCCGCTGAACTATATTGTATGGCTTATCTTCTCTTCAAATGAAGGTGAGGGGTAAGGGGAAGTAGCACTGCAGGCCCAGTTATAACTAGTGATAGTAGGAGAGCTATCTAGAAAAGGAGACTGAAATAAAAGGGTGCAACTGTAACAGAAAGAGAGAAAGCAAAGCAAATTTCCTCCTCCTCCCCCACCCTTCCTCATTGTCTCTGTATGGAAATGAAACTGACTAACCCCTGGCCTTTGAGGCTGCCTGAGTGACTCATACTGGTTGTTATGCTTGCAATTCCAGCAATACAAACTTTCAAGAATATCAGTGGTCCACACAATCTGTCAGACTGTTGGTAGAATTAGGTAGCTAGTTTGGTGGCTTCCTGTGGATGCTTGGCCACAGGGCCTGATCCTGAGAGGTGCTGAGCATCTTCATCTTATTAATGGGAGTTGCAGGTGATCGTCGCTGTTTGGGATTGGTCCCCCATAGGTTGCTGGAACATCATTTTGTGGCTGGAGGGTGATACTTTGTAACAGCTGCTAAGTGCAGACTAGAAAGCAGGAGTCAGTGGGGAAAGCAGTACAGGTGTGTAACTGGCTGCTCTTTTTCTGCAGGTTGGCTGTGGTGCTGGAAATACGGTCTTCCCAATTTTGCAAACCAACAAGTAAGCAGCTCTAATTTTTTTCTCTACAAGTAGTAAATAATCACTGGAAAGGATGTTGTGCTTTTTCTTTTTTTAAATAGACTCACTGCATATAAAAGAGGCTAAACACAAACACACCCACTTGTCAGTTCTGTCCACACACCTTTGAATGATTGAATTGAGGTTAAAAGGTTGCTGAGAGTCCATAGGAGGCTTTTGGAGGTCATGAAATTCTGCACATCCACTCATCTGTGGCTTTCAAAGCACTCTACAGACAAGTTTCCCAATCTCTGTTTTCCCTCCTTTCCCCCAAGACTGTAAGCATCATTGTACAGATGGGATGATGGAAGCACAGAGGCGCAAAGTAACTCATCTAAGACCACACAGCAAGTCATTGGTAGAGATGCGGATAAAGCCCAGTGCTCCTAATTCCCATCTGTGTGCTCTAACCATTAGACCCTCTTCTTCCCTAAAACTTACTTTGCAAGTTGAATTGATTTTAAATCAACAATTTTAATCCTGATTTAAATCAACGATTTTAATCTTGTTTTGCATTTGTACTTTTTAGTTCTTTTCCTAAAGAAAGGTTGCTTCTCATTGGCTGGTAACCATTAAAATGTTGAGTTGCTAAAGTAAATATAACCTTTACATTAAACTTGGTACTGCTTGTTGCTAACTAGGAGGATACACTATCTCAATACACATTTATTTAAGCAATTATATAGCTTAATTTACATGATTCAGTTTCTTAATTTTTTTAATGTTAGAAAATGTTGAATGATGCATTTCTTTTTTACTAGATGAAGCTTAATTTAGATGGAAATTGGAATTCAATTAAAATGCACAAAACCAGCATTGTAAAATTTGTTTTTATTGCTTAAATACAACTACCTTAAATGTAGTGGATACATAAGAAAAAAGATTATTAACACATGTTTAGTATTTAAAACTAACTTATTTATTAAACAAATGAAATATTGCATGTAGTTACTGAATTGAACTGATTGTTTCTGGTCACCATTTCTTTCAAGATTTTAGAACTAGTAGTTTTCATCCTCTTATGCCTCGTTTTTATTCATAGATTGGGAGTTGAAAAGCAGGAACATTTTCAACTTTTATTTTTATTTTTCCAATCAATTTCTCAACTTTGAATGAACTAGTCATTGAACTGAAATAGTTGAATAAATTGAAATGAAGAAAATATTCGCTCTGCACCTGCATAAGAAACTGCTGTTGTCAAAAGATAGTTTAGCACTTCAACAAAATCTAGTTATAGGTACTTAGCCAGTGACTGCCACCACTTCAGTGCTTTGATTTTCTTTAAAACTTTGGCAGCAAACATGTACTGCCTGAATATTTTTAATTTAAATTATTTTAATAGATTATAGTAAGTGTAGGTATTCATGTAGGTTGTCATAATTTCAAATTTAATTTTAAATAGGCTTATTTTTAAAAAGAAATATATTTAAATTAAAAATCCAGGGTTTTTTTATGATCAATTTTTATCCACTCTGAGAACCATATGGGACACGTGACTGTTTCCTGTTTCTTTTGCATTTATTTCAGTGATCCGGGACTGTTTGTGTATTGCTGTGATTTTTCCAACACAGCTGTGGATCTTGTCCAGGTAAACTAAACATTGTATACGTTCTAGATGAAGTCACAGTTAGATGGAGGCAGCTGATCCTGTGCAGCATTTGCAATGATCTACGATTAGCACTGCCTTTGTTCGTTCAGTTCTGCTGTAGCTAGAACTGGATACTGCCTCTCAGTGCAAGTAGATTAGGGGATCTGCCCATTGGAGGTTGCAGGAAGGTGGGGAATAGGATTAAATTTTAAAAAAAATGGCAGCTTGACAATGGTTCTGGAGAAGTAAGTCTGCTTTCCCTTCTCCTGTTATCAGCACCGTTTTTCCAGACCAGATGCTGTTTAATTGAGCAACTGCTGAAGTTTTTAAATCTTTAAAACTATTTCTTACAGCCTCAATCAATTAATGTTATTCTTGATTCACTTGTAGCATTGATGGGACCACAGGTCTGGAAGTAGCATTTAATTGCTGCTGCACAGGCAGCTGGTGTGATGTCATAGTGGATGCTGACTTTGTTGTTTGGGGCACAGGTTGACTTTGGCTATGGAATAGCAGGTATTAGCTAACAAATCTGCTTAGAATGGAGTTTGGAAAACTTAGGTAGAGTGTTAAATTTACCAGCCAGTTTGATATGAGAGATCGTGAGGGGGGAGAAGGATAGCGGCAAGGGGCAGCTGCTCCAGTATGCCTGTTGGTGCTCCCCACCTTCCCAAGCAGCTGCAGAGTGAAACTGACCAGAGTCTGCATGTTAGTGGGAGCTGGGGTTGCTCCACATCTCTGTAAAACAGTCCCCTTCTGTGTAGGCATCTAAATAGACTTTTGAGAGCCTGGCATTAGATATCCTGGTTTGAAATGTTTAACCTAAGGGCCCAGAGGTATCCTACTGAAATCAGTAGGAGTTTTACCATTGATTTCAGTGGAGCAGATTTAGGCCTTGACCCTCTGTGCTGCTATAAAGGGGAGAATTCCAGCTTAATGATATAAATCACCCATGGTTTGTGAGAGGTTTGACCTTAAAGTTGTCGCTTGTCCCACAGTCTGGCACTGCTTTTTTGGCAGTAGTGAAGGACTGAATAGAATGAGTCCAGAACTCTCTTATAACTCTGCCGTATCTACTTAATAATTTTCCATAGTTCCCCTCCACTTCCCTTTCTGACACCACTCGAATAGTCTAATTATAATAGCTGTACACAGAGGGGTTATTCTGAGATGGACTCAAGGCCTCTGGGGGTATGTCTACACTGCATCCCAGCCTGGATACACAGACTCATGCTAACTCCGCTCGAACTAGTGCGCTTAAAAATAACATATGGACATTGTGATGTGGGCAGTGGTCAGTGGTTCAGGCTAGCCAGTCAGGCAGGCTTGGACTTGGATGGCTACCCCGAGCCATCGCCCATGCCACAGTGTCCACACTGCTATTTTTAGCACGCTAGCTTGAGCAAAGCTTGTGCAAGTCTATCCTGGGCTAGGAGGCACTAACCCAACTGCAGCGTAGACATACCCTGGCTCTTCCAGCTTTGCCATGTGAAAGTGAAATGGAGACTATGCAGCTGGGTAGCGTTGGTATTTGTGTCTGACTGTGTCTGTATGCTCTTGTGTTGCTCCTCTTTTAATTGTAGACCAATGCAGAGTACGACTCTTCTCGCTGTTTTGCCTTCGTTCATGACCTGTGTAAGGACCAAAGCCCATACCCAATGCCAGAGGAGAGTCTTGACATCATTATTCTCATCTTTGTCCTATCAGCTATTCTCCCAGAAAAGTAAGTCAGCCTCTACTACAGCACCAGCAATTCACTGTCATGAAAGGAGAAAAGGCTGCATATGACTAACGCAGTCAAAGCTCCTTTATAGGGGATATTAAAGTGATATTGTCAGGTTAAAAATTCTGTAGTGAAATAATCCTTACCTGTGTTACCGAAACTCTAAATTTAACCTAATGTACTCCTCACCCTGTGCTCTTTATATACTTTGTGCATTTCATTCCACTTGGTGTCAAGTATCAGAGGGGTAGCCGTGTTAGTCTGGATCTGTAGAAGCGACAGAGTCCTGTGGCACCGTATAGACTAACAGATGTATTGGAGCATAAGCTTTCGTGGGTGAATACCCACTTCTTCATGTATGCATCTGAAGAAGTGGGTATTCACCCACGAAAGCTGCTTATGTTCCAATACGTCTGTTTGTCTATAAGGTGCCACAGGATTCTTTGTCCATTCCACTTGGACAAGGAACAAGCAGTAGGGTCAATTTCACTTTAGAGCAGTGCCCCAAAGTCTGGGCTGCAAGTGCTACCAGAGAATGTCTGAATCCAAGTAAACTATTCCCGTGGACTTTTTTTTGCTCCTGAAATGGCTTCTATTAATATTAGGCTACATAAAACTTCATTTTATTTACACGCCTACATTTTGGTCCTAAACTCACCGGGCAGTGTCATTTTTACAGGTGAGCAAAGTGAGCACAGAGTTTACAGGCAGTGTCCCCATTAACTCTGTGCTCACTTTGCTCATCTATAAGATGCAGCATAATATTTAACTCAATCACAGGAGGGTTGAGGTGGAGAGCAAGATATCTTACCTATATTCAGAATACATCAGTTGCATGTAGTGCATCTCGTGGCAGGACAGAGAGACACTTGGTGACAGTAGGAGTACAAAGAGGATTTCTTATTCTGATCTCTGGTCACATACCAATCCTGTGGCTCTTTTGGCTTTCTTTCTATGGGAGTGACTAGCACAGTATGTGCTGCTGAATGTCCCCACACAGGGTTTCCCACAGTTTGACCTGGAAAGTACAATCATGGAAGGGCCTGCTGACTTCACTACATAGTAGAGATCATAGTAATGCTTTTTAAAATTGGAATACTTGCCAGATAGTAACATGGTGTGACGGTAAACGCAATTTACAAACCAGTATGTACTTAAATAATTAAGTGTTCAAGAACCTTGTCTGAGGTGACAAATCAGGAAGCCTGAGTAGCCAACACGATGTCATAATGCCAAATGCCTCAGAAACAGTGGTCTCATCTCCCATCTGAACCATATCCAGGCCAAGTAGACATTAAACATCAATTTCTGTGGGTTACCATTGATGCACAATCATCATCCACGGTACCTGGGGAGAACCCTGGACTGCGCGCTCAGCTTCCGTCGCCACCTTGAACAAACCAAAAGGAAAACGAAGGCCAGAGTCTACATCCTACAGAAGCTTGCAGGACCATCTTGGGGAAGCGACGCCCGCATGCTCCAAATAGCAACACTAGCCCTGGTCCATTCTGCAGCGGAATACTGTGCCCCGGTTTGGAGCGGAATCCCACACACCATTTTAGTGGACACTGAAATTAACGCTGCTCTTTGCACAATTAGTGGCACCCTCACATCAACACCACGTCCTTGGCTATCAGGACTGGCTAACGTTGAGCCAGCAAATATCCAAAGAGGCGCTGCAACAGTTATGGAGTACATAAAGATCATGGCAAAAACCCCACTTCCACTCCCCCCTGACCTAGAACACCCGCCTCGCCACCAACTAAAATCAAGAAAATCCTTTTGGTCTCGTGCCACAGCTTTCTTGCAGAAGATAACGACATTCGCAGAAGCTGGTCTGAAGCCTGGGCGTCTGCAGATGTACCAAACAAAAATCTAATCGACAAACCAACTGTGCAAGTGCCGGGCTTCTCCTCCCCACGGTGTACATGGACAGCTCAAAACCATATCCACACCCGACGTGGAAGATGTGCATAATTACTCCGTTGATGGGAAGTGAGGGAATTGCTGAAATGCGACTGTGGCATGATGCAAACTGTCGGACACATCCTGGACGATTGGCCAATCCAAGGTTATCCTGGAGGTGTCGCAGCCATTCCCATGGCCGCCACCCTCTCTGCTCTGGGCTGAATAAGAGACCCGAAGATCCAACTGTAATCATGCCTTTGCTTTCACTGTTCCACTGTTGCCATACGGAAGAAGATGACTGTGTGGCTACATTGTCTATATGTAACAGAGAAGCTGCTTGTGGTTAATAAGCACATTCTGAGTAGTGGGCACTGCTCAGTAGCACTAATGGACTGTCTTTGATTTCTGTGTTTGTACAACAGAGTCCTGGTCCGTGACTGGGGCTCCGAGACGCCATGATAATACAACAAACAAACAATGAGTGTGTCTGTAATTGTGCACCCATGGGATAACGTTCTTTGCTGGCGGCTGACACCTCGCATGGCAAAGCCTCTTTGAATGGTTCGGGCTCTCTTGGAGAGGTTATTGGGCTAGGTTTCATAGAGCTAAGCCCATGCCAGAGCATATGGAGATATGACTAGCCAAGCCTGATGCGAAAGCTGGATACACTGAGATGGGTTGGCCTCTCGTGGCATCTGGCAGAGTTTCAGTGGGGGTGTGATTCACTCTTCTGAAGTGGGGGGGCTCTGCTCCCAAAAGATTGGGACATCCTGTCTTGCACTGTAAGTATCAGTGCCAACCTGTGTTTTCTGAACTAGCTATAAACCCCTGAGAGCAGGGTTATAACAAAAAGGCCGTACACCAGGGTGCCGTACGTTTTGGGGCAGCTTAGGCCCGAGTTTCAGAGCTGCTAAGCACCAGCAGTGTCAGCTGAAGTCCATGGTGGCTGCAGGCGCTTAGCACTTCTGAAAATCAGGCCCAAGGTGCCGCAGGTGAGGCACTCACGGAAATGTCATGGATATGTTCATAGATTCTACGGCCAGAAGGGGCCATTATTATCACCTCGTCTGACTTCCTGTAAAACACAGGCCAGAGCACCTCACCCAATAATTGCTGTGTCAAGCCCATATGTGGTTGAGCTGTATAGCATGTCCTTTAGAAAGACATCCAGCCTTGAACTTTAAGACTTCAAGTGATGGAGAATCCATTACGTCTCTGTGTCCATTGTTCCCGTGGTTAACTGCCCTCACTGTTAGAAATGTTTGCCTTATTTCTAGTCTGATTTTTGTGTAGCGTCTAGGATTCCTGCCCAAACTCTCCCAGGAAATCCATGCAGAGCCATGGATAGCACTCGAGGATCCTGGGTTAAACCACGTGACCACTTCCTCTCTCAAAGACTTTTTCAGATAAAGTAATAGCCTACAAGTCCACGTGTATAGACGCAATCCAGTTTATCTGGACAACTGCTGACAAAACCACAGCAATCTTCATATTCTCCACTGTAAACCCGCCCTTTTAAAAACCTTCAATCAACGGAGCTGTTTAAAATGAGAATTTTTCACTTGAGTCATAAGTTGTAAATAAAAGTCTAAACATAAAGGAACTCTGTCTCTTTGGTCAGCTCAACTCATTCTAATGATCTGAGGGATGAAGGAAGCTAGCATAACTTTGAAGGCTGTTGATTTTTTCCTAATTTGCCCTTTTCCCAGGATGCAGTGCGTCATTAACAGACTGAGCCGGCTTCTGAAACCAGGAGGGATGATTCTGTTACGAGATTATGGTCGTTATGACCTGGCGCAGCTTCGGTTTAAGAAAGGTATTTCCTCCTTCCGTGCTGGGACCCTTGCCACATCAGGGATGGGGGATGTGAGAGGGTCTGCAGGGGAGGCTGCCGTGTCTAGGAGACTGTGCTGAAGGGGAAGTTATCAGCCTGTGTGCAGTAGGGGGCGGGGATTGCCAGCTGGCTTCTTGTGCAGCTGATTGGCTGATTTAAAATAAGTTAGGTGGGTAACACTATCTGAATAACTCTTGCCCCCAGGTCGGTGTCTGTCCGATAACTTCTACGTGAGAGGCGATGGGACCAGAGTTTACTTCTTTACACAAGGTAGGAGATTAGATATCGTATTCCTGACCTTCTCACCTTCCTCATTCCTATGTGTGGGGAATTTCTGCAAACCCCCAGAGGCGAGCAGCTGACTCAGATGTACCCTCCCTGAACCGGGCTGAAACGTTAGAGGTTTGTCAGTTGCATGGAGAGCTGGGCCGGCTGATCATTGTGAAATATGGCTTAGTGCATTCCTTCGTGTAGCGGAGAATCCTTCCTCATCTGCCTCACGTGCAGAGGGCCCTCTCGCAATGGAACTAGTGTGCTTGCTGTACTGGGGGATGGAGGGGGAGCAGAATTTGAGGTGTGGGGAGGTGCTTTCCTTGGCTACTGTTACACAGGGAAGGTTACATGAGGGTGGAGCCAGAGGGGCCAACACTCTGAGAATCTTGTCTTCTGCCACCCCCAATGTGGAGGCACTAAAGACTACTCTGGCTGCTGGGCTGGGGTAGCCTCAGCAAAACAACTCTGCTGCTGCATCATGGGGCTTGTACTCTTCTCCACCCGTCACCCCCTGCCCTCCAAACCCCTAGCCAAGTTAGTGATATTGGGCACCTCTATCCTACGGCTGGTAATCATTAGTCAGGTCTAAAATGATCAGCGTATGTACGGCAATGGTACTACTGTAACGAGCTGTTCAGTTCACTGCATAGGTTGCAGCTAAATAATTCTAAAATGGGTGTTTCGAAAGGAAGAAAATGACTGTCTGGCAAAGGTTTCAGCATGGCAGGTATGGGATAAAAGAGCACAAGCTGGGACTTGTTGGCCCTTTGCTGTAGAAACACTGTAAAATCACAAGCTCCCAGAGCTGATGTTACACTGGATCTCTTCCCAGCACTACTAGGCCTCTGGCCTTACATGCAGCCAGTGCGTTGGGGCACCTTGTTACAAAATGCATTGTGCCGCCTATCGCTTGTGTTTGGACTACTTGGCTATAGCATTGTTCTGGCCTGGAGGGCACACGGTGTTTTGATCAGCCCCACCTTGATGTGGCTTTTCTGAGATGTTTTTGGATTAATGACCACAATCCATATCAGTAGGGCCCTACTGAATTCACAGCCATGAAATACGCGTCACGGACCAGGAAATCTGGTCTTCCCCTGTGAAATCTGGTCTCTTGAGTGTGTTTACCCTATACTGTACTGATTTCACAGGACAGACCAGATTTCACAGGGCAGACGGGTCCTCCTTGCTCTCTGTGATGCCGATCATCCAAGCACTTCTCTTCCCCCTCAGTAGAGCAGAGCAGAACATGTACCCCAAGGTCAGTGTTAACTCCTGCCACGAGATGATCACAAGGCTTGGCAGACTGTGTAGAGATCACGACACATCCAAAGCCAGGTATCATGTGGTCCTTTCATTTTACTATGGAATCAAAAGCACTGGATTTTTCCAGCACTTCCTTGAACCTTCAAAGGAATCTTTTTGGCCCCCACTTAGAGCAGTTTAACCAACAACAAGCAAGCGTTGATCAAATTAATGCTTTTGCTATCTTAACCACCTCCTCCCCACTCCTCCTAGATGAACTGGGTGCTCTTTTCACCACGGCTGGGTTGGAAAAAGTCCAGAATCTGGTCGATCGGCGCCTGCAGGTGAACCGAGGGAAGCAAGTGACAATGCATCGAGTGTGGATCCAGTGTAAATACCGCAAGCCCTTCCCTGCAGGACATAAGGAGAATGGGCACGTTCATTAGCAAGGCGTGTTTATCACATGTGCTGTATTTGGACTTGCTGGGACTCTCCTCCTGTGCAGCGTGTGGCACTGAGCAGACCTGCCATATCATGCTGAATTCTGGCGCCTTCTGCAATGACCAGACTAGTCGTAAGTTCACATGCTTTGTGTGTAAGGTGGAGCTATGCTCAGGACAACTCCACGACAAAATCTAGTTACTAGTCTTTGTTTTTAAAATTAATGGTGACTAACACTTGACCTAAGAAATGGGCAGTCACTGTCTCCTGCTGAGCCTGAGCAAAATGAGTAACGAGTCCTCTGTCTTCCGAGTGTCTGCATGAAAAGGAACAGAAGTTTGGACCCTATCTTCAGGGGATTCATACAGTGGGATTCATTTCAACCATCCACTCCACTCGCCCCATCGCCTTTTTATCACTCACTGCTCCGGGTGTTGAAAACCAAAGTCAGATGGCCTGCAAATCAGATACAGAGAGGGGTGGGTTACCCTCACAGTTTTAAAAGTCAGGCTGGCTAGTGAGTGCAGATTCATTCCAGCACTGTGCTACTCATGCAAGCTCACATAGAGAGAATCACCTTCCATCCTACGTAAGGTAATCAACTGACTCCATGTGGTGGACGGTGTCTAGTAGTTAACTTACGGGAAGCCTACCACAAGGTTCAAAAGCTATCCTTGTGTTCCACACCTTTGGGAGCCAGTTTTTTTTTTACTCTGTGAAATCTGTTTTAAATAGAGTGCAATGATACAGTCTGTTACAATGATAAAGAACTAATTTACGGTAAACTTTGCCAGCCATGGTTTACACTACTACATAAGTCTTTCCAAGCAAGCTAGCGTGCTGTCCTGCAGCTGATCTGTGCTGAGGAGATCTAGGTTCAAGTCAGTCAAGCTCGGGGCAAAAATAGCATGGTGTGATAGAACAGTACTTTGGTGTAGACCAGAACAGACAATCATTTCTGATTGTGGATTTTCATGTGTATAGAGTGGAGAAGGTGAGGCAAATTCCATCAAGCCTATGTTTAATTATCAGGATAGGAAGAAGATGACCCGGTTTGGGGGGTAAAAATGGGATTGACTAGGTGTGGAAGGGGAGGTACTGGAGGGGATTTGGGATGCTTCCGAATAGCTACCGGCTTGTGACCCTCCTTCTCTCCATCTACCTTCCCCTAGTGCCTACCCCTCTCAGGATCTCTGTTGGAAAGAACCCAGCCTGACACCTTCTTAATGACTTGATTTGGCTGACATTGCTGCGGGGAAGAGGGGCCAGGGCTGTGCCTATTCAATCTGGTGCACCTTAAATGCCATTCCACCCCCAGCACGTATATTTTGATGGTGAGATGATCATAGGCTAAGAGTACCTACACAGGAAGGAGATGTCCGCTCGTAAGGAGCTGTTTCATCTTGCTGACAAAGACATAACAGGAACCTATGCCTGGAAGGGTGAAAGGGAGAAGTAAAGAGAGAAGAATTTGCTCCTGGTCCCTTAAAAGTCAATGGGAGCTTTCACTGAGAGTAGAAGTCAATTGAGACCGGACTGGGCCCATTGGCTTGACTGGCGCTGGGAGAGCCCACAGGCATCGTGGTGACATCTCCTGCCACTGTCACCGTGTTTAGAAGCCGGCCCTGTTGATTCGTGACCCTGCCCCCACACAGCCAGCCTGTCCCTCTGCAATTGTCATTCCTAACTCCATAGGGTGAGGTGTTCCAAGGCTGAGTACAGGTGCAAAGGTGACCCAGCAAGTCCCTTGGAGCCTCCCTTTGAGTGCTGGGCATGCTGGTGCTATTTTTGTGTTTAAAGTCAGACTCCAAAACAGTTCTTTGCGAATACCTGATTAATGCTTGAGTGAACAGCTGGAAGAAAAGCTCTTGTTAAAGGTGCTACAATCCTGCTCCTTCAGTTCAGGGTTAAGGGAACTTTCAAACCACATGGGGGATGGAGGAGGAGAAGACCAGACTCAAAATGCCTACTATTTCTAAGGCAAAAACATATGGCGAAGGCATCTTTCCATCATAGCTATTTAGGCTTGGCAGGATTCAATTTTTATTTTTTATGATTTAAATGAATATTGATATTGAATTTTATGCATTTTTATCAATTTTCACAGTTGTGGGAAACTATGGGGGGTAAGACAATAGCAATTTAATGACAGTAGGTGTTGAGATTCAAAAAGTTAAAGCTTTATAACTGTTAAAACACAAATTGTCAACCTCGCATATCAAAATATACCAAGTAAACACCCTTAAGTCAAACTCTAAGTTCTCAAGCAGCATTTTTCTTACTTTGTCTATCTGTAAATTTCAGTTATTATTGATGGAAATATTTTTTCATCTGAGTGTGTGTGTGTGTGTGTACAGTGAAATCATTTGCCAATGTTTACTGAAAAATCCTTCCAAGCCTACAGATGTTCTAAGTAGCAGAAAAAAGCACAAATCCAATTGTCCCTTTCCTTTACAGATCACCTTTAAAGCGGAGGGATTGCCCCTTGCCATGGGATGGCCGCATTGCTAAGCTATAGCTCCAAGAGAACGCGTCAGTATTTCAGTTAGCCTTTAAAAAAATTGGCTACTAGGCTTGGAAGAGGTTTTAATATTTATAGAGAGTTAGTGCTTTACAGTCATTTAATAAGACAGGTCTCTGCCCTGAGGAGCTTACAGGGGAATGGACAATACCTAGACAAAAGTGTCTGCTTGAAACTGAGACTGGAAGAATAAATGTCTGCTTTTAAGGTAATGATTGCATCGTTGCTCACAGGAGCTCCTTTTCCTCTGAGTCCTGGTGATGCTTGTCTCTTTCCCGCATCCCGCCGAGGAGATCAAGTCAGGTTTAGGAAACAAGAATCCTGTAATTCTCCAGCATGACATCCCTCTGCCTCTCATCTAACCAGCCCTGCCTCTGCTTAAATGTCGCCTTTCCAGAGACTGCTGGCACCTGGGCCAGTTTCCTGCAGTCCCTTCCCCTGATTCCCAGAGGGAGCTGTCCCTTTTGGGGATAGTTTTATCTCCCTTGAAGGAGAGTTATTTACTGAAGTAAACAAGCAGTATAATTGGGGGGAATTAAAGTAATTAGAAAAATTCCTCATTAATCTCCCAAGGGTTTGTTGTAACACACGGAAGGCTATTTCTTTCGTTGTAAATTATTCATTTAAAGCTGATGGATCCCGTAAAAACAGTTCATACTCTTTTAAAAGAGGTAAAATGAAGTTTGATTGTTCTACTAGCTAAAAGGCTCTTACCACATCTGTCTGGTTTTAACTTAAGCTTCATGCAAAAACTTGCAACCATTTAGGCATGCAGCCATGAATATAACTATCTTTTTTTTTAAAACCTTGTTTGTTCTGTTTTAGCATTTAAACAGGCACTTGGAATAAAAAAGTACTGGTTAAACATGATTTTGTTTTAGATGTTACTGGTCCATCAATGGCTATTAGCCAGGATGGGCAGGGATGGTGTCCCTAGCCTCTGTTTGCCAGAAGCTGGGAATGAGTGATGAGATGGATCACTGTTCTGTTCATTCCCTCGGGGGCACCTGGCAATTGGCCACTGTCGGAAGACAGAATACTGGGCTAGATGGATGTTTGGTCTGACCCAGTATGGCCGTTCTTATGTTCTTGAAATCGACAGGCTTAACGGCCTTGATTTGAACCTGGTCTACTACAGACCAACGGATAGGGCCCTACCAAATTCACGGTCCATTTTGGTCAATTCCATGATTTCGGCTATTTAAATCTGAGATTTCACCGTGTTGTAATTGTAGGGGTCCTGACCCAAAAAGGAGTTGTGGGAGGGTCACCAGGTTATTGTGTGTAGTTCTTGGGCTATTCCAGTCCTGGCCCTACTGAGCAGAGAACGCTGATCAGACCGAATTACATGATGGTTTTATGATGTATAGAGATAAGATCATTAAACTTATTGTCACTAATGTCTTAGAGCAGGGGTTCTCAACCTTTTTCTTTCTGAGGCCCCCCAACATGCTATAAAAACTCCATGGCCCACCTGTGCCACAAGAACTGGTTTTCTGCATATAAAAGCCAGGACTGGCATTAGTGGATAGCAAGCAGGGCAGTTGCCTGGGGCCCCATGGCACAGGGCCCTCCGTGAAGCTAAGTTGCTTTGGCTTCAGCCCCGGGTGGCAGGGCTCAGCCCCATGTGGTGGGGCTTCCGCTTTCTGCCCTGAGCCCCAGCCAGTCTATCACTGGCCCTGCTTGGCGGACCACCTGAAACCTGCTCGCGGCCCCCCAGGGGGCCCCGGACCCCTGGTTGAGAATCACTGTCTTAGGGAATTAAAAGCTAGGTTGGCTGCCTAGGTTGAGTAGGTTAGCAGCATCGTGTTAGCTTAAAAACATTCTAAACATGTTGGTTCTGAAGCCCCTTGGTTGGAGAGATGGAGAGAAACTCGGTGTATTGGGCCACGTGGCCCATGCCTATCTTCCCCCTTTACCTCCATCCCCAAAACACATTCAGTTTTACAATGTAATCATTTCAATGACGTTTTATAGTCTGTAAAACTAATAGGTGACACTTACTGGTCCTTGACAGCAGATGGACCAACTGAAAGTGGGTGTGGTTGAAAAGACGTCCTGATTGCAGAGAGTGCTGCCATTGCACGGAAATGAAGGCCAGTTCCAACACACATGCTGCCCTTCGAAGAGCAAGACTCACTGTGGTGCACATTACAGCCACCCTGGTGAAAAGGAGATAAAAAACTCGGATCCGCCTGCTCCAAACCTAGAGCTCCACTACTACATAACCTAAAGGAGAATCTCCATTAACTAGTATCAATATAGGGCATGTGCCACACAACTGAGCAGTACATGGGGAGAGGGGAGCTGGTAGTGACTTCCCTATATTTAGGCTGCCCAACTTTCCACTACAAAGGATTCTTGCAACCTTTTCTTTGAGAAGGGATCCCACAGCAGGTCTTTGATATTCAGTAGGCGGTGCCCTTGGGCCATGAGAATGCCTTTTCTTTGGCCCATGAAATTCCACCTCAGCTTCGGACAAGATCTAAAATGTTGGAAACCATCATTTCCAGTCTCTCACTTGTGGGCCTTTGGAAAACAGTGGCAGCCTACCAAAATCACGGAGTCATTTAGAACCAGAAAACTGAAATTTTTCATTTTTAAAAAAGTCAAAAGGCAACATTTCATCAATTTTGACAGATTTTTCCAAAATAAAGTTCCTAGTTGAAAAAATCTGTTGAAACCAGCCCTTTCCCCCAAAAAGGTTTGGTGCTGATGAATTGGATTTCTACCTCCCCCCCCCCCCCCCCCAAAAAAAAAAAAAGGTTTTGTTGAAAAATTCCCCACCAGCTCTATGCTCAGTCCAGAGCTGACAGTTTTCCAACAGCAGCAAATGCCATTGCAGACCGCCCATCACTGAGAATGCCCAGTCTCCTGCTACCACAAGGTCTTACCTTCGGAGCCAACAGTCTTATTAAACATTTATGTCCACATTAGATAATTGTATTAAAAAAATTCCCATTGGAGCTACCTACTTCAGCTGCACGGGTGGGAATTCTGATATAAAATTCCTTAGTGTCAGAGCACTGAGGGTTTTACAGACAGTAATCAACAGCCTGAATGACACTTGTAAGTGTTTTGGAGTCAGTGCAGAGCAGGAAGCATGGATATCGTATGCAATTATCCATCCACCCTACCTAAAATGGGTCATGCCTCATTCTGCACTAGCTAAAGCTTCCCTGTGCCCTGCAAGAGAAGCCCCCAAGTAGAGTGTGCTGCTATAGACTAGTCTGGAGTTGGCGAAGACATGGATAGCCATGGTTTTGTCTGATTCAGAGAAGGAAAGGATGAGATCTTGTGGCCAGGAAAGGATGGTTGTTGCCCAGTTGTGCTCGGTGCTGTACAAACATACAGAAAAGGACAATCCCTTGCCGCAAAGAGTTTCATCTTGCTCCAGTCTAACAGACAAGACATTAGCAGATGAGATGAACCGGTAAGTGGGGATAGTGGGTACGGGGACATAGGCTCACAAGAATAGGATGTGTGCAATTCTTAGTCAATGGGGTGGTAATCACAGCTCACCACCTATTCATCTAGTCTGACCTTGTGCATAACACAGGCCATAGAATTTCACCCGGTGCCTGCTCTGAGCCCAGTAACTTGTGGTTGATCTACAGCACAATCTTTTAAAAAAAACATCCAAACGGGATTTAAAGAATCCAGCTGATGGAGTATGGACCACATCCCTTGATAAGCTGGCTCGGAACCCTGCCAGCTGCTAGAAGAGCAGGGCAGTTGCTGGCCTCGATGACACAGAGAGGTAGGCCCAGATCCGCAAAGGGACTGAGACAATGTGATGCTGAGCATTGCCGTGCCTAACTTTTAGGCACCTAAAAAATCACAGGAGCAGCCCTGCAATCCACAGAGCCTGAGTTTAGCCACCCAGGCTCCTACACAGTGAAAGGGGAGAGAGAGGCACCTTAGACTGTGAGCCACAAGCCATCATGTTATACAGGTACCTGCCTAAGCTAGCCTATAGGAGATGCTGACCAGGAAGGGATGTGCTAAGCCATGCCCCCTCTCCAAGAAAGGTACAAAGCTAGGAGGGAGTCCTTGCCTTATAACCCTTAGCCTGGGTCTAGAGTACTCAGCCAGGATGTGGGAAACCCCTTCCTTCTGAAGAAGGAATTTGAACAGGGCCTTGCCAGCTCTCAGGTGAGTGCCTTAGCTGCCAGGCAATGGGATATTCTGATTCGAGGCTTCCTCAATCCCTCCTCCTATTGAAATTGTTCTCCTTTCATGAAAAATGGAATAATTAAATATTAATTGGGGCTGAGAAAGAGTTAGGATGACTCTACAGTCTAGCAGTTGGAGCACTCACCTGAGCGGGACTGCAGCCTGCTCAAATTCCTTCTCCCTCTCAGGAGAAGGGGGACTTGAACCAGGGGTCTCTCACCTACGAGGTGAGTACACTAGGCTAAAGGTTAGAAAGGAGCTCCTCCCTCTTGTTTTGTGTGAGCTCACCCGAGGGGCCCTGTCCAGTAGGTAGCTTCTGGGCACACCTACCAGATTGGGTCCCTGCATATGATTTAGATGGCAAAACGCCTCTATATTCCCCGCTTTGTGAATCACACTGCAGCTTAAGCAGGAGATAGCCGTCTGGGCAACTAGCATGAAGCAGGAGTGCACATGCCCAGAGCCAGAAACATGAGTGCCTTTTACTGCAAAAACTTAGGTACTGAGCAAGTTGAGGCGCTTACAGGTTTAGGGCGACAGCCAAGCAGGAGTTTTGTGGATTACAGTGGCGCCTAACGGGACCTAGGAGTCTAAGTACCTTTGTGGATCACATCCATAGAGCTAAGTACCCTTAGTATAGAACAAAAGTGCAGCTTGTCTTGTCGCATCCCTCACTCTTCCCCCAGGGGCTCCACATGTTGAACAAGCGATATGAAGAGACTGAACCGTAAGAGGCTCCACAACTGAGGAAAAGCAGCGTGTGGCAGAAGAGCAATATCCTAAATCTCTTCAAAGGAATGAGCAAAACCATACAGAAGTGACCACATCCATCCCATTACATGACTCAAGGCTGCTGGTATAACTAAATAGCTTTATAAAGAGGTTATTGGACCCTGCTGGAGTTGGCCTGCTTATTTGATACAATTCTCTCTTGCTGATTTTAACTGTACAAATGAAGTTTACTTATATAACTGAATGTTAACTCCAAATGTCACTAATATTCCTCTAAACTGTGGTGATTAGTTGTAATAATGTGCATGGCTTGAGAAACAAAAGTACTATAGAAGTCACTTTAAAAAAGTTTCCACTGCTTGCATCCAACGAAGTGGCTATTCACCCACGAAAGCTTATGCTCCAATACCTCTGTTAGTCTATAAGGTGCCACAGGACCCTTTGTCGCTTCTACAGATCCAGCCTAACACGGCTACCCCTCTGATAGCTTTCAAAATAGTTTTTAGAGATTCTTGTAACTATTTATGTCCCCATGGTGCATCTCTTGGTGGGAGGTGAAATTTTGCTGCTACTTCCTCAGTTTGGATCTCCTGCTGCGAAATAGGTTAAAGCACAGGAAATGCAGTTTACGAGAAAAGGCAGACATTTTCAACGTGATTTGCAGAGCAAGTCCGTCCCCCCCCAACTTACTGGTTTTAACCTCTGTTAAATTAACCATTTTAAAATAAAATATTAGAAATTTCTTTACAGTGCTGCAGGTCTCTGCCTTTTCTTGTGCATTCAAATGGGATCTATCATTCCGTTAGTCCTACTCTAATTCATCAGATTTGCCAAACTGGCAGAGATTCCTGTTCGACTGTACATTTCTCTTTACTCTATTTGCAGTAAAACAAGTCTGACTTCAGGGACTGATTTTCCTTTGACATGCAGACATACGGACTAGAATACCTTTTCCATTACACTAGAGTTTTGGAAGGCAAAGCTTTTATCCAAAGCCCCAGCAACTTCCTTCCCCGTCCTTAATCCACGCCTGCCTCCAGTTGGACAGACATGGCCACTTCCTTTCTGAACAGCTTCCCCCCCCCTCCCCCCAATTTGTTTACTTTTCAGAAAGCTGATTCAGCCTTAAAGCAAAGTGAGTTGCTATGCCTTTCAGGGGCACTTTACATTCTCTCTGATGATGCCCCCAGGATTTGGAAGAAAAGGGACTAAGAACAAACTACAAGGTAACCAGTAACCAGACTAAGTCCTTTTAATGTTGGAGTTTAGCAAGAGACAATTGCAAGAGCAAGCCCCTGGCTTTAAAAGTGCAAGGAAAGATTACAGTTAACTTAAAAGTCACTTTGTTTTCTTCGACTGCCCACCCTGCTTTTTACGTGCAATATCCATATTTAATCAGAAGCTTGTTAAAAAGATTTAAGAAACGGCAAACTGGGGTGGAGGCATCCTTGTTTTCTGATGCCTTTTTCTCAATTCCTCAGAGGTGCAATGATTGGGAGGTTGGGGATGTTCTGTATCTAAACCCTTCGCTACAGGCCCTATTGCTCCTCACTGGGAGGGAGTCATTCCCTGCGGAAGAGGAGACTGTCTTTGCAAACAAGGTCCCTTGTTGCTCAGGAAGAGGGAGGAATTCCCTCTGGTTGGAGGTGGAGAGGAATTTTCCCTTCACGCCACAGGGAGTTAAGAGGAAAGCAGGGAAAGTGGATTGTGCTGATCATCCTTATGCATCAACTCCTCTCCTCCCTTTGTGCCTGGTCTGTTGCTGCCAGTGTTTATTGAAAGCACCCTCTTGGCTGGGGGAGCAAGGCCGCCTAGGTTACCCTTACCCCTGAGTGTTGAAGCAAATCAGCCCCCCGCTTTGCCCCCCATCAGCAGCCTTGCAGTTCATTGGAGGGTGAAACAACTTGGGTGGGTATAAATCTCCACCAATCCCCTCCCTTCTGCACTAATCCAATTCTGCTGACCCCCCCCCCCCCCTTCCTCACTGCATGCACAGGCACCCCCATCCCAGATACTAGCTCCTTCACTTGGGGCAGGCACTAACCTCTCACCCTACCGAACCCCTCCTCCCTGATGTAGCCCCTCCCCCCTACACTTGACCCCACTTCTCCTATCAGGTGCCCTGGCACCCCCATGCACACTCCTCTCCACCTGCACAAACCCCCATCCCCCCCCCCCCCCCCACTCAGCCCCTTGCACTGGCCCCTCCCAGCCCCCCATTAGCCCCTCCCCCTTCCTGCATTCACTCCCCACCCCATACGCTAGCCCCTCCCAGCACTGACCTCCCCTCCCCCCTCCCAGCACTGACCTCCCGTCCCCCCCCCCCCCAGCCGTGCAAATCTCGCGAGAGAACACGCGCTTTCACTAGTGTGTCTTTGCACCAATCGATCCCTATCGGGCCGGGCCGAGTCGGACCAGGGGGCGGACCCGGCCGCACCGACACCCGCCCCACCCCCACTAATCGCCGACTAGTCGGGCTGACCGTGCAGGGAGGGGGGTGCCCCGGATTCTCGTGCCCCCACCTGCGGCTCATCGGAGCCGCCGCCCCCCCCCCCCTTCCCCGGGGCCTTTGTCCTCCGAGGCCGTCGCCGCCCCCCCTCCCCGGTCCTCACGCACCTTGGCCGGGAGGGGAGCCTACGCGAGGCCGGGGATCTGCGGCCTCCCCCGGTGCCGGCGAGGGGCTCGCCCCGCTTCCCCCCCCCCCCCCCCCAGCTCGGAGCCGCCGAGCTCGCGTGGAGCCCGCTGCCCGCAGCGGCGGGGCGCCTGGCTCAGGAGAGGCCGCGGAGCCGCCCCGGGCCTCCCCCTCCCGCCCGGGTGGCCGCAGCAGGTTCCCCCCGCCCTCCTCCTGCCCCCGGCGGCGGCGGCGGCGGCGGGATCCGAGCGGGGCCCGGGGAGCTGCCGGGCCGGGCCGGAGGGGAGAGGCGCGGCGGGGGAGCAGCGCCAGGTGAGAGCCGCGGGGGGCTGAGCCCCGGGGAGGGGGGCGGTGAAACGCCGCGGCGGCGGCGGGGTCCGGAGCGCGGCCCCTGCCCCGGGGTCAGCGTGGCCCGAGGGCGGGCGGAGGCCTGCGGCCTGGGCCCCGGCGGTTGCTAGGGCGCTGCTGGGATGGGGGAGCGGGGCCCGGCCCGGGGGTCCCTGGCCCCGCTGCCGGGGCGGGTGACGGGGGTAAGTGCGAGGCCAAGGGGCGGGGGCCGGGCCCGGCCTGTGGATCCCCGGCCTGGCAGTTGAGGTGGTGGCTGCCTCGGGTGGGAGGGAGGCAGGTACAGGAGCCGCCGCAGTAGCTTGTGGGGGGGGGGGGGCTAAAATCATCCTTGTAAAAACATGGTCCCTAATGTCAGGCAGGGCCCCCCCCCGCAGCTCCTGGGGGACGGTGAGAGTCTGGGCTGCCAGCAGCTCTCAGCCAGGGGCATCCCCGAGCCCGGGGAGGCTGATACACCCATAGTGCCAAACCTCTCTAATCCTCTCCCCCAGCCCATGGTCTCCCCAGGGCTGGGACCCCCTGTCCAGACGGGCCCCAGCCCACTCCACACCCTCATTTAAGATGATTGAAGCATCTGCACGTTTGTGGGCTTGCTTCCCTGTCCTCCCACCCCACTTCTCCCCTCTCTAGCTTTTCTCATTTCCCAATGAAAAGACACCACTGACAGCTTCGTTAAATGGAGACCGGCTGATTTTATTAATCGGACGCCTCAATTTGTTAAGGGGTTTTATGGCTTGTTCGGGGTCTGAGTGTGGGCATGGAAATGCCCCCTCTTCCCCCCCCCATGGATTCGCTCAAGCACCTTGGAACTTAGATCTGCAGCATTTAGAGGAAATGAGATTTATGGGGACAAAATGGACAGTAAATAGAAGGAACGATTGTATGTGGCTTTTCTAGAGGGCACTTGCTGCCCTTCAAGAACTTTCCATGGAGCATATGATCTTTATACAGCAAATCTGTATTCTCTCATTTTTTTCTGTCTTTAACTCATGGGGAGAAATGAAACTGGAACAGATATATTTCTGGAACTTACCAACTTGCTCAAAATGCAGTTGGCAAGATGTGAATCATAGTTCTAATAAATTCTGCAATTCCTCCCTTTTTTCAATTAACTCTCAAATTCTAGATTTCAGGAATTAACCCACACTACCCAAGGATGCATTTTTTTAAACCTTTCATATAATTTTGAATGGATCACCTGGAAGTACCCAGAAGCATCCAGCTATATGGGAGGAATTTGCGTGCTAGAAGTGTCTGTCTGGTACATTGCCCAGTAAAGGGAGAGGTTTTAAAAAGTGTCATTCTCTCCCTCCTATCCCTTTCCTGGAAGAATACAGGTTTTGTGTCTGAGGTTGTTGTCACAAAAGCGAAAAGGTAGTTGTACGGCGTTTGGGATTATCTAGTGCTTAAGGGAGTGGCAGAAATAGATAATTGTGTGGGGGTGAAGGGTGTTTTAGCTCTGCAATAGTCAGAAAACTCTAAAGACTTCAGCCATTAAACCCCCCTTCTTTGCTCTTTCCTCTGCAACAAATTTAACAAAATATCAAATGGGAGAGGGTGGAATCATTGTTCACAATAGAACTGGGGTTATTCAAATTAAGAAATTTCCAATAGCTGGTAATATTGTCAAAAGATCGAACTCTCCAGAATAGGCCCTTATTAAAATAACAACAACTTGGTGGCAAGTCGCATTTTACTGCATGACCATTTTGAATCTATATTGCATGAGAGAAATTATTTGTAATACGGCATATTTTTCTCCCCTAGCAGCAGAAATGATGGAAGAGTTGCATAGCCTGGACCCACGGCGGCAGGAACTGTTGGAGGCCAGGTTCACTGGAGTAGGTGTTGCCAAAGTGAGTAAAAGTACCTGTGATGGCAGGCACAAATCTTGACCTATCTTGCACACCACTTTTTTTTTTTTTTTTTTTTTTTTTTTTTTACACATAAGTAGTGCTGTTTCACTGAGGGAAGGTTGTTCATTGATAGTTTTGCTTTGTCCACTAACTTATTTTAAAGCATGTGTAAAGAGGAATGTACAATACTAAAAATAGTATGAGGTGTTTGCCTCTGTGTGCATAGACACCACACGGTGTGTGTGAATTTGATTTGTAATGAAGAGTTAGTTTTTAAGGTTTGCTCCGTTTTTTTCAGTATAAAAAAGGCCATGCACCACACCATTACTTCTTTTGGAAGAGGCAGCGTAGCCCACCTCTTTCCTATCTCAAAGGGCTTGTTTGGGAACCGAATATGAGTATCTTAGGTGGATATTGTTATGATGAACTTGCATGTAACCAGGGTTAAGGCCATCAGGAACTTGTCCATTCAATTTTTCTTTGAGAACAACTGAACTTGTGTGAGCTCAGTTATATTCAACTAAAATTTGCTTATTCAGAGGTAAGGTTGCATAGTCTTGGGATCACAACCTGATAGCAAAATCCTACCCTTCTCTTAATGTATGACTTTGTACCTGATCAGCAGTTGCATTTCTTGAGTCAGGCCTCAGTAATAAGTTGTGTAACTCCCATCCTTTTGTTTGAAATACCACTGTTGGGTTTGATCTCCATATGTATGTGTGTATAGTGTGTTAGCTCCTGTAGTAGCATCTCTTCATTTCTCCCACCATTCTAGTTCTTAAGATGATAGTGGAACAGGGATAACATTCCAGTTTGCACACTTTAAACACACTGAATTTCAGACCATATCAAGCTTGGAAGGAAATATAACTAGATAACCTGTTGCTATAAACGGTTCAGCCACCTGTTAGAATCGTATTGGGAAGAGGGAATTCGGTAGCTGATTTACCTTTCTCTTATGAAAAGTACAAAATAAATAATCAAAGCTTGGAATTGTTCTATCCAAGTTTATATTTTGTTTCTGAACTAATTTGTGCAGCAGTTGTATTATGAAGCCCTGGAAGCAGATCAGTAAGTAAACAGTTTGCAACTTAAAAGGAGCTTACTAAGGCCTGGTTCAAACTTAAAAGTTTTACTGTTACAACTTTCGGTTAGGTATGCGGGGTGGTTGTTTTTTTTTATATTGAAATAGTAATATAGGTAAAAACCCTAGTGGGATGCAGTTTGTACTGGTATAAAGTATCAGAGGGGTAGCTGTGTTAGTCTGGATTTGTAGAAGCGACAAAGGGTCCTGTGGCACCTTATAGACTAACAGAGGTATTGAAGCATAAGCTTTCGTGGGTGAATACCCACTTCTTCGGATGCAAGCAGTGGACAGTGTACTGGTATAGTTATTCCCCTTCTTGCTTGGGGTGAGCCATACTGATATAATTGGGCCCGTGCTTGAGCGGTGTTGTGGTGTTGGACCTCTTTAGCTATACAAGTATAGTTAAAGCAGTACAGATTTCTAGTGTAGACGTATCCTTAAGTTGTAGGCTTCTTGAGGGCAGAACCCCAGTCTCTTTGTATTATACAGTGCCTAAATACTTTGCGGAGAGTGTTAACTTAGGAAGCCGCTTCTTATAAAGAAATAACTTTAAGCAGATCTAGGAAACTATACATACAGTACAAAACTGCATGAGGTTATACAATTGGGAGAAAAATGCCCTTCCACTGTTCAGGTTAATATTGAAAGCTACCTTGCTAATTCTCATGCCATTGAACCATAACTTGATGATCTACCTAAAGAGAACAGCACTTTCTCATTATTTCTCCGGCTTCACAGCAGAGGCAGAATGTACAGTAGTAAACTTTGTCTAGTATAAAATATGGTACAGTACCACAATCTGTGGGTGTAATGTTAATCCCAGATACTATGTGCCCTACTGGGCCAATGCTTTTTCAGAATCTCTGCCCATCACACTCAGCACTGGGATCTATATCTCAGTGTTTCAAAGTGAGCATGTTTGGAAACCTATGATATGGTTTTTAATAGACTTAAGGAAGATTTTAGCTCTCTCTAGTTGGGTGTCAAAGGAAAGCCACTTCAGATGAGTTAGTGCCATCTAGTGGGATTGGCACCGGCCTCTTGGGATTGAAGGTATTCTGTTGCTGTTTGTTGCATAGAAGGAAGAAAGTAAATGTCGTCTCCGATGCTTTGCTATCGGGTGAGTAGGCCAGGCAGCTGTAACATTGAATTTCCTGCCTTTTATTAATTTGGCTTATTGCTTGGTATTTATTCATAAACATAAAGCACAAATCAGGCCTGTGCAAAATAAATAAATGCTAGTTTGTATTCTTACTACTAATTACAGGAGATATAGTTTTTTAACTTTTGTTCACTTGCAAACCTGGAGAAATAACACTGTTTGTAAGAGTGTTTCTACCTGAAAACCAGTGTGGACTCCCACTGAATTGCCTCAGAAATTAAAGAACATGCCTTTTTAGAAACTCTTGAAATAACCGAAATCACAGGTGCAAGAAAGCAATGTTTCTAGGCAGTTGATGGAACTCCATCTACATGAAACAACCGTGTAGCTAGACATCTTCAAAGCAATGGTGACTTGTTGGACATGTAGCGTTGCTATATGGTTTAAGTGTATTCCTTTACCAAATTCATGCCTATGTTGATTCAGGAAGGTCTTGCTTTGTGAATTCCTGACATGAGCTGGTACTTGGTTACTTATTTAATAGCTCCATAGCTTAGGTTTCATTTAGCAAATGAACAGTAAAATTCAGTTGTGAGACATACTTCTAACTAAACCTCTATTTCCCACTTTGGGTCAGTCAGTGTTGAAGACAAGCTGTAGTTTGAATTCCGGTGGCTGACGTTTAGTTTCGTGTGTCTTCTCTTCTGCATCACCTTCCTCTTTCTCTCTGCTGGTAAGATACAAAGTGGGATAGTTCCAAAGGATTTGTACCATTTCAAGGTATTTGTACCAGATACGAAGAGGGATAGCTAGTTGGGGGTGGGAAAGTGCGCATACGCTCCTGCCTCCGCCATTCAGGCTAAATCAGGACGGATCGTTACTGTAACATACCTGTCATCCACCAGCCTGCTATTGGGAAGCAAGGTCCACCAGTTAAACGTGTCCTGGTTTGCTTTGTTGCAGCTGTGCTGATTCACTCACCGTTAGAAGAACAAAATCTAAATTTAAAAATAAATCTTCAATACTTCAAGACAGCACTAACCCTCTTTATTTGGCTGTAGTAATTATCTAGGTCCAAATGTGTACACTCAAACTCAAGAAGCATTGGTCTCTGTCTGTCACTACTGTCTTTGAATTTGCATGTAGGATACAATAAAGAGGGACATGGAAACAAATACAGCCTGAATAGTGTTTGTGTTGCAGGATATCTAGATTTAAAAAAAAGTATATTGTTTCCATAAAAACAACAATATTTTGCAACCTGTTTTTGCTTTGTGAACCCCGTGTCTATCCAGAATTGCGTATCCTTTATCACCAAAATAAGCTTAGCAACTAGACTTCTCAGTTTTAGCTGCAAAGTTACCAAGTAGAGGACTGAAAGTTGTGACTGCATTTTTTCCTCAGAAGGAAATAATGCTATCCCAAAAAGTTATCTACTATGTAATTAATGCAAACATTCATAGAGCAGCAGAGTAGGAGTTCTGAGTTATGTAAATGGATTCATTGGTTAGCAAAGGAGAAGTGCCCAGGGTACTTTTTCTCTTGAAGAGTTGATAATTATCTGGATGGATTTGAAATAAATAATAAGCATATATAGCTACTAAAGCACAGAAATGGAAGTCAGATCAGGGTTCTACTTCAGCTCTGTCACTGACTCAGTGTGACCTTTAGGTAAGTCACTTGACCTCTTTCTGCCTCAATTTCCCCATGTATAAAATGAGAATACAACCTTTGTAAGGCACTCTGAAATTTGTGGATGGACGCTGCCATAGAAGTGTGCAAAGCATTAGCATAGGTTTATGCTATGGACACTATACTGAGGTTTTTCTGTCAGTGTAGGAACACCAACTTCTCGAACAACATTAGCTCAGTTGACAGAAGCACTCTTCTGTTGACATAGCTGCGTCTACACCAGTGGTTCTCAACCCGCAACCCAGTCAGCACACAGCTGCAGCCCATGTGACATCCTCTGGGCCATGCAGGGAGTATACATATTGTGTGGATGTGGCCTGCATAACACACACAGAGCTGCATATGCAGCCCATGGTGGTAAATAGGTTGAGAACCACTGGTCTGCACTGAGGGTTGTGTCAGCATAACTATGTCAGTCGTCACACCCTCACCAATGTAGCTATGCTAATAGAACTTTCAAATGTAGACCAAACCTGAGAGATTGAAAACCAGGCAACTATTAAAAAGTGAGTCAAAGTTGTAAACGTACCTACCTCTCAAACACAGCAGAGGTGACCTATGGAAACTTTGTGGTAACATATTTATCTTTTTAACTGGATGTTTGGAAACGTCCAGGTTTAACCAGCATTGCAGAAGTTTCAAATATCACTTGTGTGTGAAGGATGTCTTTCTTTTTTACTTAGACTATATTATACCTCTTATATCGAGGTAAATAAAGCATGAAATAAGGAAGAATATTGGTGAAACATGTTCCATCTTAGGGCTGGCCTACTTACCAACTAGCACAAAAGTAAATAGATCAGCTGTAATTCACACCTTTTGGTTATCTTGGTTCAAATTTGTGTAAGTGACCCTAACTTGCAATGGAATTGGAAAGGATCAATTGTTTCCATTTAAAACTGTGAGATCAATTTTATATAGCCCCTTTGCTTCCCTGTTGACTTGCAGATGTGGGAGTTGCACAGGTTTGGTTCACCCAAGAAGGATCATCCTAGTTTGGTCTAATCAAATGTGCTTCTGCAGTTGAGTTGACAGGAGGGTTTAGCAGAGGTTGCTATTCAAAATTATCCTTTGTGACTCCCTGTAGAATTCATGTTACCTTTCACAATGAGGAATGCATCCACTACATTCAAGCAGATGGTAAATGTAGTACACGTAAGTTTGGGCTAGTTCACTGTCGAGATTGAGAACCATCTAAACCAAGTTGTGAGAGGATTACATGCAGTGTGTTGCAAATTGTTTGATGTCCACTTGGGTTATTTCACATTAGGGAATGGACAGACTTAAGCTGGAGCCAGACAAGGTGGATGCTGTTAAGCTAGTCCACTTCCACTAAGCAATGTCAGATGAGGGCTTTCCTAAGGACTGCGGGTTACTTCCATCGTAATGTAAGCCAATACAGCTTGACTGCAACCCTTCCTGTGGTTCTTCAAAGAAAATGACTGACAAGCTTGTGTGGGTTACTGAATGTGAGCAGGCTTTCAAAACCCTTAAGGAAGATTCTTACAGGTCAGTAGTGCTTTTGCAGCGAAATTACAATGTGAAGATTGTGCTGTGCGCAGCTACTCACACGTGGGCCTTGGAGCAGCACTCAGCCAGGTGACTCACAAGTGGGGAAGAACACCCTGCTTTATATCAGCAGGAAATTGCTTCCTCGGGAAGCAATGAATGCCATTATGGAGAAATGCCTTGCCATTGGGTAGGCCCTCCA
The DNA here is from genome assembly GCA_033296515.1 of Macrochelys suwanniensis. Classification (NCBI taxonomy): domain Eukaryota; kingdom Metazoa; phylum Chordata; order Testudines; family Chelydridae; genus Macrochelys; species Macrochelys suwanniensis. The sequence goes on from CM065797.1 coordinate 6,330,649, forward strand.
AAAACTCCTTTTTTAAATTTATATGGCCTATGCTTCAAAATGGTGACTGACCCCCATTTCCTTGCACTGGTTACACTAAATGAGCCTGCATTTTGCAGGAGGTCAGACTAGATGATCATAATGGTTCCTTCTGACCTTAAAGTCTATGAGTAGGCTTAAGGCAAAAGTTCTCCAGTGGAGTATTATCTTGAAACAATACTCTTAAATTAGTCAGCTGTAACACAGCCAAAAATGCAGTGCCGTTGGACTTCCTACTAGCAAGGAAAATCGTTGGCAAATGTCTCCTGATCCAAAAGTGATAGTAAGGAATTGGCAAGTTCCTTCTTGAGGGTTAATTGACTCTACAATACATTGTCACCAGACTTTTATTTTGTTTTATATATATATGCCAAGCGTTGTTTCCCTGCTCTCTTTGATAAGATCTTCTATCTTTGGATTAATTCTGTACCTAATTTTAGTATAGTTTTTAATTTTAAACAGTCACAAGATGAGTGGAAATTACTGTACGTTTGTTCTTATGTCAGACACACAGAGCTAAATAGGAAAAAAAACGGAATGAATATAGGAGTTGGAACTACATATAGTTAGAATGTGGAAAAAACCATCTAAAATGTACAGACTTACTGTTTATCTAAACCTGTTGCTATAAGTAGTTTTGCTAAGCACTTGATTTCTCATGTCACCATGAACATCAGTGGGCGTCTGGTTGGATGACTTGGGGAAACTCAAGTAGCATTGTGAGAAGAGATTTAGCTGAGAACTTCACTATGTTCCTTAGGCTTTCTGAGTCATCAGAAATCTTCACCACTCCTGTGTAGCGTGTATTCAGAAAAGGCAATGTGCTGTACTAGTTAGAAGACTGAGAGTCAGGAAACCCGTGTTCTATTCCAGAGTCCTTTTCTAACTTGCCTTGTGATACATAAACCAGTTGTTTAACGTCAGTTCCTTGTCAATAAACTATGGTTAAGGCTTTGCAAAGTACTTTGAGGACCTAAGATAACAGGTGCTCTAGAGGAGGGTTTCACTGAGAAACACTTTTGTAGAGACATGCTTCGATACACAAGCTTGTTCCCTGTTAATCATTGTTCATCTTCCAGGGCTGCATTTTAAATGCAGTGTATCTTGCAATTCATGTAGAACTGGAGCCTGAATATACTTTGTTTTTGGCCGTGGTATAGGATAGAAGAATGGGCTACTTGTCCAGTCTCTCTTTCCCCATCTATTATTGGTGTTGGAGGCATGAGGATATTTGTCTCTTGTGATTTTCAAGAGGAGTATTGCTTTGAGAGAAGCCTCATAACGAAAGTAAGGTAAAACTAAATTCGGCATTGCATTCTGAATTCTGTCCTTCAAGAAACTGATTAGAATTGAATAACTATTTTGTTGATTTGTGAAGCAGACTCGATTCCAGCTTGCTCTTCCATAGCTGTACTTAGACTTTAATTAGACCAGCCATGTTCAGGTGCAGAATAGTTATTTCTGGTGATGGTGTCAAAGGTCAGAAGAACACTGCATGACTTTCAGATTCCATGTTGAGTTTTCAGGGTGAGCAGTTAGGAAAACAACTTTTTTAACTCAAACTGAATAGGGTTGGTCTGTGTACATCATTGAGGATAATTACATCTGACATTTCTAGAGACCCCCACAGTCTACATCATGTTATCCCTCTGGGCTGTTCTAGTATACAAGTCAGTGGGATGAAATATAGAACCTCCTTAAACAAATGAAATGTCCTCCTGAGCACAACCTGCCAGCAAGTTAAGGAAGTATGGGCTGGATGAATGGACGGTAAGGTGGATAGAAAACTGGCTGGATGGTCGTGCTCAACGGGTAGTGATCAATGGCTCCATGTCTAGTTGGCAGCCGGTATCAAGTGGAGTGCCCCAAGGGTCGGTGCTGGGGCCGGTTTTGTTCAATATCTTCATCAACGATCTGGAGGATGGTGTGGTCTGCACCCTTAGCAAGTTTGCAGATGACACTAAACTGGGAGGAGTGGTTGATACGCTGGAGGGTAGGGACAGGATACAGAGGGACCTAGACAAATTAGAGGATTGGGCCAAAAGAAATCTGATGAGGTTCAACAAGGACAAGTGCAGAGTCCTGCACTTAGGACGGAAGAATCCCATGCACTGCTACAGACTAGGGACCGAATGGCTGGGCAGCAGTTCTGCAGAAAAGGACCTAGGGGTTACGGTGGACGAAAAGCTGAATATGAGTCAACAGTGTGCCCTTGTTGCCAAGAAGGCTAACGGCATTTTGGGCTGTATAAGTAGGGGCATTTCCAGCAGATCGAGGGACGTGATTATTCCCCTCTATTCGGCACTGGTGAGGCCTCATTTGGAGTACTGTGTCCAGTTTTGGGCCCCACACTACAAGAAGGATGTGGATAAATTGGAAAGAGTCCACCGGAGGGCAACAAAAATGATAAGGGGGCTGGAGCACATGACTTATGAGGAGAGGCTGAGGGAACTGGGATTGTTTAGCCTGCAGAAGAGAAGAATGAGGGGGGATTTGATAGCTGCTTTCAACTACCTAAAAGGGGGTTCCAAAGAGGATGGATCTAGACTGTTCTCAGTGGTAGAAGATGACAGAACAAGGAGTAATGGTCTCAAGTTGCAGAGGGGGAGGTTTAGGTTGGATATTAGGAAAAACTTTTTCACTAGTAGGGTGGTGAAGCACTGGAATGGGCTACCTAGGAAGGTGGTGGAATCTCCTTCCTTAGAGGTTTTTAAGGTCAGGCTTGACAAAGCCCTGGCTGGGATGATCTAATTGGGGTTGGTCCTGCTTTGAGCAGGGGGTTGGACTAGATGACCTCCTGAGGTCCCTTCCAACCCTGAGATTCTATGATTCTATGAAAAGCTAGCCCAATGTGGCATTTTAGGAGCAGCTGTTTCTGTTGCTTACTCTCCATGAGTGAAATGGAGGCAGTGAGATTGTGGAAAGTGTGGGAAGAACGTTCACTTACATCTTCATAATATTAGAGACCCTTAAAATGTCTGAGGCAGGACACAAATCTGAGACACTTCTGCACCTAATAAGCTTTATTAAGGTGTGGAAGCGAAGCTTTAACATTGTACCGAATGTTGACGTCTTGAACGTACTGTTGAGGTTCAGGTTCACAAATGATACACTCTAAAATCCATCACTTCCTTTTATGAAGTTTATAAACAAGCTTTTTTACATGGGCAAAGAGATTAACCTTCTGTCACCACTTGCCATAAGTGCCGTATTAATATTACAGCCACATGAAGGCTGTGTCTGTATCTAAGGTTAGCATTGGCACTTCTGTTAAATCCTGTTTTCAGGGGTTTATCACTTGGTCATTTTTAAAAAATGCACCCAGGTGGTAATTGGAGTACAAGAGTCTGTCAAGAAACAATGACAGACCCGTGAATACATTTTTAAAACCAACTAGATTTTAAATTGTTGTGTGTTTTGGGGGGAAGGGAGGAATGCATTTGTTTAGCTTAAAACCACCTTTTTGTGCTGATAAATGGTTTTGGGGAGGAAGTAAAGGGTCTCGAAAATAACTTTTCACACATCTAAAATTTTTTCTTTAAATGTAGAGTCCTAAATATAGTCTTTCAAACTACTCCAGTGTAGCTTATTTTTTTCGGAACACCTTATTATGCCTCTTTACACATTCAAATAGATAAACAAATCAGTGCTTAACATTAAAGTTGTAATACAGATTTGCAACAGCTGAAATTAGGTTTTACTTTGAACTTTTTGGTTCTGACTGGGACGCATCACAACCGTAACTTTATTTAAACATAGTTGTGCTAGTACTCCTGGAATGTTCTGTATATAAAGCTGAGGTGGGGGGAAGGGTTTCCTCACAAATCTGGCTTGGTCATACTGGTATTTCAGCACGGTCTCCATTTCACTCATATGGAGAATTAACTTGGTATAATAATGAACTATTGTGATGGTGCCTCTTCTGTGATGGTGTATCAAAGCTCTTGTTTTTGGGTGCAGCCCAAGTAGAGCAGATACAGCTCTTACACCAAGGGAGGAGGTTTCTCTTGGCCAGAAAGTGAGGCTTATTCTTTCGGTGACCCATGAGGTGGTGTTAACGTTTAAATCTACAATGCTGCCTTTACACTGTTGCGGATGGAAAATGTGCTTAGTGTTCATTACCCTTTTCTACTTGCTAATTAAAATCATCTTGTAGCTTAAGCCTTTATATGTTGTTGCAACCCAACCACCATCCTCCTTTGCAACGAGGAAAAATGTAAGGGGTGAAAAGGAGTAAAAACAAAACCAAAAACCCCATTGGAGGGGTGGTTTTGACCTGTCACTCTTCAGTAAAGATTTTGGATCATTAACTATGAGTCTTGGTTTTTATGTCTTTGCAAAGATAGCTTAACTAATTTTCAACTAATTATTCTGTGTGAGGGCATTACACCTAACTGCAACAGTAAATTTGCGTGATTCACTCCAGTTTCCTTGTAGATTGGATTTACTGCAGTCTTTGGACCAGTTTTACAAAGGTATTTAGGTGCCTGATGATGCAGATAGACCACTAATTGGTTTAGTCACCAGTGGGATTTGCAAAAGTGCCTATCAGCATCTTTTGGTGCCTAAATACCTTTGCAAATCTGGCCCAAAGTCTGCTTTCGGATACTAATTTTTGGTGTGATGGGAGCAAACGTCTTTAGTTTTGGGTCAGTCAAGGATGATTGAAATAGTCTAGCAAGAGAAGTTCCCTGCAATCTCAACCAGTACAACTAACACCTGGCAGCAGTAATAGCGAGCTTGCCAAATGGAAAATACCTTTAAATTCTTAGCCCTGGGTCAAGCAGATGCTTGCTGGAAGAGCTGCTTTGCTCTTCAGCAATTCAGAATGTTTTCTTTCACAAGCTAATTGTTTTAGACCTTTACTAACATTACCATGGTTGTTAGAATGTGATATTTCAAATGGGCTGAGAATGTCATTGCAAAGTGAACTAAGACATGTCCACAGCTTTCTTGCCTTATATGAAAACTCTCTCTAAATTGTCTGTTTTTCCACCTGTAGGGTCCATTAAATAGCGAGTCTTCCAATCAGAGCTTGTGCAGCGTGGGCTCTCTGAGCGATAAAGAATTGGAGGTAAGCAGCCACTGTTCCTAATAGTCATCAGTTATAGGTTAAACGTGAATGGGCTCACAAAGCCCAGAATGAATTACATGAGCTGGAGATGAAGATTTCCTAGTTCAGGGCTTTTGTGTGGAACAGGTTACTAGAAGAATCTAGACTGAGTCCAAGTCGTATGGACGTTAGAGCATCCCGCAAGGCCCACCTAGTTGAGGTTTTCTCATCATAACAGATGCTTTTCTTTATTAAAGATAAAAAAGGAGGGTGGTTTTACTGCAGTTAGAATGGTGGTTTGTGAAACTAAGCCCTCCGTTGCTGTTTTTAGTACTTGGTGACTGTTTTCAGTTGCAGTTTTGGGCAGACCAAAATAAAAGGGAGTCTGCTTGGAAAAGTCCAAGTCTTTACCCACCCTCATTCACACTTCATGTATACGTGAAGTTTTAGAAATATGTACAAGAAGATAAGGATTTCTATAAACTGACGTAGAATGAAACGGAAATAAGGCATGATACTATTACATGCTGCTTCTTGGTTACTTTCATTATATTTGGATTAAGAACTTCAAAAAACCTGCTAAAACAACAACAGTTGAACTGCAGTTACTTTTTAATTTAAATTAAGATTGCTGGTTAGTAATGCAGTATCTAAATTTAAATAGTGTGTTTAAACCCACGATAAGATAACTTCCTACTTCACTTACCAGCCAAGTGCTGAGTTTTGGATCATATTTCCCCTTTAATACATTACAGTACAGGTATCAAGTATCTGGTGCAGTCAGTACTGTAGGAATACACAGTATCTCGAACTCTGGACTTGACAGGTAAGTAAATTAGGAAATGGTCTTTAATTATTTGAAGATCATGAGTATTAAGTATCTACATATTTTTGTTTTGCTCTGGCTTTACAGTCTACTTCTAGTGAGTTTGACTTAGATCAGGGATCGGCAACCTTTAAGAAGTGGTGTGCCGAGTCTTCATTTATTCACTCTAATTTAAGGTTTCATGTGCCAGTAATACATTTTAATGATTTTAGAAGGTCTCTTTCTATAACTCTATAATATATAACTAAACTATTGTTGTATGTTAAGTAAATAAGGTTTTTTAAATGTTTAAGAAGCTTAATTTAAAATTAAATTAAAATGCAGAGTCCCCCAGACCAGTGGCCAGGACCCAGGCAACATGAGTGCCACTGAAAATCAGCTCGCGTGCTGCCTTTGGCACGCATGCCATAGGTTGCCTACCCCTGACTTAGATTAACTAAGGAGATCCAGTTGTCTCCACTCTTCGCTTTTCAGTCTGTGGTGTTTTAGCAGTGGATAGATGATCTTGTATATCCTATCTCTTGTGCAATTGGGTGAATACGAGTGACTCCTTAAAATTGAATTTTGTTAATTTAAGGATAATATGAAGCTAAAATAAACTTGCAGTCTCCCATTGTAATCTTATTGACACTGTTACAGAGCCTTTGGAGTCACTATTGCATGAGGGTATTTGAGAGATACTCCTGTCAGCGGTGGGGTGCAGATTCCTTTGACTTTGTATTGTCAGCAGTTTCTTGTGCCAATATTGTATCTCCATAGTGGCCGGTATCAAAATGTTGTCAGTGAGGGTCTGTTCATTGTACTGATATCATTCTATAAAGTAACGCACAGGTACAGTAGTTACTCTTTGTGTGGCTTTTTTAAAGCGCCAAACAACCCTTTCTGCCCTCCCACCCCAAACAAAACCAACCCTCATCTCCGTTAGTGACTGCTGGGCTGGCATGTTATGGCCTCCTACGTTCCCTTGGATCTTAGGTTTAACTTCTGGCTGTGTCAGCTTCATTCCTTTATCTTTTCAAAGTAGGTAGGTTGTTTTCTGTGTTTACTGTGTGGACATCAGTTTCTAAGAACCACAAAAGTTTTGGCCAAGATTTCCCTACCCCTTGTTGTGCAATGGGCACTGTGTCTTTCCTCCTCTGTAGTTCAGTGGTGGCTGACATGATGTGTAAACATATAGCTTTGAAAATATTTTGGGCCCCTTTGGGATAAAATGTATGTGATAGAAATGACCAGTTTTTTCTCTGTGGTAACTTTGATAGGTTTTTTCTAATACATAAAACTTCAAGTTTTGTTTCCTTGTGTCTCACTTTGTTTTGAAGTCCTGCTGAAGGAACACTTTACAGGTGAAACACTTCACATAATGTGTAAATGATTTTTCATGTAACTTATGCGAGACAGCACCTAGGTACTAAGAGCACTAGAAATCAATTATTGAATGGGCTGCAGTCAGTTGGGTGGGACTTTCAAAAAGTGCTAAAGTGACTTAGGAGCATAGCTCCTGACTCACTTAAGCATTTTTGAAAATCCCATCCTTGGAACATAGACTGGGCCCAATTCTCAACTGCCCTGCATTTTATGTAGCCATTCAGACTAGTGAAAAGTGGGTGTTAAACACTGCTGTTCTGATTTGATTGAATTTTATGCTCGATCTGCAGCAGACTAAAAGAGAATCAGTCCTACTATGTCTAAAATAGAAAATAATCTCTCCCTGTTCCCACCCCCTTCTGATTTCTAACATGTTCTCTTATTTTTGCGGTGCATAGGTCTGAAGGTAGTGTCTCTAAGTACTGAGTGCAAAAACTAATGCACTTGGGAACTGGAACGGCCACTGGGGACCTGCAGCCTGTTTATTTAGCATTTTGGTCGGTTTTTAAATTCTGGAATAACAGCAGAAATGTTAATTTTGAAGTATTTTTTAACAGACTCCTGAGAAGAAACAGAATGACCAGCGGAACAGGAAAAGAAAAGCAGAAGCATATGAGACCAGTCAAGGTAACCCATTCTCCTGCCCCTTCACAGGATTTCCGACCAGTTGATAATTGGCCTCACTTTTTAAAGAGTTGTGGTGTCTAAGGAGAGTAATGGTTCATCTCAGGGGTGTGTCAGGCAGCTTGTTAGGAATTTATTTGAAGTACTTGCAGTGATAGTGTAGTACTCCTCTGGGAGTCGTTGTTTCCATTGTAAGAAAAACATTGAGTCCTACCACAAGTTACTGCAACATTTGTGGTTAGTTCTAAACTCTAGAATTCTTACTGGAGATGTATGATGGGGCCAGATAGCACAAGGAGAGACTGGATGTGGGTCCTCATGGGTTATTTGAATATCATGTGCTTAGTCACATGGGTACGGTCTGCAGCTGAAATCTCTCTCATTTTTGCTGTACTTTGAAAAGCTTTCCTTCATTTTCTACATCTTGTTCCATGTAACATTGGAAACCTACTTTAACAACCAGCTAGAGAACAAGTTATACTCAAAAGTATAAAACAGCAAATGTTGTCTTAAAGAAAAGAGAGTCTGATTTCAGTCCAAGCTCTCATGCTCCTCTTAGTGGGTGAACATTAGGAGGATGGAAGCAATAGTTATTTTGGAAATAGGAATCTGCTCCTACAACAAAATAACAGATTCTATTGATGATAGACTGTACCTATAGTGTTTGGAAAGAGAGGTGGAACAACAGTTAAACTTTAATGAATCCGTATTAAATCACCATTATCTCTCTCGCTCTCATAAGAAGGATTGTGGGAGGCTTAATGTACTTACACTGAGTACAGTAAGTTACGTAAAGGCAAGAGTAGATTGTATATAGTAACCTTTATTATGCTGTTACCTTGGAGGAAGCTTTGAGAGATCCACATTGCACACCGTGAGAGCAAATATTTCCCTTGTTTGCAGGGAGACCCAATTAGATGACATTTGTTTGTCAATTTTGGAATTAGTCAAACGGTCAACTCTCCTAATTAAAAAAAAAAAAAACCAGTAGAGATTCTAATCCTGGGACTAACTATTGCTGTGTAGAAGCTCTTCTTCTGTACTAGGTGATGTAAGGAGCACCTAAGTGTACATCTTTATTTACATGAATAGGTTTCTCAAAATGGCATCAGATGTTTACATTTACAAATCCAAGTTTGCCTTCCTTTTCTGTTTCCCTTTCAGGAAAAGGCACTCCTAGGGGACATAAAATTAGTGATTATTTTGAGGTAAGCCAACTTAAAGTTGAATTTTCAGAGAAATCTGTTCTTAACCCTTGTTTGAGGTGTTTTTTTTTTTTGTTTGTTTGTTTTTTGTAATGGAAAACTACAGTGTAACTTAAGTTACTCTCACCACTGCATTAAATCATAGCTTCTGGTTTAAGTGATTCACTGTATCAATCTGGTAGACTTATGAGTTTGATTAGGGCAGAGTATTTGAATCTTGTTTCTAAATTAAGCCCATTTCTACTTCTTTAATTTAAACAATTGACTGACTAAATGTAATAAATAGCAATCACCTTAAAACCGTTTTGAAGCTGACTTCTATTGGGATCTGAACCTTGCCTCGTGAGACTGAGCCTCCTTTTGGCAAGCCCACTGCAGTTATATTAAAAGCCCCAGTCCTGCAAAGGAATCTGCCAATAGAGTCCCATTAACTTAAGTAGGACAGATCCTGTTCAGAGTTAAGCATGATCTTAAGTCTTTGCAGGATCAAGACTAAGAAGTTAGCCCCACTGAGAGGCCAGCACCAAGCACAGAATGGAGATATCTAAACAGTGATGGGTACCTCTAAAAACTTTGAGAACTCATTTAATATATATTCTTGGCACTTTTTCTTTCCAAGCATGTACAAACTAGAACCTGTTACTTTTCATCCCTAGCAACTTGTTCTTCACTTTATTCTGAGTAGTTAGTTGGCTTGGAGTTAGCAGTGCTTTTGCTAGCACCTCTTCCTTACTGTCTTCAGACATTGCTGAGTTAAAGCATGGGACAGTCCATAGTACAGGAACATAGGAACTTCCATAGCAGATCAGACCAGAGTGCTAGTGAATCTGATACTCTGTTCCTGACTGGCAACAGATGGTTCAGAGCAAGATGTATATCTTCTTCTCCCCACACACATGCACGTGTACATAGAGTGCACAATTAGACATCCCTGTCATGGGGAAGGTCTTCCTGAACCTGGATTGTTAGAAGTTGACTTATCCTGAATCATATCCGTTGGTTTAAAATAAGAAATTATATCTAATGTAGCTGTGGATATTAGTTTGTGCTCATTTTCTTTTGTAAATGGCCAAACCTCAGTCAGGGAATTTTTTTAGTTTTTGTTGTCTTCAGTGTCCACTAAAGCAGGTTGCTAGGGCTTATAGGGAAGGTCTTTATGCTTTTCGATAAATATGCAGCTTCTATCTTTTCCCCCAAAAAACTTGCTTAAGCATAGTATCTTTATGAAGTGATTGATCATATGTATCTTTTTGGTCAGTTTGCTGGGGGAAGTGGTCCAGGAACCAGTCCTGGCAGAAGCGTGCCACCTGTCGCCCGATCCTCACCACAGCATTCCTTATCCAATCCCTTACCAGTAAGTATTCCCTCTGAGGAAGGTGCTAAATGGTGCAGTGGATATGCCACAGACAGGAGATTTTTCTGAACAAATAGGGCAGAGTGTTATCACAGTTACTGAAAGGGACTTGGATTTTGTTTAGTCTCTGAATTAGTTTCAGTGATCCTGCAGTCTATACAGAGCTAATAAACTGGATCATAGCTGTAAAACCTGCTGTCCAGGGTCTGATGTGGGCATGTGTTTGTTTCCAAGGAGCTAGTCCAATCTTAAACCGTTTATCTTACATACTTCAAATCCCAGATGCCATTTTTTGATATAGTATAGACGAGTTCTGTCTTAAAGAGTTGTGGATCGGCCTATGTTCCTAGTATCGAAAAAGTAAAACTAACATTTTCCATTCTGTCATTCTGATCACTCTGCTTGTCTATTGCATCCCTCTTCCTGCACAGTTTTGTCTTGTCTATTTCGATTGTGAGATTTTCCAGAGAAGGGACTGGCTTTCAATGTCTGCATGGTGCCTAGCTCAGTACTATCCTGCTCTTCACTGTGTTTCATAGAGCTGCTGAAATACAAATACATCGTTGTTAGAGCTGAAAAATATTTTACTCCACACTGATTTTTCAGGTGTTTGTAGCTTTTTCGGATAATCAGTAAAAGCTTTCCAATGTGCGTGCATGCCCATTCCCCGACTTCTTTCGTTGAGAAAGTTTCATTGTGCCATTTGGTCCCTTTTGCAAGGTTCAAATGGGAAGAGAACCAATATTTTAAAAAGCTTTAAAGATATTTCAGAAGCTGCTTTTCTGTTATGGTCGGGTAAGTACCCTTAAAAACCACCCTTTGAATATGGCCTGGACCTAATCCTCAAATTTTCTTGAGTGTTGGGATAATAGTGTGGCAGTTTGGAGTCTTTTTTTTCTGGAGCATCGTGTACCGACAGTAAACCAGATACAATGAAGCATATGAGCTTTCCTGGCTAGACTATTTTGAAATCATTTGCATACCTCCTAAACACACACTTGTCTAAATTCCAGTGCTGAGTGTTCTGGGACCATGCATTGTACCCTGCAGAGTGCCACAAAAGAGAGAGATTGGACCTCAGAGTCTATCATACGTCATCGGATCTTAATGAAACCCTTCCAGTGCTACCTTCAAGTTAATGAGGAATTAAAACATATTGCTAGATTAGTTTGTACATTTGTGGGTATGTTTAACTCAACAGCACCTCCCTTCTTTAAAAAGAAAAGTTAAATGCAAAAACCGCTTAATGACACCTCATGGATGACACTTTTACATGCGCAGCATTCAAGACAATTCTTCTCCCCAGAATCTGGGATCCTGTGCTAAGTGCATAAGGGGCAGTCATTCCTTTAGTGCGTTTTTTTGCATTTTAATATATTGAATATATAGAGACCTGGAGAGAACCCATCCCATGCAATCAAAACTGATGTCAGAGGCAGCACTGGCTAAGTCGGTTGTCTTTTTTACAAAGGTGCTTGTCACGCGTCTGTTGGCAGAGTGCCCTCTTCAGGAGCTAGCTTGTCACGCGTCTGTTGGCAGAGTGCCCTCTTCAGGAGCTATGTGGGGAGCACAAGCATGCACATCTAATTGTCCCACACCCATGCGCACTGCAAGGTGTGTCAGTTTAGCTCGGCTGGCTAGTGCTCAGCCCTCTGACTGGGGCTGCTTGGTTGTTTCTTCCCCTCATGGTCCCAGGTGAAAGAAACAGAGCAGTCAGCGGTCACCAGACAAGGTAAAATAAAAGCCTAAAGGAAAAGGAGAACCTGTAGGTGGCTTCCATGTGTATATTGGCCTCTTCAGAGGGGCTGGGGCGGTATCTCAGTTCACCCCCGAGTGCACTGGGTCTCCAGTGGAAGTCTCCCTCATTTTCCATCTTAATGCAGGGAATCCGTTTTCTCCTGTCTGCAAGGGCTGGGGCTCAGTTGGCTCTCATCCTCTCTGGGGAAGCTCAACAGCCTGCTCCCTTCTCAGAGTTGCCCCCTTCTGAGTGGAGTTCCCTCTTAACTCCTCCTCCAATCCTGGCATGATTTACAGGTGTGGAAGGCCAGGGCCACCCTCACCCGAAGCAGTTCCTTAACTGCTTCCATGCTGCTGCGGGGTTTGTATACCCCGTCACTGTGCTCTTCAGATTCCTTGTCGTCCGTTCTGGTTCTCCTTTCTCCTGCAACCATACTTTAACTTTATGCCTGTATTGTGCTAGTAGCATGCATCTGTAAGCATTACTTTGGCTACAAAAGGAAAAACCAACAGTAGGAACAGGGGAAAGAGAAGAGGAGAAAACTGAGTATCACTCCCAGTTTAGGGAATTAGTGTGTGGGTAAGGAAGAGTTTAAGCACCTTTTATGAAAAGACTATAGCGGTTATTCACACTGCTTGGTAAGCTTGTCTGTGCCCAGGGCTAAGGGAGGAAAGGTAATATCTTCAGGTAAGGTTGCTCAGCTTTCCTAGACTATCCCTTGCCTACTTCAGATCCCCATATCCCTCAGTTGCAGATTTCACAGCCCTCTGCTCAGATTTCAGCTCTTGCAATGTCCCCATCCCATAAAGCTCTCTATCAGAAAGGAAAGTTGTATTTCTAATGCTGGGCAGAAAAAATGTTTTGGATTTTCTTCAGTTTTCTTTAGTCTAAAGTTTTCTTTAGTTCATCTTTTAAAATCATCTGTGTCCTGCCTTTGCTGCAATTGCCTAGAAGGAGAAGAGGCTGCTGGGTGGGAAAATGTGTAGAGATGAGGAGGGAGAAGTTTCCATGTACAGTATTTTAACGAGGCAATGTGCAATGCACGGTTTCGAAGAACATCTGATCAAAACTAAGTTTAGGGCCGCCACAATTTTCTGTGTCTGATTCACATTCTGTGCCGGCGCCACTCTCCTGACCCAGAGTATTGTATCGAACAAAGTTAGATGAGCAGTTCTCAGACTTTGAGACCTACCCCATCGCACCTAAAACAGTCCAGTACTTGGCATTCTTCCATCGTAACTAATCAGCGTAGCTATTGTCGTTTCTTGTTCTGATGGTACCAAGCCATGCACAACAGTTAGAAAACCACTGTACAAGAAGTGAAAGTGGTTTCCTCTTAGCAGCTGCACATGGCTACCTCCTGAAAAGCTTTGAAATAGGTAAAGACTAGCCCTATCTTAGGCAGTTTATTTTTTCCATTAAAACGGGCCAGATTGCCATGACTCCTGGATCCTGATCATGGCTCAGTTGCTTATCTTGAGCAACTCTGCCTCAGTTCACTTATCTATAAAATGGGTATACCTGCACCTCTTGCGAAGTTGGGTGGTTGTAAATGACTTTGAAAAGTACTAAGCATCTGTAGAATGATGATGATACTGACCTCAAGTGCTTTGAGATCTATAAGAGCTAGGGATCATTGTTCTGAGCCTTTAAAGAGTGCAAAGGCCTAAATTAAGATTTTCTGGTTAAGGCTTTGAGTTTCCAGCTCTTTGCTTGAATGGCCCCAGAATGTGCAGATGTGGAGAAGGGCAGTATTTCCGTTAACTAGAGGAATCCTGTTCTGCACATTTGCATGCATTGCAGCACATTTCAAACATGTTATTCCAGTCACTCCTATTGACCTCTGCTATCAGAGCGATCTTTCCAGGAGCCCTGCTTTTGTTAACAGATCCTCTCTTTGCTGGCTCTCCGTTCCTGAGCCGCTGCTTTGCTGACAACAGTTTTGGCAGAACCAGAGGATCATTTATTTTATTTATTTTTTTTAAGGTTTATTGTATTTTTTTAAATGTATTACAGCGGCGAGTGGAGCAGCCACTATATGGGGTAGATGGCAGTTCTGCGAAGGAGCCGCAGGAAGAACACTCTCCTCTGCCAACGCTGATGTCTATGATGCTGGCAAAACAGCGGCTTGAGAGTGAGCAGCTGGTACAGAGGGGAGCTGGCCTCTGTTTTGCTTTTGTTTCGGTGAGCAGTTTTTAAAAAACCCAAGCCCGGGGCAGAGGCTGTGTTAAGATATTGGGAATGGGATGTGGAGTCTTTCAGCTCTAGGGCTCTGGCTGACATCCAGCCTGGGTTATTAGTGACAGTCTTTGCCATCTGATGGCTGGTTCATGACCTATGTGAAAAGTTGCTGGAGCTCCAGGCTTGCCTTCTGGAGAAAATCTGTCTGGTGTAGATGCTTTTATTTCAATTTAAGAAGCTAAACCGATAAAGCTGAAGTAGATTCCTGACTGGTTTTAGGCTAAACCAACTACTCTCAGAGCTGGAATAACTGCCAATACAGTTGAGACACAAGATGGGTGAGGTAATATCTTTTATTGGACCAACTACCAGGGCTGGCTCTAACTTTTTTGCTGCCCCAAGCAAAACAAAAACCAAGCACCGCCCCACCGAAACAAAAAAAACAATCCCCCCCCCAACGCCCGCCGAAAGAACCACCCCCCACCCCGAGCGCTGCCGCCCTGCCGAAACAATCCCCCATGTGCTGAAACAACCGCCTCTCCCACCCAAAGCGCCGGCGGTGGAGGAGGGGGGTGGGGGCGGTATGCCCACGGCCCCACTCCCCCAGCCAGGGCGCCACCGGGGAAGAGTGGGTTTTTTATTTTTATTTTTTAAAAAAAAAACAACCCTGAGCGCCATGCCGCCCCAAGGATGTGCTTGGTTGGCTGGTGCCTGGAGCCGGCCCTGTCAACTGCTTTTGGTGAGAGAGACACGCTTTTTAGCTTACACAGAGCTCTTCTTCAGGTCTGGGAAATGTGCTCAGTGTCGCAGCTGAATACAAGGTGAACAGATTGTTTACCATAAGTAGTTATTTCAAGGGGCCATTCAAAGGTGAAGTGGCCCGTTAACACCTCTCCAGTCATAGGGGAATAAAGTTTGGGGGGGGGGGGGAAGCTGGCAGAGGGGATAAGTGGGTTATATGGCTGTAATAAGCCATAAATCCAATGTCTCTATTCAGTCCATAATTTTTAGTATCTAGCAAAGTTGTGCATTTAAGCTCCCAGGCCGTTGGCGTGGCTGTGCCGCTGCAGCCAGGCCATTGTAAGGTGCGCAGTGGAGACAAACCACCCCGAACGAGGGGTAGTAGCTTCATCGAGGGGTGGTAGCTTCGTCGACAGGAGAGCAGTTCCCACCGATCCCATCAAAATGCTGTCCACACGGGTGCTTTTTGTCATTAAAACTTGTCGTTCAGGGGGCTGTTTTTTTCCCACAGCCCTGAGCGACAAAAGTTTTAACAATGAAAGTGCAGTGTAGACAAAGCCTAAGTACCAGGGTAGTTAAGCACTGGAACAAATTACCTAGGGAGGTTGTGGAATCTCTGTAATTGGGGGGTTTTAAGAACAGGTTAGACCATCACCTATCAGGAATGGTCTAATTATTACTTAAGCTATGGCTACACTGGCACTTTACAGCGCTGCAACTTTCTCGCTCAGGGGTATGAAAAAACACCCCTCTGAGCACAGCAAGTTACAGTGCTGTAAGCTATTCCCCTCGTGGAGGTGGAGTGCCTGCAGCGCTGGGAGAGCTCTCTCCCAGCGCTGGTGCGCGACCACACTCGCACTTTTCAAGTGTAGTCAAAGTCCTGCCTTGAGTGCAGGGGACTGAACTAGATGACTTATTGAGGTCCCTTCCATTCCTACACTTCTATGTTCGTCGTCCTACACTGGAACCCATACAGTTTATCATCAAACAATTACAACCCATACTCGATGGGGACGCCATCCTGAAAAATCTTTTCTGAAGCCCCCTCTCTGGCCTTCAAACAACCAACCCCCACCCAGCCTCACTAAGATCATCAGAAGCAAGCTCCCCACAGATCAGCTCAAAGCAGCATCAGACCCTGCCAGAACAACAAATGCAAAACCTGTAGACATATCTCCACTGCTGCAATTATCAACACCCCCCACAGCACACCTTTCAAGATCCCTGGGTTCTACACATACCTATCACGTGTGGTGTACTAGTGAACTGAATCCCCCAATAACAGTGGGGGAAACGAGACAATCACTGCACTTTCAAATGAACTTTCACAGAAAAATAAGACCTGTGGGTGAACAGATCACAAAGCGATAACTCTACATCTGACCTATCCTCATCTTCAGAGGAAACCTTCGAAAGATGAGCCCCTCCCAACCTTTTTTTCTTTTCCCCACTATGATGGAGAGGTGTTAACCGGCCAGTTCACCTTGAATGGTGCCTTGAAACATGTTAACTACTTATGCTAAACAGTTTATTCCGCCTTGTACTTAGCTGTGACACTCTCTTGAGTAAGTTTCCCAGACCTGAAGAGCTCTGTGTAAACTTGGAAGCTTGTCTCTCACCAAAAGCAGTAGATCCAATAAAAGATATTACCTCACCCACCTCGTGTGTCTAATTTCCTGGGACCAACATGGCTACAACAACACTATAAAGACAGCTGAGAACATTGATGAAATGTTACTGAAGTTACATTAAAGTTCATAGAAACATTGTATCTGTTACAGTATTGCCAACCCCAAATGTTCAAAAATCATGTCAGGCTCACCAAAAATCATGACATTGGCTTTAAAATCATGAGATTATGTAAAAATAATAGATTTGGGGTTTATTTGCCTTCTGCTTTTTGAGCCTTTGGGCGGTCACATCTTCGCAGCCACGAGGGCTAGAAACTTACTATTTTTCTTAAAGAACAAAGGCTGAAATTGTTGCCCATCGACTTGACTCCAGGAGTTGGAGCTTTAAGGAAAACTATAATTATCATGAGACTTACGACAAAATCATGAGTGTTGGCAGCACTGCAAGTTTTAACAGACTGAGCTGGGTTTTCTGAAAAGGATTGGTTTTCCTTTTGATAGCCCAAACCTCTGAAGCACTTTTTAAATGGTTTTATCTGGACAACATGGTGTTGAGACCAGAAAGCATCATCCATATAAAATGCGGAGTGTGCGTTTGCATGAAGAATTGC
The DNA here is from genome assembly GCA_033296515.1 of Macrochelys suwanniensis. Classification (NCBI taxonomy): domain Eukaryota; kingdom Metazoa; phylum Chordata; order Testudines; family Chelydridae; genus Macrochelys; species Macrochelys suwanniensis. The sequence continues at coordinate 6,347,996 of CM065797.1, forward strand.
AATCACGTTAATACCTGGTAGTATATAATCATACTGGCTTTCTGTTGCAGGCCCAGCAAGGCAGCCCCTCTTCTACGGGATCAGGGAACACAGAGCATTCCTGCACCTCCCAAAAACAGATTTCCGTCCAGCACAAACAGACGCAGGTATAGGCCAATAAACTGTGAAACACATTGCCCCCTTACATCTAAGCTTTACATTTGGTGCGGTTTTGGCACTGGAGGAGAGAAGAGGGACATGAGTCTTGGAAGGTGGCAACCGACTGGCTTCATCAGAGGACTGAGTTTGGACTGTTGGATCTATTTGTGGCTCTGCCACTCTATTGTCACCTTGAACGAGTCCCGCGACCTCTTTGTGCCTCAGTTTCTCTGTAAAATGGATACTTACGTTCCTAACTGATGATGGCGATTACTTGCTCTTTAGAACATTTTGAGACCTAACAAAAGACCTACTCAGGGTCTTAACTGATTTTCATATTTGGGGTCAGGAAGGAATTTTCCCCCAGGTCAGATTGGCAGAGATCTTGTGGGATTTTTTTACTTCCTCTGCAGTGTGGATCACTTGCAGGGTAGAAGTAGAGTAGATGGTGGATTCGCTGTAATTTGATGTCTTTAAGTCAAGATCTGAAGTCTTCAGGAGCTCGGTTGACGTGGGTGGGTGAAGTTCTGTGGCCTGTGATGTGTAGGAGCTGAGACTAGCTCAGTGGTTCTCAACCCGTGGGCCGCTTTGCAGCCTAATCTGCACAGAGCTGTGGCCCATGTGACATCCTCAGGACCATACAGGTAATATATTGGATGCAGCCCACAATGGTAAATAGGTTGAGAGCCACTGGACTAGATGATGATGGTTCCTTCCGGCCCTAAAGTCTGAGTCTAAGAAACAATTGCCAAATGGTACGGACGGTTCTTCCCCACTGTACCCATACTTCCTGTTTTGATTCCCTGTAACAATAAGTTTTCAGAAACACACGACTTGTCTGTTTCTGCAGTTCAAAGGGAACAGTTCAATTCAGAGGAGGTTATTTAAAACGAGAGCATACAAATGGGAAACAAAGGTCAGATGTAACACTTCCCCACAGGGCCATCATAGGGCTGTGAGAAGACTAATGTCCTGTCTAATGAATAGTGTGGGTATGTGATGGTCAATCTGAGATCTTCAATGTGCGCAGTCTTACTCTGTCTACCTACTGAAATTATAGCTTGGAACTAAAATGCATTTGAAATCATGGCTGAGAGGCTGTGCATTTTACGCCTCCCCTCATGCTAGCTGTGGTGGTATTATCTGGGAGAACATTGAAAACCAGAGGCCTTAAGGGCACTAAACAAAATTCAGGAATGCAATATAGGAATCTATATTTACAGCAGAAGGTGGGGCTTTTGCAGCTCTTCAAATGCCACTGTGATTTCAGTGTTCCCCATGGGCAAATTGTCTAACGCTTGTCTGCTCATATTGTCTGACCTTTATGCTGGGGGTGTGCACCCTGGTAAAATGAAAAGAGTGAGAATAAATTAGCTTCGCCAGAGTTCTAGAATGCATAAAGCCCTGCTTTCTAGAATAAACTATTGAGAACCATGACAAATGGCCAAAGACGAATATGTAGCAAGCTTTCTGTAGCTGAAATATTACCTATTTTCTTCTGACTTTGATTTGTGATGTTTGTCTCTGCAGTCTGACCTCACAATGGAAAAAATATCTGCACTAGAAAACAATAAAAACTCTGACCTGGAGAAGAAGGAGGGGAGGATAGATGACTTATTAAGAGTAAGTGTGAACATGGAAAGGCTCTTGTAAAACCTGCTTTTTGTAGCATCCTGGTATTGCAAGAGTGGAACACGTGCACAAATCAGGATTTTCTGTACTACATTTGGGGAAATGGGCACTCTTAGAGAAGGAGGTAACGTGAATACCTTTTCAAAGGATAATTAGCAAATTGGTTAGGCTGAGATTAGGCTGAGAAGAGTTCTTCTTGAGGTAGAAGCTGTGGGGAGACTTGCCAGTATATGTAGAGATACCAAGTGTAGCAGTTAGGTCGGTCTGATGGGTACAGCTATTCTATCTCATTATTTGTAAGTAAAAGAACTTAGAATCATAGAATATCAGGGTTGGAAGGGACCTTAGGAGGTTATCTAGTCCAACTCCCTGCTCAAAGCAGGACCAATCCCCAATTTTAGCCCCAGATCCCTAAATGGCCCCCTCAAGGATTGAACTCACAACCCTGGGTTTAGCAGGCCAATGCTCAAACCACGGAGCTATCCCTCCCCCCAACTTCTGAATAAACGATTTCATTCTAAATGTTGAGATCTAGTAGACTTGTAATTTGACTCTCAAAGGAAGTGATGGAAGCTGTCCTCTAAATTAGAAAGCATATAAAGCACTAGAAAATATGCTGTGGGGCAAGGAACCCTACCTAGAAGACCTATCGGACATGTAGGCATGTTGTCTACCAGAAGAAAGCAAGAGTCAAGGCGTAGAAAGCAAAACTGAACTTTTCCTCTTATTCCAGACTCTTCTGTATTGAAAACGTTCCATAAAAAATGCTTATTTCAGACCACACTAAGGCCCTTACTCTGCAAAGACTATACTTGTGTGTCTGACCTCCATATCTAGGAGAATGTGTATGACGTGATCAAAAACATGAAAGATTTTGTGGAACACTTTCCAATAAACCAGGTTGATGTACAATTCTGTTTTCTAATGACCTCAAGAATAACTTCTAAAATCTTTTTTTTTTTTTTTGAGGCCTACACCACTTGAAGCTTAATTGGATGAGATTTTTCTGTTTTTAGATGTATCCTTTTCTAGCCTATAAAGGAAACACCCATGCAAACGTGATGTTCTTGAAAAACATCCCAGTTTCCAGAAAGAGAGTCTATAGCAGGGCTGATCAGCTGTGCCAGAGGGCAATACTACAGCTGAAAGTGCAAAGGAGGTCATCTTGCTTCCTGTCAGTGTTCACTAGAGAGGAAGGATGGTCCAGTGATTATTGAGCTAGCCTGGGATTTGAGACGCTAGTTCAGTTCACTGACTTCCCGTGTGACTTAGGCAAGTAACAGCTTATATCGGTATAACTTATGTCGCTCAGGGGGGAAGGTGAATAAATAAATAGCACTACCTAAAATAAATAGCGCTTCCTTACCTCCCGGAGTGTTGTGAGATTACATTAAAGATTGTGAGGTGCTCAGATACTCTGGTAACGGAGACCAGATAAGTACTATAGAGAGTGGATTCACTTGGTCTTTTATCTTGGCAACAAGTTGGCTGCTAATTTACTTTTCTCTGACATGTTCCCTGGAGCCAGCTGAGTAGAGTACCTTTCAAGGTGATGCTTGGCTTTATCAGGGCAGCCTCGAAAGTGGAAAGTTCGTATCTTGTCTTCCCTGACCTTGTGTACTTTCTTTTTAGGCCAACTGTGATTTGAGACGGCAGATTGATGAACAGCAAAAGATGCTGGAGAAATATAAGGAACGGTTGAATAGATGTGTGACAATGAGCAAGAAGCTCCTTATAGAAAAGGTGAGCTGCTAGCTTTCCAAGTCTCTGTATCCAGAGCCACCCGGCTTTGGAAAACACACTCACTCTGTCACGCCTGTCCTGAACTCTGGAAACTTGTTCTTCAGAATGGAGTGAAACTTGTAGCCATTTGAAATACAGAATTAGAACTGTGAGGTTTTGAATTATTTCTCTGCAATGGTAATGGGCGATGGCTTTCAGAGTGCAGAGCCTTTGGGTACATCTACACTACTGCGCCGCGAGGACGCGAAGTAAGTGAATTAAGTCGATCTAAGATACGTCGACTTCAGCTACGCTATTCTTGTAGCTGAAGTTGTGTATCTTAGATCGATCCCCCACACTAGTGTAGACCAAGCCTATGGGCTTAATTACTTTTGCCAACCTCAAAAGGAAACCAGCATCTACTCATCTGAGCGGAATAGCCTGAGTTGTCGCATCTTCTCATTCACTTGGCATTACTTGCTGTGGATGGTCACGTAGGTATAAAGTAGCATCTGTGATCCTAGCAGTGCAAGAGAGTATTGGAGGAGACTACACAAGAGGGTCCCATGGCCCAGTAAATGGGGACTAGGACTCAGAGCTAAGTGTCAGATGTGCTTTGTGACTTGGAGAAAATCATTTAACTTCTGTCTGTTTCTAGCTGTAAAATGGAGAATGTCTTTGTAAAGCACTTTGCGTCCTATTGATGAACGCACACTATAAAAACGCTAGCTTATGGCTTACCAGCTTTCAGCCTGCTTCAATGTTTAAAGACTTCATTACAGTTAATGTTTTTAATTTACTCTTTTAAACAAAAATTTTTTTAACTGTTTAAACCATTTACATCTGATGCATGCAGGTATCAGGGGAAATATTGTGGCAGCATTGAAAACTTGTTTGAATTGCTTTAGTTGTGGCACTGATTGGTCTTAATTGGGCATGACCTCCCGTCTGTGACTGAGGGATTTGTAACTAGATGGAGCGGAATGTTGTGTAGAACAGGTGCTGTGCAAGCTTCACTAACTGAACTTTGCCAGTTCATCTTGATCCTGGTCGATGGCAATATTAAGGGTTGGCTAAAAATAAAGTATTTAAAATACTGCATAACTTTCAGCTCAAAAGTGATCATTAGTGCTGCTGATTCAGCAGTTCTGTCTTGTCTTCCTTTAGTCAAAACAGGAAAAGATGGCATGCAGAGATAAGAGCATGCAGGATCGACTGAGACTGGGTCACTTCACTACAGTCCGGCATGGGGCCTCTTTCACCGAGCAGTGGACAGATGGCTACGCTTTCCAGAACCTCATCAAGTAAGAGTAGAAGCTGTGTTGTCTTTTTCTCATGAGGCAGAAAAAAAAATCCATCTCGTGTCTCTCATCCCAAAGCACTTTTGACTAATATGTGAGCTATATAGAGTGATTTCTACCACCCTTTAGATTGAAACTGAGCTACTATTTGACAATGCGCAAACAATACTAGACAACATTTTTAGGCCGGACAGCAAAGAATATCCTTCCAGTAAAAACTCTATTGCAGTTTACAGAGTAGCAGCCATGTTAGTCTGTCCGCAAAAAGAACAGGAGTATTTGTGGCACCTTAGAAACTAACAAATTTATTTCAGCATAAGCTTTCGTGGGCTACAGCCCACTTCATCAGATGCATAGAATGGAACATATAGTACACTTCAACCGCTCTGGTCACTCAAGAACAGATTTAAAGGTGGCAATTTTGCAACAGAAAAACTTCAGAAACAGATTCCAAGGAGAAGTTGCTGAACTGGAATTAATTTGCAAATTAGGTACCATCAACTTAGGTTTGAACAGAGACTGGGAGTGGCTGGGTCATTACACAAATTGAATCTATTTCCCCATGTTAAGTATCCTCATACCTTCTTGTCAACTGTCTGATATGGGCCATCTTGATTATCACTACAAAAGTTTTTTTTTCTCCTGCTGATAATAGCTCATCTTAATTAATTAGCCTCTTAGAGTTGATATGGCAACTTCCACCTTTTCACATTTTCTCTGTATGTATGTATGTATGTATGTATATACATCTTCCTACTATATGTCCCATTCTATGCATCCGATGAAGTGGGCTGTGACCCACGAAAGCTTATACTTAAATAAATTTGTTAGTCTCTAAGGTGCCACAAGTACTCCTGTTCTTATTGCAGTTTAGGGAGTCAGAATCTAATTACCAGAGTTGGTGTGGCCAGAACAGTGGGCTAATGCTGCCTCTCACAAAAAAGGCCACAGTGATTATAAGTAGTCATGGCCTCTATATCTTACACCCATTTGAAATACAGAAAAGATAAAGATTGAATGAGTTAAAGGGACACAACTTAAATTATATAGTGCTCATTGTTACCTTACCTACGCCTTCAGTTAGAAGTGAAACTTGGTTAAAACAAATTTACTTTTAACTCTTTTTGCAACTCTCTCATCTTGGAACATCCGTGAAATTAGTCTCACTTTTGGTTCTTTCTTCAGCAGTGTTTTGGTTGCAAGCACTACAGGGGAATTATGTATGCATTCTTTAACAAATAGTGGAGACATTTCTCTTGGACTCGGGTTTTGTTTAAAAAAACTTAGTCTCCTAAATCATTTTGGTGCTTTTCAAAATTACCCTGTGTTTTAAATTAAAATGACAGACAGTTTTAATGATAGCTTTCTTCTGCAAGAAGATGGTCCATCATTGGTGGGATTGAAAAAGCATTTGAGTTCCTTTAAGAAGTTGCCTTTAAGAGCTAGGGATCATTTGACCATAGCCCTGCAGTAGAGAGCTCACTAAGCAGGTTGTGCCAGTCTTCAGTGTTAGTCTTTAACAGGGAAGACAGCGATCTAGGATAGATCCTTTTAGGGACCTGTGAAAAGTGAGTGGGGTAGCTGACAAAGCCAACCTCCTGTCATGGGGCTTACTATAAATCATGGTTCATTCCTGGGTTTTCTTTAAGATGGTCTCAACTCCTCACTGGTAAAGAGATCATCACCTGCATGAATATTATTATGATTTGAGCACAGGATTTAATCTGTTGGGGGGTTTCTCATATTTCAGCAAATGAAGACTCCCTCGCTCTATAAATTGACTAACCTTTATCAAGTTGAAAGATTTGACACCTCCCTCCCACAGTTGGCATGTCTTTCCATACTTTGTGTTAAAACACTCGATTTACTCATCCTAGGAGTAGAAGTGATTTGAAAATCATATTGCTAATCTGGGGGGTGGGGGATACTAACAATAGCTATGTACATGTAATTAGTCATCTGTTTCCATTACTCGTATTTTTATAGTCTGTCTGTCCCTTTCTCGCCCCACCCCACTCCCTCCCCCCAAGGCAACAGGAGAGGATAAATTCCCAGCGGGAGGAGATAGAAAGACAACGAAAAATGCTAGCAAAACGGAAGCCACCTGCCATGGGACAGACCCCTCCAGCGAGCAATGAGCAGAAACAGCGCAAGAACAAGGCCAATGGAGCGGAAAACGAAACGTACGTTACTTGGCTTTGTATTGGGGCATTTCAGAGCAGCAGTGTTTTTCTAGGGTTTAGAGATCTTCTGGGAAATGGAATGCTAAGCGTCACTGTTTATCTCCTAGACATTCCTTGTAAAAAAATATTAGAGTAAATCTAGCATTCAGGAACTCGTGGCTGCAGCCCTAAATATTTTCCATTGGCGTGATATAGGGATCAATGTTGCTCATAGAAAGTTTGGAGAGTAGAATTTTCTTTTTTCATGTGCAAGCAGTATTAGTTTAAGCATTGCAGCTGTATGTAGCCTTAGACTCGAGAGAATAAATGGTACAATTTTTTTGTTCTCTTTGCTGAAATTTTCCGGTCAGATTTATCACACCTCCCAATAAAGAAATGGTATATGGGTTAGCAGTATTTATCCCATTGGGATTTCTTCTGAGGATTTCCAAATAAATCATCAGATATATTGGGGAAAGATTCTCCACATAGTAGAATACTTAAAGCAGTCCTTTCGATCTCCAAAGCACTTGCCAACATCAGCTAATTCCGCTGGTGGGGAGGTGAAAGATCATGCTCTCTACTCTAGTAACTGAATCTTTTCTCTTGTGCACAAGATGTTGTTTTCAGTGAATTTATTGCTCTCAAAACATGCCATTTTGACCCTTCTGAAGACTAAAGCCATTTTTCTCCAGAACAATTTAGCATGGATAGTAGTGAATCCAGGCTTCCTTGCCTCCCAAGTAGGTGTTGGTCCTTCTTCCAAGCCAGGATTATCTCCGAGGATGTGGGGGGTGGAGTTCAGTCTCCAAGGCCATTTCCTCCGTCTCTTCTGCTGACACTACCAAGGCGGTTAATTACCAAATGTGTTGGCTTTCTTGTGATAAGGAAACCTACGCACTAGGAAGTAGACTAATGGCTTATCTACACCAACCTATAGTATGCGGCAAGCTGCGGTGTGAATCCATGGTTCACTAGCCCTCCACAAGCTAACTGTCTGTGTGCACCCTGCTGACGCGCGTTAACAGTTACTTAGTGTGCTGTGGTCTAGTCCTTCTTGAAACTAGTTCATGTATTAACTGTTAATGCATGTCAGCGGGGTCCACATGGACAGTTAATTTGCAGCAGCCTAGTGTGGGGTAGATTCACACCCCAGCTTGCCACAATCTAAATGCTTGGGTAGACAAGCACTCAGTTCAAAGAAAGTAAGAAAGAAATACTTGTGGAAATACAGTTCAGTTGACTATCTGGGGCTTCCATGAAGCTCTTGGCTACCATTAACCAAGGCAACATGCAAACTGCTTACCTAATGGTGAAAGGCTCCATCCCCTATAACCCAAGCTTCCAAGCCATCTGTTCCCTCTCCCTGCCACTATTCCCAGATTTCTCCTCATTCCTGCCATGTTTCTGTCACCTCTCTTCCCCTTTAGAGTTCCTTTCATCTTGTGCTCTTTCATTCCTTACCTCTCTTTACTCATTCAGTCCTTTTTTCCTTGGTTCCTAGAAAGGTCCATTCCACACTGAGTCCCATGTAATCTTCCCTAAATACAGTAAACCAGGATCATAATTTTGAATGGCTTTTTATATTTCATGCTGCTAAAACTGCTTTGTGGGGATTGCATGACTTAGTGGAGCTAATGAGAGCCCAGGGCCCTTCTGCCTTTTCAGTCTCTCTTTCAGACTGTGCCCATGTAACAAAAGCTGCCACTGCTTATTGGCACTCATGACAAAGATGTCAAAGAACTAAATGAGCCATGGAGAGAAGTCTCCTCACTTACAGGAATGGTGCTTCCTCTTTTGTTGTCCGGTTGAATTGTAGTGGAATGTGTTACCTGTGCTTTGGGCAAATACAGGGCTTCAGTAGCAAAGAGAAATCCGAAACCATTAACTGTGGCTTATGTCACACGTCAGTTGCGATATACTCCTTTACAGTAACACCAGTATGTATCAGCACACTCTGGGGTCTGGAAGTACAGATTGAATGTCTGTACGTGATTATTTTAAAATCTTAGGAAGAATAAAGACTTTTCACAGCTTGCAACTATAAACTTGAGGGGACAAGAGAATGTTTATGGCTCTTTCCCACTTCCTCTAGAAGATTTGCCAATTAGAATATATGCCTAGTAAGATCAGGCCTGATGCTTGTGGGGGGCAAGACTTTTAATCAGGTGTTTTTTGTGCCTGATGCAGAATCTTAGGCTATATCTACACTACCGCAGTAAGTCGACCTATGCTACGCAACTCCACCTACGTGAATAACGTAGCTGGAGTCAACGTACCTTAGATTGAGTTACTGCAGGGCGTTGATGGGAGAAAATCTCCTGTTGACTTACCTTACTCTTCTCGTCAGGGCAGCCATAATTTTGAATGTTCTTGTTTTGTCAGTGTATGTCAACATAGTATGAATGTATGCTTGATTTTAAAAGCAGTTGCCTGCTAGCTAATCATATTATGGGTATATGTCAGCAGTGGCCAAACTTACTGACCCTCTGAGCCACATGCGCGATAATCTTCAGAAGTTTGAGAGCCAGGGGCACCTGCCAGGGCTCGGGGCTTCTGCCCTGTGGCAGGGTGGTGGGGCTAGGGGCTTCAGTCCCACAGGAGGCACCTGCTGGGGCTTGGGGCTTCAGCAAGAGCGGGGCTGAAGTCCTGAGCCCTGGTAGGTGCCTCCCGCTGGGCTGAAGCTCCTAGACCCTCACTCCCTGCTGGGCAGAAGCCCCTACCCCCACCATCCCGCTGGAAGGTAGAAGCCCTGAGCTTCTTTCCCTCCCCCACCCCCTAACCTCCAGTCTAATAGGTGGAGAATGGGGGAGGGGGGAGGCTACGCGAGCTGCATTTTGGGCACCCCACATTTAGGCTGGGGGGTGGGGAGGGTGGCACTTTTGCCCTACAAAATAAGTGTCATATTTTGATACTTTCTAACTCAAACTGTTTACTTGTGATTCTTTTAGTTTGTATTTAAATTTCTCTACCCTTGAAATAGTATTGTTTTGATAGTTGTCATATCATCTCCTCTTAAAGTAACATTGCCAATCGTGTAAAATTCCCTTCACGTGCTTTCCAACTTCAAAATACTTTACAAAAATAAATCCTAGTTTTTGCAACAAGTTATTAACCTCATTGTATTGCCTTGGGCTTCCCCTGAAATGCAATTTCTGGCTGACAGTGTGGACAGTTCTGCAGGCTGAAAGTTTGGGGTTTTACCTACAAACCATTTCAAGGTTCATGGTGGATTCTCCATCACTGGCAACTTTTAAATTGCGATGGGATGTTTTTCTAAAAGATCTGCTCTAGGAATTACTTTGGGAAGGTTCTCTGGCCTGAGTGATTCAGGAGGTCAGACCAAATGGTCTCAATGATCCCTTCTGTCCTTGGAATCTGTGGGGAAAAAAATGGGGTTTTCCTTCAATTGCCAGTAATAATCATTAGTGTTTCCCAAATTCCTTCTCTTAAAAAATAGCCATTTGCATTAGTCATTAAAAATTGCCACCCTAGTGCATTGTAAATGCCATTCAGATTCAGTGGAAGTTAGGCACTAAATCCTTTAAAAAGTTGGGATCCTTTAAAAATCATAGAATATTAGGGTTGGAAGAGACCTCAGGTGGTCATCTAGTCCAATCCCCTGCTCAAAGCAGGACCAACCCCAACTAAATCATCCCAGCCAAGGCTTTGTCTGGAACTCAGTCTGGGGGTTTTGAGCACAGATGTGTCATCTTGTTTAGGGTGTCTTAAAAGGGAAGAAAGGTACTCCTGCGATAGGAGCGTTGAGCCATGATTTACCCAAGAGTAGTTATGAAATTCAGTCACCTCCAGAAAATAAGCATCTATAATGTAAACATGGACAAGACTGTAATTTAAGGCAGGAAGCTGAATTTGTAGGGGTTTTTGTGGTCCAGTGTGTTCAGTAGCATAGCTCAGGCTCTGTCAGAGACCTCAGCTATAATGGAAGTAGTGTATTTCAAGTGTGTTTCTATTACATAGGCTGGAAGATAAACACTGTCCTTGGCTTTTTTTAAATGCTAGAAGCTAGCATGTAGCTATTTCTGGAAATACTAGGCCAGTGATAGCCATTCTATTGCTTGTCTAAAATGGATAGGTTGTCACTGTTTAACCCTGTCTGTCTGTGCCCACATTTGGTTTATTCAATTGTTCAGGTATCCCAAATCCTGCAATAGCAACCAGTTGTCAAAGCTTGCTGAAAACCGTGTTCAGTCTGGGAAGGCTTCTTTAAAGCAAAGTAAATTTGAGATTACAGAACAATCTGGATTAACTGGATATGATTTAAATGCAGGTCAGCTTGTTTCTTGAGAGCTTATGTTGTAATCTGTTCTCCAAGGAAGAACTACCAATATGCCACACGACTTTTTGTTCTGAGTAAACATTTTGACCCTGTGTAAACATTGATGGTATTGGTTGTATTTTTTTAGTACAGTTAGTATGTTAATTTGGGAATGTAGTGATCTTTCGCAGTGAGGGGGATTTACGAGGAGAATCTACACCAATGTTCCCTCTAATTTTTGACAGGCTGTGTGCACGCACAAAATGTCGTCTGTACAAATTGTTGTGCTTCTGTGCAGATTTTTGTGCACACGGTGTTTTGCCATGTGCGCGGGGTTTAGGATCTGTGTGCACACGCACATCTTAGAGGGAACAGTGACCTACACCCTGAATATTGGACTAAGCACTTGGTCATACAATGGTAAAACAGACTGTATTATAGGTACCCCTAAGAGGCATTCATTTGAGGAGCAGGTATATTAACTCGGAAATTGAGTAATCCTGGCTCTTCTGTTTTAAGGGCTAGCCATTGTCTTAAGAAATGTTTGTGGAGGAGGACAGGTCAGGATTTATAAGGTCCTTCCAGGCTGCTACACACCCTCCTGCAATTGTGTTGCCTTCCGTGCTGCTATGTCAGGCTGTCTCCAGCATGCCAGGAGGTGTACAGGAACAGAAGAAGCTAGAGATGGGCAGATGTGGCATAGAGCCCAGAGCTGTTCTGCACACAGATGTCTGTTTAGCAGCATGAAGCTCTGAGAGAGTGGAGCTGCCTTCTAACACTCAGTGTGGTACTGAGTTGCTAGGGAAGTGAGAAGCATAACGTGGAGCTGAGGAGGTGGCTAGAAGTTGGGAGGGAGTTGAGGCTTCTGTCAGGGGGAACAAGAGGAGGAGAGAATTAAAGCTATGTATTCCCCCCTCACCCCACCCCCCCATATACATCTTGTGGGTGGGTATAACATTGACAGCTGCAAGTGGTTGTGTGCTTTCTACACAACCGTCAGTGGGATCCTGAACGAATTCTGAAGAGTTTGAAAGTCATGTAATATAGCATCCCAGGAGTAGTTCTCTGTCGATTTGTAATGAGATCTGATTGAATAGGTTTTCTTTAAAATAAATAAAAATGCAAAACATGGTTAAATTTCAGAAATGAAACAAATCAGAACATTCAAAAGGTGAAGGTTTCTGATGCAATGTTCAATATTTACAGTATCTCCTCTTGGTTTTCTTTGTTAGGAGTAAACCTTAATAAATTTAATATGTACCATGAAATAGACTTGACATGTGCAGTGCTCTGTTACAGCATGTCAAGATTTGAGCACTATCTCCAGTAGGAGAGTGTTTGAAATTCTGCAGTCTATCTGTCAGTTGCTGAAGGTTACAGCATGCGATGCTCCTTCCTATAGCTGAGCAGATTATTAAATGGGTGTGTATTTGGTGTGGTGCACTGAAAATAGTCTATCTGCTGGACAGGAATTGCACTAGAATGGAACTTTACGTACCAGTGCCATGGTAAGTTGGCTGCATTGACACGTATTCCCTCTCCCTCGGGTAGTCCTGTTTAGACCAGCATAGCTACTTGAAACTGTAACAGATATTGTGCTTACAAATGTGTTGGATAGGTCTGTGACCCTGTTCTCTTGTGTATGCAGGTTAACATTAGCTGAATATCATGAACAGGAGGAAATCTTCAAACTCCGACTAGGTCATCTTAAAAAGGTAAAGAACTCATTACAGAAATAGCTTTAAGAAGCACTGGGCCAGCTACGTAGGAACAGTAGTGGTAGCTATCTTTGTGTAAGAGCTATTGGCCTGAATGCAACAAAGGAGACCGGCACCTAAGTCCTAGCTTTGGCTCCACTGCAAAGCACAAAACTCTTGCTGAACCCTGTAGGCTCCTAAACTCACTCGGCACCTACATTTTCAGGGTAAAAGTTCCCAGGTACCTGTGTTCTGCCTCTGGGCACGTACACTGCTGCCTCCCTCTAGGCCTGAGTTCCCCCAAAGTGTGGGGCGTGCCCTTCTACAGGGGTGTGGAGGAAAGTCCAGGAGGGCGCAATGGGCCTGGGCCAGCCCCCACAAGGTGGGGGAGGGAGCGCCACTCAGCCCCTCCCCGCCCCCAGCCTCGGAGCAGCTCTGCTCCTGGGCCACACCAGCTGCTGGTCGCGGCCCCACTCCCAGACCCACCGCCAGCTGCGGCCCCAGCATTGGCCCCTTTACCCCTGGCCATGTCGTCCGCGGCCCCACTCCTGGCCCTGGAGAGGCACGGATAGGGGTAAAAAGTGGGGGTGTTACCCTCAAAAGTTTGGGGACCGCTGCTCTAAGTGTCTGGAGCCCCAAACCCCCGGAGTGATTCACAAACCAAAGTTGCATGCTGGACCCAATCCAGTAGGCGTGCCCAGAGTCCACCTGCCGGATCAGGTCCCATTCAGAATTTGCCAGGAGAAGGAGGTGGTGGTACCCACCTTACAACTTTTAGCCCAGTGTTTAAAGCACTTCCTGGGACGTGGAAGACGCAGGTTCCATTTTTGCTGGAGGTGGCAAGAGGATTTGATCAGAACGTCCCCCCTCTGAGTGCTCTTAAGCACTGAGCTGTGGGATGCTCTGATGTGGGGCTCTTTCGGTCTCCCTTTGTAATAGAAATGTCTTGTCTCATGACAAAGCCTATGAATTAAAATATCAGGTGCCATGACTTTAGTTAAAAAAGTTATGATATTTATACCCCCTAATATCCTTTCCCCCTTGCCCCAAGTGTGACTCCATGTTTTTGCCACGTCAAGCAACCAGTCTCATGCGTAACACTCCAGACAAATCTATTCAGCACTCTTTGATAATACTACTCGGTTATAAAATCATACATTTTTCCTTCTCGTTGGCATCAGCAGGAGCTCTCCCTGCAAGTGAAGTTATTTTTAGGTAATTGTTTGCTTCCTTATTAACACATTAGTCAATATAGTCTTTTATTAGAGCAGCTCAGAAAATTTTGACTGATACAACTTCAGCAAAAACTAGACAAGAATATTTTCTCAAGCGTCTTTCCAGTTTCCTGGCCAGATCAGATTGCCATTAACACTAAAATAGGGGTGGGGTGGGGTTACTTGCTTTGGTTTGAGGAAGCTCCTTTTGTAGCATCTGGTTTCAGAGAGTAGCTTTTCTGTCCCTTGGGGAATAAGACAGATGGGCCATTAGGCCTGTAGAGAGTTTGGCATTCAGTGTTTTCACTGGCCAGTATCTGAACTCTGCTTTTACCAGTCCCATCCTGAATGTGAAGGCTTTGCCTACACTACTGGTTTTTTGTTTTTGTTTTTACCCAGCATTGCTTCCACTGCTGCTAGCAGTGATGGTTATTACAGTGTATACAGGGCCAATTGCATGTAAACCACACCATGTCATCTCTGCCTACTACGGGCAAGGCTAGACGACATGGAGGTAAGAATACTCAAGCCATATTTATCCTGTAGCTTCTTCCATTGCTACCAGTGGAGGAATCACAGGTCCACTTATTGTCAGTGTAGCATGTAGCCCAGAACAGAAGAATCCATTTAGAACTTGACCTTTAGAGAAAATGAAGTCATGCTCTAGGATTGTCTCATTGTCTGAGGCTGCGCTTACCCTCCTCCACCTTTGGGAACTGGCTCATTTTTAATCAGTGAAAATAGAATACAAGCGGAAAAGGAGTGGAGTCTAATGTGATGATCCACGTATAATTTGAAACCTGGTGGAAGCTGTCAGTAAAAGCTTAGGTACCCTGATTTAACCTTCTGTGTGAAGGGGCAGAATCAACTACTTAGAATCTCCCTTCCTTTCAAGGGTGAAGTTAAAACTACGTGCAGCACAGAAAGCCAAAGCTTTCCCACATCCTCCCAGTTTCTGGAGACATTTTTGGTTTCTATGGCTCTTCTGGAAACCACTGGGCTTTTTATAAATCTGAAAAGATATCAAGATGCTGCTTAAGATATAAAGTTACAGCTCTGTTCCAGAATCTGTGTAACTTTTAGGAGGGTCTTGGCTGTTTTTATCATGTGATACTTGTTAGATTCCACATGACACACTTTAAACAGCGGGTAACTCTGAAAGTTTGATCTTCCTATACAATTCTAGGATACCTTTTTTGTTTGCACTGAAAGTGTATCATTTACTCAGTGTGTTGCTAACTGCTGGAACTGAGGAAAACATAATTCACATATTGGCTGGGGGAAAGGTAAAGAACTTGTACCAACTCCCATGTGTAGTTCGGATGCATAGTCACAAGCAAAACATCCCAATAGTTTCCCCTTCCTACTTGCTATCTTGAAGTTGACTGTAATCATTGTTTTCATTCTACCAAACCAGTCATGTACCATTAATTTCCAGTTAGTGTGTCCATAAATCCGGTGAAACGAACTACCCAAAGTCTTGAACTGTTTGTCATCTTTTTTTCATACAGGAAGAAGCCGAGATCCAGGCGGAGTTGGAACGACTAGAGAGAGTTAGAAATCTACATATCAGGGAATTGAAAAGGATACACAATGAAGATAATTCACAGTAAGCACTGGGAGGCATGTAGGGAGAGAATAGGCATCAAATGGTAACTTCTCAAGGAAAGCTAAATTCTCTTAGGATACATTTGTCTGGTAATGGGAATGCACCGTGTTTCATTCTGCTTTTAATATCCTGCCACCCACTGAGATATACAGTGCTGTGCTGACTTAAAAGCATTTGTGTGTCAAGTATGTAGGATTTAGTACTTTACAAATGACTTTGGCAGCTTTTGCCGTGTCAGTGGTAAATGACTATCCAATCTTTGAAAATTGGACATCAATAACTTAACCACCTTTTTGAGTCTTAATATGAAGTGTCGTCTCTGAGTTGTGTAATAGCTGTGACTCCTCCTCAGTAGATGGCATTACCATTGTCCATGTTAAATTGTCCTCTCCAGATTTAAAGACCATCCAACGCTAAATGACAGATATCTTTTGCTACACCTTTTGGGTAGAGGAGGCTTCAGTGAGGTATATAAGGTAAGTTTGAAGAATTTGTCTGTTGTGTTGTATTTGGAGTCTGCACAGAAATACGCAGTAAGCGAAATCTGACATTTGTTCTCTCAAATGGAAAGTGTATGTGGTTGTGGGGGAAGGAATGTAGAAATATATGTCACATCTGGCTTTGATTTAGACAGCAGACCTGATATTTAGTTTCTGTTCTCCACAAGATTTTATTGAAACATGCATTTGCTGGGAATGTCACACTGGTATGACCAGGAGAATGACATGAAATACCTCTTGAGATTTAAACGGCTGTTAGAAATCTGCTTTAAAAAGGTATATTTGAAATAGCTACATTTCAAACGGCACCGTAGTGATTTAAATCTGACACATTATTGTAAATGAAAGGAAAATAACTTCCAGGGATCTATGGCACAGCCTTCATTTTTTAAGTCTAGGAAGTGTTTGTATCCCACTATTGACGTGCTGAACAAACAATCCTTAGTCACATGGGTAAGGATTATTTACATGACGTTGTTTTGCAAGATCAAGACCTATGATATTTAGACTAGGCCATGCTGCTAATTGGAAAGATTAAGAGATTAATTTTAAATAAATTGAAAGCATCTGTTTCCCCAAGCATCCCATATGTGCTCTGTAGTTCATAGACTAATATTAGAATCAAATTGACTAAAATATAACTCTATAAACTCGGGTATTGGACACTTATATGAATAACTAGACTATCTAGAGCCGTAATAGTATCAAGTTTGAAAAGGGATATTGAACCTCATGTTTCAGGATTTAGGGTAATCTCTAACATTAAGGATTAGAACAACATTGGGTGGGGGACACGATTATCCCACACCTGCATGGGATGTCTTGCATTGTGCTCCAAAGCGTCTGGTGCCAGCCACTGTCAGACAGGACCCTGGATTAGCCAGAACACTGCATTGATCCGGCAGCACAATTCCAACGTGTGTGTGTGTGTGTGTGCGCGCGCGCGCGTGCTGGACTGCACTCGAGGATCCAAAGGGGTGAAACATTTCAGCCTGAGCTATGCAGCTGAACTGTTTGGCTCTCCAACCACAAATGGGTTGAAACTTCTTATACCTGGAGATGTAACATCTAGCAATGTGTATTAAACCAATATGTCCTATGCATTTTTTAAAATTAAGTACAAGTGACTTTGGTGGCTCAAGGCGTCATGGCAGAGAGCCTTCCTTGCCGGTTCAAATCAAATATAGTTTACTATCTCATGGCTGTTTGGCTTGTGTGAAATGATTGGTGCACTCAGTCTAGATCCTAGTGGACGGACTAGTGTTCCAAAATCACCAATTATCTTAAACGAATTGACTCACTTATTGGCAGGCGAATTAAAGGACAGACTCTTAAATTGTATTCAGAGTAGTTGATAGCATTAGTGACACTAACTATAGCATATTGCCATCTCTTCTTTGCTTTGCATTGGGACACTAGTATGGAATCTCTTGTTCACATTTGCAGTATTAATTTGAAATGTCAACTCTACTGATACTTGCTTTTTCTTTGTAGGCATTTGATTTAACAGAACAGAGATACGTAGCTGTGAAAATTCACCAGTTAAATAAAAACTGGAGAGATGAGAAGAAAGAGAATTATCACAAGTAAGTGGCGCTGTAAAGCTGAGATACCAGATAGCAGAACAATGCATTGCTGTTTTTTTCCCCATCTTGGCCTGAGAATTGGTTCCTATCTATTAATAGTGACTAGAATATGTATTTTAATGCAGCTACATGTAAAGCTGTACATCTAGGAGCAAAGAATGTAGGCCATACTTTCAGGATAGGGGACTCTATCCTGGGAAGCAGTGATTCAGAAAATTTTTTGGGGGTACTGGTGAATAATCAACTGAACATGAGCTCCCAGTGTGATGCTGGGGCCAAAAGCACTAATATGATCCTGGGATGCACAAATGGGAATCTCAAGTAGGAGTAGAGAGGTTATTTTACTTCTATATTTGGCACTGGTGCGACCACTGCGGAAAACTGTCCAGGTCTGGTGACCATAATTCCAGAAGGACGTTGATAAATTGGAGAGGGTTCAGAGAAGAGCCACGAGAATGATTAAACGATTAGAAAACATCCCTTATAGTGATAGACTCAAGGAGCCCAATGTTATTTAGCTTAACAAAGAGAAAGTTAAGGGGTGGCTTGATTAGTCTGTAAGTATCTACCTGAGGAACAAATATGTAATAATGGGCTCTTCAGTCTAGCAGAGGAAAATATAACATGATCCAATCGCTGAAAGTTGAAGCTGAACAAATTCAGGCTGGAAATAAGGTGCACATTTTTAAAAGTGAGAATAATTAACCATTGGAAAAATTTACCAACGGAGGTGGTGGTTTCTTAGTCGCTGACCAGTTTTAAACCAATATTGGGTATTTTTCTAAAAGATTTGCTCTAGGAATTATGTTGGGGAAGTTTTCTGACCTGTGTTATACAGGAGGTCATACTAGATGATCCCAGTGATCCCTTCTGGCCTTAGAATCTGTCAAACTATGAATTCTCCCCTCCTTCCTCCCTATTTGCTGCAAAAGTGAAGCCTCTTCCTCCCACCTTGTTAGTATCACCTCCGAAATGTCTGAAATAAGCAAGAAAAGTGAGTGGATGCTTGCAAAATAAGTTCATTGTTAGGGTCTGGACCAACAGTGGTGCTGTAAGTTTTCTATCCCCTTATTAAGGGGATATCTCCTCTATATAATGACTTGCCCTCACTCATGCAGAGAACAAATGCCCTAAGCTCATTCCCAACTCCCCAGAGACGCATGTTGGAAGTGTGCTTTCAAAAAACTGTACACCCTGGTTTCCTAGAATATTTAATACTTTCTGAATTGTATGAATAAGCTTCCCTTTGAATGTGGAACACTCAGAGCGGTGCCAAAGTTCATTATCTCTAAAGCGCTTCATGTAGAACCCAAAGTAAAATCTCTGTTGCTAATGCTCAGAGTCTTGCCTTTCAGACATGCGTGTAGAGAGTACAGAATTCACAAAGAACTGGATCATCCTCGAATAGTTAAACTCTATGACTACTTCTCGCTGGATACTGACTCGTAAGTGATGTGTTGATGTGTCTTTGCATTGCATTTGCCAAGTTCTCCACAAAGTGTTTAGTCAAAAGCCTTCCAGCAAAGCTTAGTGATCCTGCAGTCCGGGTGGATCAGTACTTTACACAGTGGATCTTGTCACCACTGAGTATCATTTGGACATGAGCTTAGGAGTCAGAAAAGGATTATCCATTTATATGGATAATGAACACCCACAATTGCATGATAGGGGATAAAAATGTATGAGGGACCCTGCTGCTGCGCACAAGAAGTTTCTTGGTGCACTTTGCCTACTGCTCTCTAAAACAGTAGTATGCAAAAGACATTAACGGACTTTTAGTGCACTGCAGCAGGGAAGGCAGTAGATCTGCCCCCCAGTTTGTCACGCTCTAACTGACCGTGTTAAGGCCTATCAGTTGGGGCTTGTGTAGCCCTGTGGGCAGACGGTTTGTAGTTGTCAATTATGGGGTTTATTACACGGTCTCTGAAGGTTTAGTGCGGTATCCTGTCTCTGGCAGTAGCCTACACACACCATTAGGGCTGGTCCACACTGCCGGGGGGATCGAACTAAGATATGCAACTTCAGCTACATGAATAACGTAGCTGAAATCGAAGTATCTTAGTTCGAACTTCAAAGCACTTACCGCGGGTCCACACGCAGCAGGCAGGCTCCCCCGTCGACAGCGCTTCCTCCTCTCGGCGAGCAGGAGTTCCGCAGTCGACGGCGAGCGCTTCCGGGATCGATTTATCGCGTCTAGACAAGACGCAATAAATCGATCCCAGAAGATCGATTACTACCCGCCGAATCAGGCGCGTAGTATAGACGTACCCTTAGTCTGATGGGTTATGGCATTTATGTTCCTGTGTTCTTATACCCATTATTCAGCAGATCTTAGTTCTAGCACAATCCTGTGCAGGGTGGCTCTAACAATTTTGCTGCCCCAAGCAGGGGCGGTGGCCCCGCCCCCAACGCAGGCAGACGTAGCAGGGCCCCGCTATGTCTGCTTGCGTCGGGGGCGGGGCCCCGCTACGTCTGCCGGCGGCCCTGACGCAGGCAGTCCCAGTCCGCAGCGGCAAAGGGAGAGCGGCGGACCTGCTGCCCCATTGCCGCCGCAGCAGGTGAGAATGGGGCGGCAGTCCGAGTCCCTCGGCAGCGGGAAGAGCGGACCTGCCGCCGAATTGCCGCCGCAGGACTTGGACTGCCGCCCCATTCTCGCCTGCCGCCCCAAGCACCAGCTTGGAAAGCTGGTGCCTGGAGCCAGCCCTGATCCTGTGCCCAAGTGAGGGGCTACAGGGGACATCCATAATGAAAACACATATACAAGAAGACTAGCTATTTTTAATGCATTCATGTTGCTTTGCCTGGAAAATCAGTTTTGCTCTGATAAAAGTAGGTTTCAGATTTGGCCATATGTAAATCCAAACCTGTTTCCTGTATGTCTGCAATGGAGGCATCTAAATATATACAAGTTAGTGTTTCTCTCAGGGGACTTAATTTTGGCGTGTGTTCTCTTGCCTTCAGGTTTTGTACCGTGTTAGAATACTGTGAGGGAAACGATCTGGACTTCTACCTGAAACAGCACAAGTTAATGTCCGAAAAAGAGGCACGATCCATTATCATGCAGATTGTGAATGCTTTAAAATACTTAAATGAAATCAAACCGCCCATCATACACTATGACCTTAAACCAGGTATGTTATGAAGCAGAATGGCATGTGTTTTACCCTCTTACCTCTTGTTAGACCCTCTCTAGATCGCTAAGGAACAGTTCCAATTGGCCAAAGCCAGGGACAGGACCAGGTCTATTGGTACCCATTCCAAAACATGAGTGCTTAGCTTGCGGCATAGAAGGGACTGAAATGCTTGATTTTGCTCTGAAAATGGGTATTGGCTCCTGGAGCTGCAACATTAAGAGGAAGTAAAATTCCAGAAAGGAGCCTTCCTGTTCTGGACAAGCCCTTGTGCCATCATGTGTCAGCACTTGGTTTCTGTTACCTGGTTGGCCTTTGCTTTCCTATGCTACATCTTCCTTCATATAGATGCCCAGTAATGGGCCAGCACATTCCTCACTCTTGTTCTCTTCCTCTGTGGTGATCAGTAAATGGCACCAAAAACCAACTTGGAAAAACTTGCTCATCTGTCGCTTCTGTGGGTCCTCATAGCAATACATAGAGGTCAGATAGTGCTCTTGGAGGTCTGACCTTCCAGACTCATCCGTGCCCAGCAAATCAGAAGTGTCCTCCCCAAATGTAGTCAGACAGTTCCCATCTCATAGACCATGCAACTGAGAGAGCAGAGCTTCTCTGCTTGCCTTATCTATTAGGGGTTGGGATATGCTGGATAACATCTATTTTTTACCCACAGTAAAATCCAAGCACTTGGTTTTCTATACTGGCGACAGTTCACTGGCATTGGATATCCTAGATCTGGTCTGGTTTCTTGTACTGATCAGTAGATGGCGCAATTGCGCCAATTTATATTTTGTTGCCCTGTGTCTGTTCTTATTCTTCCCAAACCACTGTTTCCTAGTGTCTGTTTGAGTGCGCTGCAGGGCTCTCCCTAAAATTGGTTGAAATCATAGCTGATCTACAGCCATTGTGTAATTCTGCTGCTTCAAAAGTCAATAGCTTTGAGGCAGATTATACAGCTTAATCTATTTGAAAATTATGTGCTGCTGTTTCATTTAATCCGTAGAAATAGCTGGTTCTTAAATGGATCTGGCCTAAGCATTGGCAATTTCCCCATGGTTTTGGAAACCGCTAGGGGTCACTGTGTCATAGAGGAGAGAATTTCTGGCTGCTAAGAAGCCAGGGCAAATTAGGACTTCTGGATAGAATGAGTCACAGCTGTGTATAGGTGCATGTCTGTCATCCACTCTCCTTTCCCTGACCTGCCCTCCCAACTCGACCAGTCTCCCTTGTTGTTTTGGCCTCTCCCTCAAGCCAGGAACCACCAAGGAGAAACGAATTGCATTGGAAAGGCATGGTGTAAAGCCAAAAATGGGGAGGCAGGTGAGAGGTCAGAGACCCATTTGAGGATGGGGAGCATAGGTGCAGGCACTTGGTGTGTTCTAGGGGCCAGGGCTCCTCTCAGGAGGACTCCACTGAGTACTCAAACATCTTCTCCAGCCTAAAGACTGCTTTAGCTGGCTGCATTTTGCAGGTCATAGTGCCTTTGTACAGTGTGTCCATAATTGAATACCCAATGTACTCCACTGCAGTTCTGGTGCTGCTTTTCCCTCCCCTCTTTCCATAATAGATACGTCTCTAAAAAGCTGGTTTCCCTTCTTTTAGGTAACATTCTTCTAGTCAATGGTACAGCATGTGGAGAGATAAAGATCACAGATTTTGGGCTTTCCAAGATCATGGATGACGACAGCTACAACTCCGTTGATGGCATGGAGCTGACATCGCAGGGGGCCGGTACTTATTGGTAAGTATTGTATGTGGCTGATACCGACTCAGGGTTCTAGAAAACTTGCAAATAACCATTAAAATCCTGATGTTCCAAACCTGGAGTTTACTTTGAATTCACTTTCCTTGTTGTCAGCCTGTGTGTGGTGCCCATTGTGCTACAGTGTAGCTCTGTAAAGCACTTTGAGATCCTTAAGGGTGCTCCAGAACTAGTTGCACACAGTATTGTTTCTAGGCTGCCAGCCTTTTCATCTTCAATGGGTTAGTATTTATATCTTTAGATAGCACCTCTTATTCAAAGGGCCTGCCAGGACAACTATAAACGCCATGTACAACTACTGCTGAAATGCAGCCAACTCTGGGGTGGAACTTGGCAGCTGTGTAATAGCACGTATTACCATGTAATTTAGGGTAGGAAGTGAAGAAGAATCCCATACCCGCATGAAAATGCAGGTAGACGTGGGAAGGCAAGAAGAATTTTCCAGCTGGAATTTACCATCCTAGTGGTAACAGACTTACCTTTATAAAAAGTGCAATAACGCTTTCAGTGCCGTGCATGCCCAGGACTCCAGTTTCAAATTTCACATGAAAGACAATACCTCCAGCAGTACAGTGACCCAAGCACCACGCTGTGGCATTGCATCAGTCCTGACTCAGAGGTTTGGACCTACAGTAAAAGCCGCTGAATGCAAAGACAGAAGTTGCATTTACAATGTTACTATTCACAGTGGTTAGCATAAACATTGTTCATGTCACCATTACTTTTTTTGCAGGCATCATGTGTTCTATGGGTTTGTTCCCCTCAAATTCACTCCAAGCTGAGCAAAGCGGAGTCTCTAACTAGGACATAGCATCTAAGATTGCACTTTCAGAAATGTGTATTTTGGCTGGATGTGTCCATTGTGAAATTGTTATTAAAAAGTCTTGGTCAACAAAATAGATTCTAAATGCATGTTGAGAAAGCAAAGGTTTTTTCCCTCATGTGTGACTGGAGTTAAACTCTGCTCTGGTGAGGGGGACGCATTCACTGCAACAGAGACTTTGCACAAAGGATACCCACAATTATCACCATATTGTGCGTTTATGGATTTTCGCCATCCTTGTGCTGGGAATTTATGTGGACTGAATGTGCACAAACGCAGAGCTAAGGTGTTAAATCCCACCACATGACAAAGTGCCTGCCTTCCTCTTGAAACCAAAATGGCTGTGGGGTAAAGCAGCAGGTCACAAGTGAAAAAGATTAGCTTGGTTCCTCTTTGTGCATCACACCGTAGGGCGTGATTGGCAGCCAGTTCTATAGAGGTAATCGAGTGGAGAGGTGCATTGGCAAAGCTGTGTGGGGAAGCTGCCAGTCTCCCTGCCTGTGCTGTGTCTGGGACCAGCCAGTTCTGTTCACATGTTTCTCTGTTTCAAATCACTGAACTCTCAGGCGGTTGCAGTGTTTCAGATGGCAGCACACTATGTAGCAGGTTCAGGTACAGCCCCGGGGTTCACGTGTCAGTGAATCAGGAATTCATTCTCAGGCCCCTTCTATACTGGGGTGTATGTTAGCTGCACTGGTGCAAACCCCTACTGGTATACAGCAGAGGTCACACTGTATGCCCGCATTAGGGGGTTGTGCTGGTGCGGCTACATCAGTGTGTTCCACTGGCGCAAATTTCCCTTCTCTAGACAAGCTATCAGGCTGGCACTAGACTCTCTCCTTGCCAGCTACACCAGGAGTTCATGAGGCCAGGATGGCGTCTGTAGTAGTGGAGAAAAGCTTGAGATAAAAGGGAGGGTGTTGAAATCCAAGGACTCCACTTACAAGTCCGTAGGGTCCCTATTGCAGGGCAGTGAAAGTCTGTAAGTGACTTGCCCAAAGTCACACAGGAATTCTGTGGCAGAGTGGGGAACTGAACTCCGATCTCCTGAGTCCCATGCTAGTGCCCTAACCACTGGGCCATCCTGCCTCTCCCATTGAAACAGTGACTGAACAAATCTGGATGTGCTACTGATAACCCTTTCTCCCTTCCAATCAGGTATTTGCCACCTGAGTGTTTTGTGGTTGGAAAAGAACCTCCAAAGATTTCAAATAAAGTTGATGTCTGGTCAGTGGGTGTCATCTTCTACCAGTGTCTTTATGGCAGAAAGGTAAGGAAGGACGCTAAACTGCCTCCTGCAGAACATCCCTTTCTACTGCTTGCATATATCTGCCAAGCGTGACATCCAGTGTCTGAGGTCAAACCTTTGGGGATTTGTCAATGTGCACTGAGTGACTCGGTGTGTTTCTACATATTACTCCTCGTGTAGGTTGCCTGCTTAACAGCTGTAGCAGTGTGGAAACACAGGGCAGACAAATGTATGCTGAAAGTTTGTCGTCTCTGGAGGGGAAGAGTTGGAAGACTGGGGGTAGAAAATGATTGTCCTGATGATAGAGCCTGACTGTTTTAAGGTAGCCCAGGAAAGGAGAGTAACCTAACCAACGAGAACGCTTCCTGTCATTCCACCAGCTTTGATAAGCTGTTGGTAAATAAACATCCCACAGGCACAGTTTGATGGACGTGCTGCTTTTGCTCAGTGTCTTAAGTCACTGGTTCTCAACCAGGGGAATGCCTACCCCTGGGGGTACGCAGAGGTCTTCCAGGAGGCTCATCAACTCATCTAGATATTTGCCTGGGTTTACAACAGGCTACATAAAAGCACTAGCGAAGTCCGTAGAAACTAACATTTCATGCAATGACTTGTTTACATTTCAGTGTGTAGTATATAGAACAGTATAAGTACACTATATTCCAATGTATTTTATAATTGTATGGTAAAACTGAGAATGTCGGCAGCTTTTCAGTAATAGCGTGCTGTGACACTGGTACATTTTTGTCTTTTTTTGTAAGCAAGTAGATTTTAAGTGCAGTGAAACTTGGGGGTACACAAGACAGATCAGACTCCTGAAAGGAGGTGTCGTAGTCTGGAAAGGTTGAGAGCCCCTGCCTCACGCCACATAGGCACAGTGGGCCAAGCGCAGCCCTGGCAAAGCACGAGGAACCCCTGGCCCTCTTCCACCAAGGCTGAAACTGCAGATCTGTGAGCACGTGGAGTTCCCTCCCTCTTCTGAACAGGGGACACACTCTGGAAACAGTCAACCCAGCCCCTTTGAATTTAAACCAACTGCGACACAGCAGTCTGCTAAGCCAAACAGCCAGGGTACCTGCAGCACCTTCACAGCATAGGCGCCGACTCCGTGGGTGCTCCGGGGCTGGAGCACCCACGGAGAAAAATTGGTGGGTGCAGAGCACCCACCGGCAGCTCACCTCCGCTCCGCCTCCTCCCCTGAGCGCGCCGTCACCGGCAGAGCGGAGGTGAGCTGGGGCAGGGAGCGGTTCCTCTGCGTGCACACCCCAGCTCACCTCCGCTTCCTACGGCCCTCCCCCATGCCCCAGCTCGCCTGCGCCGCCACTCCGCTTCTCCCCCCTCCCTCCCAGGCTTGCGTGCGGCAAGCCGGGGAGGGAGGGGAAATGCGGTGCGCCCAGGGGAGGCAGCGGGGATGGGGACGACGTGCATTTGGGGAAGAGGTTGGAATGGGGGCGGGGCCAGGGCCAGAGTTGAGGGGGGAGGGGCCCGAGCACCCACCAGCACCAGCTAAAGTCGGTGCCTATGCTTAACAGCACTCCTCAGCGGCTTCCCTAGAAAGAGATTGAATCAGATAACTTCCCACCGCAAAACAGCAGCATGGTCATAGACTTCAGAAGACACATTGTCAACTTTAACAATTGTCCTTGTTTTGTAGCCGTTTGGCCACAACCAGTCACAACAGGACATTCTGCAGGAGAACACGATCCTTAAAGCTACTGAGGTGCAGTTCCCTCCAAAGCCAGTAGTCACACCAGAAGCAAAGGTAAAATCTCTCTGCAGCAGGTCTGTGTGTCACTGCCCGACACACTGAATGGTCCTGGGGTTTTTAAAAAAACTCATTGTGGTTACTTAACACGGTAGTTAATCCATGAATCTCACAATGGTCTGAGCCTTTACTCTGCAATAAGTGCCTTCCCTGGAACCACAAGAGCCGCTCAGCTCTCCGTAATGAATTGAGCTTGCAGCTTGCTGTCGTTCTATAATCTCAGGTCTCGCCCATAGACACTGAACATCCTCAGGGCATTTTCTTGGAGTGATTTGCTCAGTGTCGTTGGCCGAGATTCCCCTTATTCTCTGCACTGTGCAGCTCTTGTCTGCCTGGTAGCAGCCCTCCTATCCCAGGGATGCCTGAATTTCATTGGTGCATAACTTGTTCAGGGTCTCTTTGGGATAAGAGAGGCTTCCAAATGGCAGACTTGTCTGTCCATCAGAGCAGACTCCTGGCCTGCAAGAGATTTGCACATGCGCAGGATAGTGCCTAAATTGTCCCTGGTGCAGTTGTCAGAGGGTTGTGATTTAACAATAGCGGTCAGTGATCACATTGATGTCACTGTCAACACATGGAATGATCTCTGGTTTGGAATGTGGCAGCGGGGAGCAGTACCCAGCTTCCCTCATCATCACTGAGCAATGATCCTGTTGGTTTAATTCTTTAATGTGCATTCATCAAGGAGTGGCTGAAACTTGGCTACTATCGAGAGAAAAGAACAAGCTTGTTACACAAATAGGTCACTCCTAGCATGTTGTACTGGGAGAAGGGAGACCTCTGTTCAAAGTGGGACTCTGGATTCTGCGTGGGTCTATATTCTGAACTGTTCGGGTTTCAGTGGGAGGCAGGAACCATCCTGGTGCTGTGTGCTCAGAAGTCCACCACCCAGGAGATGGAGTTCTCACTGTAAAGCATCATTTGAGTTTAATTTAAAAAGGCCATCTACAGCTTTGTATTATCACACACTACAGCAAAACCCCCGCAGCGCTCAAGTAATTATTCAAAAAAGAACCCTGCACCTACAAAAGCTCTGCACCCTTCATCTTCCTGGGAAGCCTCAGACCTTCTCCAGAATCCAACCAAACTGATGATGACGTGTTAATTCCGTCTCCAGTGCTTGCATAGCAAAACTAGCCGTCAATTGGCACCATCCACACTGAACTCCTGTCACCCCACATATGGTTCCTCCCTGCCCCAAAGCTGGGCATGAAGCACAATGGGGCGGAGGGTGAGTTATCACTGTCCATGTGGTCACTTAACTCTGGGAACTGAAATTATTTATTACTAGTCTGGCACAATTCACCAAGAACTATTATAAATAAAACTCCCCCGACCTCCTTTAGTCTCCTAACATTTGTTTGCCTTTTGGGCGTTCACAGGCATTTATCAGACGGTGCCTGGCCTACCGAAAGGAGGACCGGATAGATGTTCAGCAGCTAGCCTGTGACCCATACTTGCTGCCTCACATCCGCAAATCTGTATCCACAAGCAGCCCAGCCGGGGCTGCAATTGCATCAACCTCTGGATCATCCAATAACAGCTCTTCAAACTGAGAGACAGAATCATAGGCCAAAAACTGCTCGAGAAACCGACACAGACTTTCAGAAACAGCTTTGGAATAGAGGAATCCGCAAGGGTCTCAAGAAACCTGTACCAGGTGCTTTTTTTCTCTTGCTTTTTTTTTCCATCCATAGAGCATGACAACATCAATTCTCATCAAGGAAACCTTCAGCATCTTAGGCAAAGCCACGCGGATAGGAGAAGCTTGAGGTTTATTCAGTAAATGACCACAGAGGATGGCTGCTCTGAGCGAGGGGGAAAAGATATGGTTCCATGTACTGTGAACTTCTGAACACGCAGACTTGGGGAATCCATGATGCAATGTGTGCTTCAGAGGAAGAATGTGGACTTTGGGGAAAAAAGACTGGGCTAGTCCAGTGTTGATATTTAAACATTGTTCTTTTCTTTTCATAAAGTTTAGGTAACATCTCCTGAAAAAGCTAGAAGCACCAAGGTTCAGCTGGGGATGGTATGACTCTTTGCCCTTTGGAGGGGAAAAAAGTTGATCCTGCCTGTTCATGGCACTAGAGTTAGTGTTTTACCCCTGATTAATTTCAATTTTTTAAAGAAAAAGTAACCAATTTTTTTTGGAAGAAAAGTTTTCTGGTCATAAAGTGAAACCCGTATTAGCAGGTACGTGGCAATGTTAATTCCACTGACGGTGCAGCTTGCCTCTGCCTTGTGATTCCCCTTCTTATGGGAGGGAGATACACAAGGGGTGGAGACGAGGCCTCTGTCGATCTCTTGCCATCAGATTAGCGTGCCATTTGGAGCCTTGTTGGGTTTTCCTGCGGCTGCTTCACCGCTCACACACTCGACGGTTGTCCCTTTTTAATTTATTTGAAGTGCCGGGCTTTTAAAATAAAGATTGGTCGGTCCACATGATGCTCTCCAATCCTGTGAGTACAGTATCTGTTGACTAGTCAAGACAGGCAGCAAATGGGAGAGGAGTTCAGAAGCAAAGCTCAGTGTCTGACATGTGACTTTTCTGGGCTCACACAGTATTGTACATTGTTGTTAAACTTATTAAAACCTAAAGTTGAAGACTCGTAAGCTCTCCTCAGTTAGGTGATTTGCTATGGAAACTGCTTTCTCCCTTGCTTACCATTTTTCTTTTAAATGCGCTGATTTTTAACTCACTGATGTCGATGCCTCAAACAGATTAAAAACCCAGGAGAGACATGTTCTAAAAATGAACGGGCTTCCTGATTATTTTTGTAATCCGTTTGAGGTGACCTCCACAGTGGGGCAGAGGTGTCCAGCTGTGCAGTGGGAGCCTGTTGTCCCCACCCTGCCCCTTTTCCCCCCCAAAGGAAGACTGAAAATCAAAAAAGTACAGTGCTCGGACATGTGGCAGCCAGGTTGGAATGTTCCTAACATATGTGGCAAGAGTTTTTAGCCAGAAATATTTAAAGATGCAGCATCCAATAAAAAGATCTGTATTGGGAGGGGGGAACTGAGCAGTGTGTTACCACAACTTTAGGGTGTTGTAAAAAACTGTGTGTGGTGTAACCTTACTCATGCACAAAACTTCCCTGGTTTGTTGTGGATTGTTCTCTCTCTCTCTCTCTCTGCGCAGCACCTTCTGGATTCCTTCTCACACTATCATAGTGCGTTTGTTCTCTTTGGTGTTCGGTACCTGAATGGCGTTTTCGTGGCTATCTATGTTCTCCAGAGTGTGGCTTCTGCGAGAACTGCCACTTGTTTGCCTTACTGTAAGCCATCCTCTGCAAATGGCAGGGTTAGCCCATTCAGCAGCCAAGGAGTAGTAGGTTGAAATGCAGAGTAATCTGTTGAAATTACACTGGCAGTCTGGGGAAGTACAGAATTCCGCTGCAGCTTTGATTTTTCTTTTCTTTTTTTAATGACTCTTGGGTTTCAGTCTGATGCATTCATCCGCAGCTGCATTAGGGTGGTGTTGGAACTCTTGTTTTTAAATAAAACTACATCTTTAAATCCTCAGCCACAGTCTTAGCCCTTTCCATTCCTGCTGTTCTCTTAGAAACGAGCTATTTAGTAAGCAGCACTTTGACATCATGTTCAGCCTCCATCAGGGAAGTCAGATCTGACATCTCATCCTGTCTGCTGAAGTTGGTTATTTGGCCTCCATCCGTAGAGGGGAGAATTCTAAAAGGGTTCTTTGTATCCCAGTCTGGTTGTTTCTTGGACATAGAGTGTGTGCTATCTCTGTGGGTGTGATTAGTTTTGTGTCGGATGCATTTATTCCTGCTGTGTGACACCCGAAGGGGCAGCGTTACCCTTTTCTGGTGCTACTTGCCGTATCCAGTAAAGAACCCTGGTAGAATTCTAGCTGCCACACTTTTTGTTGTTAATATGGGTTTCACTTCAAGTAACAGGCCCTTATTGCCACATGTGTTCATTTACTTAAAAAGGAAAAAAGTGTCTAAAGAATTTGTAACTTAAACCAGGCCAGACTGTTTTGGCTCCACCCAACAGACGAGACATGGATATTAAAATAAGTTTTAAGAAACCGAATTGCTTGACTTTTTTGATCTTGCTGTTGGTCAGTGCTAGCTCAGGCTTTTTTCTGCCCTGATCATATAGGGGTTGTATTAATATGTTGGGGGAGGGTGGGGGAAGGGATTGTTCTCAGTGCCAGTTGGGTTCCATTCACACCAGCAGGGAGTAGCCAGCCATAGTTGCCAATACCGAACTGAGGCACTTGTGAGATTTGCCTGTTTACTGGCATTCCCAGCTTACACAGCACTGATCCTTGGGATCTGGAACACCAGGATAAAATGTCAGAGCCTGTCTTCTCCCAAACCATTTTATACCTTTAACTGCAATTGCTCCTTTGCTAAGCCAGTACAACAGACTGACCCCCCCCCTCCCCCACACACTGTATGTCCATTGATGAAAATTCTCACCAAAAATGGGGTCAGAATTACTTTGCAGCTGGAGGGACAAGGGCAATGGTGGCTTGACACGGAACAAGTGACGACCAGAGAGCCCGTTCATATGGATCCTGAAGAACTCTGCTTTTTTGGATTAGTTAGCGCTGGGCTTGTCCGCCTTTAAAAAATAAATAAATAAATAAAATACCTAGGCAACTACAGACGTCGTCTCAGCACGTTTCTGGACGAGCTGCCACGGTGTTCCAACCTTCCCAGTTCTGCTTCGTGAGGCCTCGGTGCCGCTCACCCACCAGAAAGAAGCTGATTTCTTCAGATGAGACCATGATGCAGACGAGAACTCATTCACTCGGCAGTGAACCCAGCCTATTTTCTGTGTCTCCTTCACTGGAAGTTGAAGTAGGTTTGCAAGTGAGCATTGCACACGGAACGGCAGCTCCTGTTACGTAAGGTCAGTCGATTTTATGCTGTCCCTACGTCTTCAATGTGATGACCCATAACTGCATTTTCAAAGCTGATTGGGCCAGAGATGCAGTTCTGGCAGTGGGGCAGTATCCATATTGGATCCATTCATATAGGACTTGTGTAGTCCATATCTGTACAGCAGGCTCATGCATTATGCTTAAAACCAAAGAGGATGTTCACTAACTTTAGGGGTCTGGGCTCTTAATTGGTTTGTCTCATAAGCTGAATAGGACCCAGACGCCATGTAATAAGAATCACTGCTACAGAAGGTTACATCCTAATCCTGCCCCTGTTTAGAATATGCTCCAGCTGGATCTGGGTGCAGGGTGTGGTGCACAAGAGCATATTCACACGCACTCTCGGAGACCTCATGTTTGCTGTTGCTTGTTATTTTTATTATGGCAGCACCTACAGCTGACTCATGGTCAGGATCCCATTGTAGTAAACACTGGGCAAGCATAGGAAGAGGGTCCCTGTCCTAAAGAGCTTATGGTAGAAAGAAACAAAACCGAGGGAAGGAGAAAGGAAGCGTAATCCCCATTTTAAAGGTGGGAAATGGAGGCACAGAATGAGCCCAGACTCTCATACCGTGCTTTTCAGATGTGGATCTTAAAGCACTATACGAAGATCAGTATCAGCCCCATTCATAAACTCTATTTGGCTCCTTGGAAAAAATCCCAGCTGAAGTGACCTGCCCAAGGGTCTTAGTGGAAGAGGTAGAAGAATGAACCCAGCTCTCCTGCGTCCAAACCAGTGCCTGACCCCCATCCTCCTCCTCGTGTGTGCACGCCAGGGCCAGCAGTGTCACTACAATGCAGCGATGCCGTTTTATACAAAAGGTGAACGTTTGATTTGTTCCTTGAAACCAATTTTCCACAAGTCAAATCTGCTTCCATGTCTGCCTGTGCGGTGCTGAGAGCTCCGGTCCAGACCAGCACGGTGGTGTAACAGCCTGTTCTGGGATGATTTAGTTGGGTTGGTCCTGCTTTGAGCAGGGGGTTGGACTAGAACCTCCTGAGGTCCCTTCCAACCCTGAGATTCTATGATTCATGGAATCACGGGGCAGAGTACAGAAAGGCCAGGCTACTGCCATAATTACACTGTACAGGGGTGAGCAGCTAAGCAAACACCTTTCCTTAAAAGGATAATGCCCAGAAAAGGGGCATCTTGGAAAGGAAGCCGCTAATGGTCCTGCCAGGCCTGGACAGGACCAGTGTCTGGGATGGAGCTTTCTCACAACCATGGACCAAACGTGTGTTTGCGGGCGGGGGGAGAAACCCATTCATTTCAGTTAATGGCCTTGGTAAGTAACCTGCAGCTCAGCAGCACGTCGGATCAGTGGAAGTGGACCTACGCTGCTCCAGCTACTCGAGCACTCACCTCCTTGATTGTTTTCTCAGACAGCCTTGCTCCTTCTCCACTACACTGTAAGTAATCTGGAAGTCTTCTCTGTCTTGCTCGCCTGACAAACTCGCCTTCTGACCTTCAAACCTTTCTCTTCTCCCACTCCCGGCTGTACCTGTGAGGAGGAGTTCTTCAAGTGCTTGTTCATGTCCATTCCAATCAGGTGTGTGCGGGCGCGTGTGCACGGCAGCCGGAAGATTTTTCCCCTAGCAGCATTCGTCGGGTCGGCGTGGGCGCCCCCTGGAGTCACACCTTCATGGCGCTCAATATAGAGCCCTGCCGATCGGCCACCCCCTCAGTTCCTTCTTACCGCCAGTGACGGTTAGCTGGAACGTCCCATAGCTCTTGCTTAGCAAGCGCCTCTGTCCGTTTCATCTGTTTATAGTTCTTCTGTAGTTAGTTAGTGTGTTGGGGGGTCGACTCCCTGGAGCTGTGGTATGCCGCGGTTCCCGGGGTTCATAAAGTGAGGTCTGTGCTAAGCGCATGCCAAAAAGTGACTCTCACGCCACATGTTTAAGCTGCCTCAGTGAGGGTCACCAAAAGGACTGTTGCGGAATCTGCCGCATGTTTTGCCCCAGCACTTTGAAAGAGAGGGAGCAGCGGCTCAAAGTTCTGCTTACGGAGGCAGCTCTGTGCCCCCACTCAGACCCGGGATCGGGGCATCCCGCACCCAGAACCTCCTCCTCGGTGCGGAGTGCTCCGGCGCTATCATCCCGGGACCCAGTGCTGAGAGAGGACTCTTCCTGAGACACTCGGCACTGTCATGGCTTCTCCCGAGTCCACTCGGTCTCAATCGCCGGTGCCTCAGAAGAAAAAGAAGCCGGAGAGGGATCGTTCTTCCCCGGCCAAGTCTAAAGAGCTGACGACTGAGACACCCCAGTTGGGCCACTGCACCTTGTCGCCTGTAAGGGTCGTGTCGACTCCTGCCCCGGCGGGGGAGTTGAGTGCTGACCTACTCCGCTCGCCGGAACCTAGGAGTCAGCAGCTGCAGCTCCCATCGACCCCGGAGGCGTTTGAGGCAGCTGAGGACTTATTACGCCTCACGGTGCTGTACTCACCCCCAAGGAGGGATGGACCAACAGCACCAGCCTGCCCCACAGTACAATTGAGGGAAGTCGGCCATGCTGTCCAGGTGCTCACCTTCTCCCAGCCCTTGAGGACAACGCTGTTGCAACAGTTGCTGCGGTGAGTTGCCCAGGGCCTAGGTATTCAGGCAGGGGAGGTAGTGGAGTATGCGGATCACAGGGTGGATATCCTCATGCCCTCCGGACCTGCACGCATGGCCCTGCCTCTTATCAAGACCATATCGGACACGACCAAAACTTTATGGCAGACCCCATCCTCATTGTCCCCCACAGCTAAGCGCGACGAAAGGCACTATTTTGTGCAATGGGCTACGAGCATCTGTATTCGCACCTGCTGCCTGTTTCCCTCGACGCTGCCAGTCAGCGTGAGCGGTAAGGTTACCAGGGACCCTCCCCTAAGAACAGGGAGACGAAAAGACTCCGACATTTTTGGGAGGAAGGTCTATTCTACAGGGGGGTGCAGCCCCACATTTTAAATCAGCTGGCCATTGTCAGACGGTGCCGGTATAATACATGCGGGGCAATGGCAAAATTTGCAGAGCTGCTGCCGCAAGACTCCTGTGCCGAATTCTCGGCCTTGGTCGAGGAGGGTAAGCTCATCTCCCGGGCTTCTCTGCAGGTGGCGCTGGACCGGAGCTGATGCGGCCACCAGGGTGATTGGCCACAGGAGTGGCCATGAGAAGGGGCGCCTGGCTCCAGGTTTCTGGTCTCCCTTACGAGGTCCAACAGACAATACAGGACCTTCCCTTTGAGGGTGGGACTCTGTTTCCCAAAAAGACAGATAAAAGGCTTCACAGCCTGAAGGACTCTAGAGCCACCCTCAAATCCTTGGGCCTTCACACCCCCGCCACGCAGCGGAAACATTTCCCGCAACCTCCGCCACGGTTCTTCCAACAACAGAACCGTTGGGTGCTCCACACGGTAGAGAGGGGATACTCCCTCCAATCCTGTGCCCTCCTGCCCTTCCAGCCCCCTTCCCTGTCCGTCTTCAGGGACCCCTCTAACGAGCAACTCCGTGTACAGGAGGTGCACTCGCTCCTCTCTGTAGGGGCAGTGGAAGAGGTTCCTCAGGAGCAGAAGGGCAAGGGCTTCTATTCCCAGTATTTTTTAATACCGAAAGCCAAAGGCGGGCTCAGACCCATCCTAGACCTGCAGGAGCTCAACAGGTTCATAAAGAAACTCAAATTCCGCATGGTCTCCTTGGCCTCCATCATCCCTTCCTTGGATCCAGGGGACTGGTACGCTGCCCTTGATTTGAAGGACATTTATTTTCATATTGCAATCATTCCGTTCCACAGAATCATTCCGTCCCACAGACGATACCTCAGGTTTGTGGTGAACAACAACCACTATCCGTTCACAGCCCTCCCGTTCAGCCTGTCAGAGGCACCTCATGTGTTCACCAAGTGCATGGCAGTCGTGGCCACGTTCCTGTGCAAGCGGCAGGTACAGGTGTTCCCATACCTTGACAACTGGCTCATCAAGGGCCACTCCAGGGCTCAAGTGGAGGCTCCACTTCATAAGAACGATGTTTGACGAACTGGGCCTTCTCCTCAGTGTGGGGAAATAGGCTCTGTACCCGGTTCAGTGGATAGAGTTCATTGGGGTGGTACTGGACTCGTCACAGGCCAGGGCGTACCTCCCAGAAGTGAGGTTTTGGGTCCTGGGCGACCTCATTCGATGTCTCAAGCAGTTTACCACCACAGCAAGTAATTGTCTGAAACTTCTAAGACATGTGGCCTCTTGTATCTATGTGTGGTGCAACACGGTAGGCTCAGACTCCGGCCGCTCCAGTCATGGCTAGCCTCGGTGTATCGTCCGGCTCAGGACAGTTTGGACAGGGTCGTGACACTACCTAACCCGGTCCTCGACTCCCTCCAATGGTGGCTCGACCCGCAGGTAGTGTGTGCAGGGGTCCCCTTCACTGGTCCTCAGCCATCCCTCTTGCTAGTGACAGACACGTCAGCCTTGGGCAGGGGAGCACATCTGGGAGACCTCAGGACTCAAGGCCTCTGGTCTCAGGCAGAACTCGCTCTCCACATCAATGTCAGAGTGCTGAGAGCGGTGCACCTGGCATGCCAGACTTTCCGAGCCCACTTGGCAGGGAGATGTGCATCGGTCATGACAGACAACCCCACAGCGATGTTCTGTATCAACAAACGGGTGTGCACGCTCCTCTCCCCTGTGCCAGGACGCCCTCAGGTTGTGGGACTTCTGCATTGAGCATTCAGTACATCTGCAAGCATCGTACCTTCCCGGGATACAGAAGGAGTTGGCGGACTATCTCAGCAGGTTGTTCCACGGCCATGAGTGGTCCTTACGCCCGGACGTTGTGAACTCAGTCTTCCAACGGTGGGACTTTCACCAGGTAGACCTGTTCGCCATGCCACGCAACAGGAAGTGCCAGCAGTTTTGCTCCTTTCTGAGTCGCAGCCCGGGCATCCATTCCTCCTCCCGTGGGGAGGCCGTCTCCTCTATGCGTTCCCGACTTCCCCCTTGTTCACGAGGTGGTACTCAAGATATGAAGGGAAGAGGATTCAGTGATATTGATAGTTCCAGCCTGGGCCCACCAACACTGGTACACATCACTCCTGGAAATATCTGTGGAAGCCCCAGTCACCTTGCTGCTCCTCCCAGACTTAACTCAGGATCATGGCCATTGCCAGCACTCGAACCTCGAGTTGTTGCACCTCACGGGGTGAAAGCTCCGTGACTGAACCCCATGGAGCTCTCCTGCTTGGACCCCGTTAGACAAGTCCTCCTTGGCAGTAGGAAACCTTCCACCACGGCTACCTACCTTGCCAAATGGAAGAGATCCTCAATCTGGTCGGCGCAGCATCATTCATCCTTGATGCTTGCCTCTATACCACTTATACTGGACTACCTTCTCCACCTCAAGCAGCAGGGACTGTCCATGTCGTCAATAAGGGTTCACTTGGCCGCCATCTCTGCCTTCCATCCAGGCGCAGCGGGCTGGTCGGTCTTGGCCAACCCTATGGTCAGCCGTTTCCTGAAAGGTCTTGACTGGCTATCCCCGCAGATCCGACAGCTGGTCCCAGCCTGGGACCTCAGTCTGGTCCTTTCCAGACTGACGTGGTCACCCTTCGAACCACTGGCAACATGCTCCCTGTTCGCTCTCGTACAAGGTCGCGTTTCTGGTAGCGATAACCTTAGCCAGGAGGGTGTCTGAGCTCAAGGCCCTAACATCAGAACCTCCTTACACCTTGTTCTGTAAGGACAAGGTTCAGCTCAGGCCATATCCAGCTTTCCTCCCGAAGGTTGTCTCCCAGTTTCACATCAACCAGGACATCTTCCTCCCAGAGTTCTATCCTAAGCCGCACTCGAGCGGCAGGGAGCAGAGGCTTCACTCATTGGATGTTCGTAGAGTGCTAGCCTTCTACATCGAGAGAACGAAACCGTTCAGAAAGTCCATTCAACTGTTTGTGGCTGTGGCAGACAGGACGAAAGGTCTTCCAGTCTCCTCCCAACGAATTTTGTTGTGGATCACGCCCTGCGTTCGGGAGCGCTACACCCTGGCAGGAGTACCTGCTCCTCCGCTCACGGCGCACTTCACCAGGGTGCAGGCTTCTTTAGCAGTGTTCCTGGCGCAGGTTCCCACCCAGGAAATATGCAGAGTGGCGACGTGGTCCTCCATACATACATCCACTGCGCGTTATGCAGTTACCCAGCAGGCCAGCGATGATGCGGCCTTCGGTAGAGCAGTGCTCCAATTAGTGGATAACTCCAACCCCGCCTCCATAACTTCAGCTTGAGAGTCACCTGATTGGAATGGACATGAACAAGCACTCAAAGAAGAAAACGTTACTCACCTTCTCGTAACTGTTGTTCTTTGAGTTGTTGTTCATGTCCATGCCAATACCCACCCTCCTACCCCCCTGTCGGAGTAGCCAGCAAGTAGGAACTGAGGGTGGCGGGTCAGCAGGGCCCTATATTGGGCGCCATGAAGGTGCGATTCCAGGGGGTGCCCAGGCCAGTCTGACGGATGCTGCTAGCAGAAAAATCTTCGGGTTGCCGTGCACGTGCGCACACAGCTGATTGGAATGGACATGAACAACACCTCTCGAAGAACACCAGTTACGAGAAGGTGAGTAACCATTTTTTCCTCTGGACTGTTATTACTCAACACTATGGGGCCCATTTTCAAACATGGGCACCTGAACAGCATGTACAAACCTCCTCTGCATGCTCAGATGAATACCGTGATACATGCATGCTCAAATACAGATGTAAGCCTTTAGCGGCAGGCTTTGGATACTCTGGCTCCTAGGTTTGGAGACTGTTTTCCAAAACACAAAGCAGGGGGCTAGGTAGGATGAAATCTAGACCTGTCTGTGCATGGTCGCTAGCCACCTGCGGGTAAATCTTCATTCAGCCTTCAACACGTCTAACAATCTTGCCTGCCAGGTGACCAGTAAAAGACGATCCTTGCAGGCCCCTGCTATGCTCCTTGAGGTCCAAAAAGCAGGGCAGGTGGATGGAGGTTCTAATTTTTAAATCAGAGTAAGCATTGAAGAGCAGGGGGGTAGAAAGTTCTTCTCCCCAGCTCCACTCTTGCTCTTCCAGTGGGAGGTGACTTGCAATGTTGTGCAGCTTTTCCAAAGGTGGTTCTCTCTCCCCTCCCTCCTGTTTGATCTGTGGTGACGTGGCTCACCCTAGGATGACCTATAAATGGAAGTCACCCAGCACTGGAAGCTGACCCTGTTCATCTCAGTAGGCTGATGACTCTGGAGCATAATGACCATTTCAGGCGGTCATCGGGCAGACAGATCCCTGGCTGTAACCAAGGATGTAAAATGTAAAGATGGCTGCCCAGCCTGGGACTAAAAAGGCAAATGCAGAAACTCACTGCTGTGCGATTCGGGGGGAGATGGGGAAACTTGGTGGCCTTCTGCTCTGTCCGCCACAGGCTGGAATGAGGCTCCTATCTCAGTACCTGCCCCTCCCTGATGTTCATGTAAAATCCCGGTTCAAACAGTAATGGTGAATCCAGGCCAAGGCAGCACCTCAACTGCTCCTGAGCAAGGAACAAAACCGCAGCACCCTGCTTAGCCTTCTCCTTAGTCATGGCACAGAAGTGCCTAGACCCCTGATTGAGATCAAGGGCCCCATTGTGCTGGGTGCACGTACATAGTAATTGAGATGGGGGATGATGTGCTAGGTGCTGTACACAGGGAGGGTGGGATGCAATCAGCGTTGGCCTGACTCTGCTCCCCTTGAAGTCAATGGTGAAAAATCCCATTTGCTTCACTGGGAGCAGAATTAGGCCAATGCTGAGCACTTTTGAAATCTCTACCTGTAGCAGGAGCCCATCCTTGCCCCCAAAGTTTTTCCTGGGAGGTGAAACTGAGGCACAGTGGGGACATGACTTGCCCAAGGTCACCAAGTAGGCCAGTAGCAGAGCTGGGAATAAAACCCAGGTCACCTGCCTTCTAGTCCAGAGCCTCTACCCACTGGACCATGCTGCCCCTCCGAGCACGGATTATTTAGCATTATTGTTAGGTTTAAATGGGCTCTGGAGTCTAAACAACATCCTCAGCTAGGTCAAGGTCTACTCTCTGCCCCTCCACGTCAGAGGACAGGTGCCTCAGTGGAGGGGAGGTAGGGCCAGGAGGGAGAAGCAGGGGCTGCAGCCACCTATGCTGGCCCTGCTCTGTGGATACCTGGCTGACTGCTGTCCGTCCGGCTTATTTCACTAGTGCTTGACTCATGCAGGGAAAGGGTTGTGGGGGCGGTTAAGAATCTTTCTTATGTTTTGTTTGAATTCCTCTCTGCCCCTCTTCCAGGCCCTTCCGGAGACCTATGTCTGAGGTCCAGGGAGGAAGATGATGGTTTACAGGCTCTGAGGAAAGGGTCCCACCCCTCTGGCAGTCCCTGGCCTAGTCCGCCCCCGCACCCTTCTGAACGTGATGGAAGGGCAGGCATCTCGGCTTTGGCCCGCGCTGATGGCTGGAGAGCACTGGAATTCCTCGCTGCAGCTCTGAGCGAGCCCATCTGTTTTTAATAAATTATTTGAAGCGTGAACTCGGCCAACTTTTAAGGGCTGCAGGAGAACGAACATCCTGTTAGAAAACAGCAGGGGGGGGAAAGCCATGAGAGCCACACTGGGGGGCCAAACAGGCCCCGTCCCACACAAAGGGGGACCCTGTCTGACTGTCCCTGCCATGCTGGGCCCTCAGAACCAGCCATTTGGCTGCGGGGGGAAGGAAATGCCAGTGGCTGGAAGGGAGCCTAGAGCTCAAATCCCTCATCTGGAAGCAGAGTTACCAGATAGCAACAGCATTAACCCTAAAGCTCTAGGAACTGCAGGAGTTTCCATCCAGCTGGGAGTGGCCACCACCTCAGGTAGGAGGCCACTGAGAACTAAGCCGGAACATCCAGCCCTGCCTGGCTGATGCCACTTGGCTGCAGGAGATGGAAGAGGTCGGCTCTGCTCTACGCCCAGGCTGTGTGTGGTGACGGACCACGCTACGCCCCTCCTTGGTCAGCGGAGGTTCCGGGAGCTAGGACAGAACCCAGGATCCAGCCAGGTGTTCTCCTGGGGGTGCAGAGTGCCAAGTGACGGGGTGAAGATCACACCTTTGTGGTGGGGCAGACCACCGCCTCCCAGAGCCTGAGAAGACCTCCGCTACCAATGGCTGGGCCAGATGTCGTGATGAGCTTTAGCCGCAGAGAAGGAGGGTTAAAGCGGTTGGACGCAGGAGGACAAGTTCTCCCCCCAGCCACGGACGGAGCTGTGGAACAGCACTGTTCTCCTGAGCCGGGGGAATTCTCCCTTTCTGTTTTGATCCCCCTGAGCAGAGAGATGATGGCTCCTGACTGCCTACCCCATTCATCCTCCCCATCTCAGGTCAGCGCTACGCACAAGCCCTGCAATGGGGGAAGAGCTGTCTGTGATGGTGGAAGTGGCTCTGAGAGTCCCACCCAGTGCAGCGTGGAGAGAGATGAAAGCCCTTGGCTGAGGCGACGGCAAAGACCAGCTTTTTTTCTTCTTCTGCCATCGTGCCCTTGAAGCTGTGGCTGGTGGAGCCGTTCTCAGAAGCAGACGCCGCGAGATGCCCGGCTGCCTCCGCTTGGAATCGCCCACGGGTCCCAGTCACTCTGCGGGATTTTCTGCCTGCTCCCGGGCCAAGATCGGAGGGAATCTGGCTGCCACAGCAGGAGCAGAGAGGTGTCGGCAGGAGTCTAATAGGAGAGCGCCGGGGAAGTCTGTATCATGGCTGAGTGCCCTGGAGGAGCTGTGAGTCACAGCCTGTTCCTTGGACCCTGTGGCTGGTAAACGCAATGGGCAAGGTGTGGTCTGTTGATGGGTGAGATGAATGCCTCCTTGAGGTGTCACCTTCTCTCAAGTGAGGAGTAGTTAGGCCTTTGCTCAGGACGCCTCAGCTGGACTCCAGCAATGTCACCAGCTCCCGTCCCTAGTCGGTTTGGTGTTCTCTGGAACCCTCCATGTTCCTTTCATTTCTTCCCGGCGAGGCTCGGGCCTTACCGGCTTCTCTGGTTGCTAGCCTCCCCCCTCCGCCCCCGGTGGGGATGGACGGTGCTTGGAATCTGCAGTGGCTACTGTTGGCCACACGCCCATGCTAACTGGCCTGCAGCTGTTTTGAGGGCAAAGGGGAAAAGTCCGTTCCCTTTTTGGGGTGGTCTGTTTTTATTCACGGTGGGGCTGAGCCCCCAGCCCTGTTTGGTGAGGCACGTATAACCAGCTGAGCAAGCGTGGCCTGAAGGACCCTGTGGAGACCCATGGGCAGACTCAGGTGAAAACCCAAGGATTGCATGGGTTCGGAGAGGGTGCTCCTACTTAGGGACAAAGTGGGGCAGCTCTCTGCTGCCGGCACTGTGGATAGCAAGGACCTCACCTCATGAATCCATCATCTTTCAGCAGCTCTAAATCTGCTGCATGTGCCCTGCTGCTGTACATGCGCTCCCCCTATGCCCTGGAGGTCCTGTACCAGCTACTGGCCTCCAGGAACCCCAGATGTTTGCATTGACCCCTGAGCTCTCACTTCAGAACAGCCCTCACCGCTGTGGCTGGGATCCTCTCCTCTAAGCCGGTAGGAGGGTTGGAATAAACAAGTCCATGGAGTGGAACTTTGGCTCCGAGTCAGTGACTGTCTTGCTACGATCTGGGTCCAGCGTTTCCATTCCGATGAGCTGCAGCCATGCGCGCCACGTCCATGTGGTTCGTGCAAGCCAGATCCAGATTTTCCAGTCACACGGTTAGAAGAATGGGGGAGGACTGATGCTCCAGCCACCCCCGGCTGATCCCCTGCCGTCACAGCAACGCGCCCAGCTGGTCTGAGCGGAGGATCCGTGCTCCAGTCCCTCCAAAGTCCTGCCCAAACACCCGAGGGGGGGAAGCTTCCTTCCTGAGCACTGACTTGGCCGTCATGTTAACCCTCCGAATGCGAGCCCCTCTGGCCTGGCATAGGGAAGCGTGACGGCTCAGGAATTAAGAGAGCGGAGGCAGCCTAGTGGGAGCTCCGAGTACATAGCAGCTGAGAGGCAGCGACAGCCTTCACTTGCGACAGTTGTTGCATCAAAAGGAAGGGGGGGGGCATAGTAACTAGTGATTAAAGCTCTGCTCGTGCACTCACAATGGGGCCGTGACCATTTTCACCAGCTGAGGCTCTGGTGCCCTCCCATTTCTAGTCCTGCCTCTGCCACAGGCGTTTGGGGGGGCGAACTTGGCCACGTTCGAATGAGGGCAGCAGCGGCTCACCTCACAGGATCACAGACCTTCCTGGGCTGCAGCCTGGACGGGGCTTTGTGGCTGGAAGGTGCTAGAGAAGGGCAGCGGGTTCGGACTTGAGGGCCTTTGCAGCGCGATTTGCAACGAATACACGCCAGGGCCTGCCGGCCGTTAATTCACACGTCTGTGATTTCATTGACCAACTGCTTAGTCACATAACTCCCAAGGTATTAGTGTCCAGAGCCTGCCACCCCCCAGCATGTTCCAGACAGGTCTCAATGTCCCCGCTGCCAGCTGGAGCGGTGTCAGTCCAGTGAAAGAGCTCAGGAGCAAAGCACGTGAATGTCTCCTAGGGCTAGAATAAGGAGACTGGCCGCTGTCCTGACACGGGGCACTGATGGCATTGGCATTCTCCAATGGATGCCCCCTGGGCATTGCCATGCGGATCAAAGCAGTACTCCAGCTAGTCTGCAGTCCTGTTCACGCCAGCCGATACCAGCTGTTTCAGGGAATGGTGGGGAAAAACCCATTGTAGGCAGTTATGAGAGAACCTACCCCCAAGGAAACTTTCCCCCTGGCCACCAATATTTAGAGAGCAGCTTAAGCCATGAAACAGGCAGGTGCTAGCCCTACCAAAAGTGTTGATTTTATTTTTTGAGTAGGTATTCTCATCTCTCCTAGATAGCTAATCCTTATTTGAGTCCTGCTATGCCCTTCACTCACCTGATATCTTTGTAGCAATGAGCCCAAAGTCACTGTGTGAATCTGCTACAGAATTTGCCATGCTAAATATTTTGAATATTGTTTTCTATCTGTTGTATATTCAATAGAATATTGCATTCATGTGCAGGTCATACAGATAGACAGACTCTCTCTCTCCTCTCCAACCCCCACCCCGGTATTACTGTCCCTGTTCTACTGATGGGTAATATGAGGCACAGAGTGGGGGAGTGTCTTGGCCAAGGGTCATGGCAGAGCTGGGAAGGAAATCCAGAACATCCTCATCCCTGTCTCTTAACCATTAGACCGTGCTCTCTGCTTCCTCTAGGAGTGGTTAGCACAGGGCTGGACCAGCAGAGATTGTGAGCCCACCATTGACTTCAGTGCTCAGCAGCCCTCGGCGTCAGCCTGCCTCCTAGACGGTCATCCAGGACACGGCAATGCCGGGTAATATCTGATGCCCCTCCCTCGTCTTCCCCGCGGAGGACATGCGGTTCTGACAGACGGAGACCGGCATGCCGCCCCTCCCTCCAGACACAGACATGCGCTCAAGCGTTGCCCTGGGCCTGGGCGAGGTGATCTCCAGCTGCCTGTAAGACAGCCTCCCTTGATTCCCCTTTTCCTTTCGAAACGGTGACCTCACTGCAGCCAGGGCCTGCCGCGTGGGTGTTGATCTTGGCTCGCCCCGCTCCAGTTGGGGGCCAGCAATGGAGTCAGGTTGGTGCAAACAGAGCGCTGAGCCTGCCGGGTGCTCCTGTTTTCTAGTAGCGTGCTTTGAAGCCGGTGACTCAGCATGAGCCTTCGCTCTGCTGGGGTTAGCGCTACGCCTCGAAACACAAAGCAGGGCCAAGGCCTGCGTCAGGAGCTGCATCTCAGGAGCGCCCTCTTGCAAAGCTGGGGCCGGGGCTCAGACGCGTCTCGGCTGGCGTGGCGCTTTGGAAGGAACATGGCAGCAACACTGCCTAGTCACTCTCTTCTCTGTCAGCGGGGGAGTAAATGGGGAAGGATTTCTGGGCGCTTATGGTGTCACCTATTGTACAGACCCTGCACTGGGAATTCACGTTTGTGACCGAGCGAACGCCAGCTTCGGGTGTAGCCCTGAAGGAGAGGCCTGGACAGAACTTTGCAGCTTCATGGGGGGAAAAAACCTTTTCTGCCTCCGCATATAATCCCTGCCTTGACTGTATCAAAGCACTGCACTTCATTGGCTCCTGTGCCCTAACAAAATATCCTTCTCCTGTTACAGCTGGGGGTGGTGGGGACTGAGGCTCAGCGAGAATAAGTGACTTGCCCAACATAAGAACGGCCGTACTGGGTCAGACCAAGGTCCATCCAGCCCAGTATCCTGTCTACAGACAGTG
Organism: Macrochelys suwanniensis; assembly: GCA_033296515.1. Classification (NCBI taxonomy): domain Eukaryota; kingdom Metazoa; phylum Chordata; order Testudines; family Chelydridae; genus Macrochelys; species Macrochelys suwanniensis. The sequence continues at coordinate 6,392,747 of CM065797.1, forward strand.
GCCAGTGCCAGGTGCCCCAGAGGGAGTGGACCTAACAGGTAAGGATCAAGTGATCTCTCTCTCTTGCCATCCATCACCCCCCTCTGACAAACAGAGGCTAAGGACACCATTCCTTACCCATCCTGGCCAATAGCCATTAATGGACTTAACCTCCATGAATTTATCCAGTTCTCTTTTAAACCCTGTTATAGGCCTAGCTTTCACAGCCTCCTCAGGCAAGGAGTTCCACAGGTTGACTGTGCGCTGTGTGAAGAAGAACTTCCTTTTATTTGTTTTAAACCTGCTGCCCATTAATTTCATTTGGTGGCCCCTAGTTTTTATATTATGGGAACAAGTAAATAACTTTTCCTTATTCACTTCCTCCACACCACTCATAATTTTATATACCTCTATCGTATCCCCCCTTAGTCTCTTTTCCAAGCTGAAAAGTCCTAGGCTCTTTACTCTCTCCTCATATGGGACCTGTTCCAAACCCCTAATCATTTTAGTTGCCCTTCTCTGAACCTTTTCTAATGCCAGTATATCCTTTTTGAGATGAGGAGACCACATCTGTACGCAGCATTCAAGATGTGCGCGCACCATGGATTTATATCAGGGCAATAAGAGATTCTCTGTCTTACTCTCTATGGCCAAGGTCACGTGAGAAGTCTGTGGCCGAGGCAGGATCTGAACCCGTGTCTTCATAGTGCTAGGATAGTGCTTTACCCCTCCCTTCCCCTCATGGCTCAGCTGATGAGCGCATCACCTCTGCATGGTGAAGGGCAGCACAGAAGAGGCTCAGACGGGGTAGCTGTGTCTGCTGATACTTCTGCATTCCACGCCTGAAGGAGATTCTCAAGGGAAATTATTCACCTCCCAGGCTTGAGCCAGTGCAGTGTTGGAGTGGGGTGAACTTTCCAATCTGCCCCCACCCTGAGTCTTTTATTTTGATTGGCTGCAATTCATGAGATATCACACACAAGCCAAGGACCAAATCATGTAAGCACAGTCACTGCTGATAGGCGAGAGGGTAACAACAGCCAAGTCTTGTGTATGTGAAAAAAGCCAAGGAACAAATAACAGTAGAATTGCAATCGACAGCCCTTCAGTGGTCTCCCCAGGAATTTAAATGGGGGGGGGGTGTTTGAATTTTTTTTGGGGGGTGGCACTAAATTGGCATGCAACTCACAAAACTGGGGGAGTGTTGGAGAAATTCAGGGGGGGTGTAGGGAAATCACTGCAGCCCTTCCACAAGGACCCGGACATGGAGCCAATGGTAACTTACTTGCATTGGAAGCTCTTTGCTCTGTGTCCATCCAGCACCTAGCACGACGGGGTCTAGTCCAGGAGCAGGGGTGCTCAGTGCCATGGCAATACAAAATCAAACTGCTAAACGACCGCTCGCAAGTCGACAGAGAGGAAAGTGCTCCTAGATGCTACGGCCGGAAGGGACGATGATCCTCTAGTCTGGCCTGTACCATGCAGGAGGTCAGAGAACGCCCCCCGGAAATCATTCCAGTTTTAACTAGAAAATATCTTTTAGGAAAACATCCCATCTTGATTTAAAGATGACCCGCTAGCTTAGAAAGCGTTAAGCTGTGTGTGAATGCCAAAGGCACTCTCCGTCCCCGAGATGGAATTTCACCACCCAACGTCCGTGCACAGAGTCAGCAGGTCTTTAATGACCACCAATGGTCAGGACCCTCTGTTCTTAAACTTCACGCCAAAGGACAGTTCCCTGATAGCCTGGGGTGTTTTTCCCAACCGTCTCGCTGTGCAATCACCACCCATACCTCCTGCAGCACCAGGGGCGTCCCTCGAAGGTTGGCCCAAGCTCAGCTGTGCTGAATACATGAGAGCAACAAGATTACTGCCTATGCTATTACACTCCCAGGGAATGGAACAAAGCTACCGGGATAGTTTTCTTGCTCTGACTCCTGTTAGCAACTTCGGCGGCATGGCGATGCCAGACAATGCTAATGGTACAAAGGGGCTGGATGGAAAATTTCATCCACTCTGATCTATCGGCCAAGGCGCCGTCGCTTCTGGAAACACGCACGACTCTAGCTATTGCTATGGCAAAGAAAGAAGAACTCCGTCTCACGGAAGCTGAGTAATCCGTGGCCAAAAAATAGGTGAATGATGACACACGACTTATCGAGCACATTAAGAAATTCATCAGCGGTCGCTCTATTGCCAACTTTCCCTTGTGTGCCTCTGCTTGGCCGGAACCATCCAAATGGCTCGGACAGCAGGAAACTGGAGTTTGCAAACTCAGTCACTAACCAGGCAAGCTAGGCTGGGCCCTGATTCGGCATTCCTTTGCACGCCGAATGCTTCCGCCTCCAATTAAGAGAGCGGCGGGTGGCCAAGGCGTGATGAATCAGCTCCTGTGCCGTAACGTCCAGAGGGGAGAAGATCCAGCCGTGTATGATCAGAGAATCTGTATGTGGAGGCTGCAACTTTTCCACTTCGAAGGCTGCAACCAGCTTCTCTTTTTAAGCCCTTTGCTAGAGCCCAGAGCCCGTGACTTTGGCTTGGTCTGAAAACTGCCTGATTTATGAAGAAGGCAAAAGTTATTTGGGTGTTTTGGCTTTTTTTTTTCCAAAGTGAAAACATTTGTCTAACCGTTTAAGTCTCTCTGCATGCGGACTTGGGTTCACAGGTGCATAGGTTGCCGCTGTCTTCTGCTACAAGCAGCTGATATGGGGGGAGGGGGGAGCTACTGAACTGGTGCCACGCTGCCATAACCCACCCCCATCGTTTGGCTAAGCCTAAATGAAAGGTATTGACGGGGCCCCGAAGAGAACTGAGAATCCGAGTGAGCAGCAACCGGCTTTGGCTATCGGCTTCCTGCCAGCTGGGTGAGGCTCCTCCAGCATCGCTGCTCAGCGCCGGAAAGAATCTGACCGCACCTACAGCGCCTGGCTCGCGGAAGCCTCCTTCTCCCCAGCATGATTCTTAGGCTGCACCCGGTCATCACGGGCTAGCTTAGGTGCCTCCCACCTAGCGTGCAGGCTTTGTGGATCGCCATCTCAGGTGCCTCTCACCCCATTCAACGTATGGGGAGCCTTGGTGCCTAGCTCAGGCTTTGTCAATGGCAGCATTGTTCTTGTGATTTTTTTTTTTCTAGACCCCTAAGAGTTGTTGGGCGCTGTGACGCTCATCATTGCAACAGGTGAAGTCCTTCGTGGGCCCTCACCCGCAGATCCAGTCATGGGGGCCATATAAACAGCTTGCAACAAGGCCTGGGTTCGAACAGCAGGGGTGTTCCTCACAAACACCAGGCGTTCAAGCCGCTTTCCCTGGGTTCCCTTACTAGGCAGCGCTTCTTTCCCCGCGTGCATGCCCCGAATCCAGGGACGAACGAAGGTGAGCTGTACGAGGGGTACGGGCTGCATGTAAGGGGCGCTCACCCTGTAGCGAAGCAGATTTTATTTACCAGGACGGCCGATCCAAGGCCTTTCACCAGTGCGACGTCAGCATGTGCCCTTTTCTAAACAATACACGCCCGCTTCCATTGCAAATGAGTCACAGACATGGACCTTAACTTGGTCAATAATTTGCACAAACTCTCATGCAGTAGTGACTAAACTTCCATAAGCTGCTTTTCCCCCAAGAGGTGGCAGCCCTAAATGCAAGGATGTCCTGCCAGATTCATTCCGGTGTAAGTGAGGCCTTGTTTGCATTCGAGTCCCCAGCACTAGTAGCTGCACGGGAGCAGAACCCCAGGGAAGCCATGCTAAAAAAGGACTTGCACAGGTGGAAGCTGCCCGGTGCTAGGTGTTTTAGGCAGAGGGTGCTGGGTAATAACATGAAAGGACACCATGCTCATCAAAGCAACCTGGCTTTTTGTAAAGACAACTATGACAACTATTTACAGAGGGGCTGCAACTGCAGCTGGCATTCCAGCCCTGTGCACACAGACCGACTGACTTCTGGCACCTCCTCCAAACTCTTCCTTTCTGCAGCCTGTGCACCTCCCTCCGCAGCCCGGGCAGGTTGCTGCACTAGTCAGGATTTCGAAAAGACCTGAGATCAGGGTCTGGTCCTGATAGCCTAGAGGCTGAAAGAAGAACCAGACAACGAGATTTCCAATGTCCCGGTTTAACATTATGTGAGAGCTGCCAAAGCGGGGAAGCCTGGGGACGGGGCAGTGATAGCTCAGTGGTTTGAGCATTGGCCTGCTAAACCCAGGGTTGAGAGTTCAATCCTTGAAGGGGCCACTTAGGGATCTTGGGGCAAAAATTGGGGATTGGTCCTGCTTTGAGCAGGGGGTTGGACTAGATGACCTCCTAAGGTCCCTTCTAACCCTGAGATTCTATGATTAGCAGCGTCCCTCGTGGAAAGACGGAAACTCAAAAGGAGGCTGTCAAAGCGTTGCTGAGTTAATTGCTGATCGAGCAGAGAAGTTTGAATGGAGATGGGCTCCACCCCAGTGGTTCTCCCAGCTAAGCCTACTAAGAAATGTGAATAAAAATGGGGGCTGAGCAGGGAATAAAAGTAGCCAGAACCAGGCTGGACGCTCACCAGACCAGAGGCGTTAACCAAACATCATCTGAAACCGATTCTTTTCTCTCTCATGTGGCAAGAAAAGAGCAAAAGTCAAGTGAAAAACCAAGACTCTGGCAAGGGCTGGAAGCCGCCTCGGAAGTGGAAGTGCTTTTGGATGCACGTGCAGTGCCAGCGAATGAGCTCCCCCAAGAAGAGTGCAGAAGTGAGACCTGTAATCTTGGCAAGCCACCAGCTTTTCGCTTATTTGGTTCCTTTTAATCCAGCAGGTTTGCTGCTCCCAGAAGAAAAGGGAGCAAGAATCAGGGGAGCCGGGCACTCCCTGAACCTTACAGCAGCCCCAACCTACAGTATTCCGGGCTGTCTGGCTCCCCAGTCTGGAGGAATGTTGATAATGACACGGTCATTGCAAGATCTCCGAGCAGTTTGAGACGCATTCAGTGAGTCTGTGAGGTTGGGAACGGTGGGTGAAATCCTGCTGGAAGGTCTCCATGACTGCATAGAGATAGCCGTCGGAGCTGTCAGATGTTCAGCGCGGGACGTGCACACAGTACACAGGGTGGTCGGTGGAAGTAGAACTCAGCATGTTCTTCTAAAGCACAGGCCCTAGCTGCCAAGATGTAAGCAGCTCTGCATGTGAGCAAGCTCTCTCCAATTCAGCCCATCTCTCGCATCCAAGAGTAATTGATTAATACGCCCACTGCTGTCCAGAAACGTAATGTGCTTTCAGCGACCCATTTTACAGATGGATAAACTGAGGCAGAGCGCGCTGAAGTAACTTGCCCATGGTAACAGTTGGTGGCAGAGACATTAACAAAACCCAGGTGTCCTGACCCCCATGACCATCCTCTTATTTCTAAATCCTTCTCAGGGACAAGTTCTTATGTAGAGCTTTTCTACTAGAGATCTCAAAGCACCTTGAAAAGGAGGGAAGTATCATTACTGCATTTTACAAGGAGGGAAACTGAGGCGCCAAGCAGGCAAGTGACTTGCTCAAGATAACCCAGCAGATCAGTGGCAGGGCCATGACTATCCTGACTCCAGTGCTCTATGCGACGGACCAGGCTGCTTCCCAAGTTGCTTTCTCCTAGAGGCATCGTTAAGATAGCTGTACGTCTGCCAGGGCTTGAAATGCTGCCACATAGCAAAGAGCTTAAACCATCCCTGGCAGAATCCTCCCATCTGCTGTGCTTCGAATCAGCTGTGTCTGTGTCACGCGGGCATCTATGTGGAGAGCATGCCCTGGACTTGCCTGAACCAACTGACACTGCTCTGGGTAGCCCTGTCTCCTGTGGGGATGAATGACAGGCTGATCTCCAGCAGCTTGATTGTGTACGCTGCCCTCAGCTGAATGTGCACAGGGCTGCAAAACTGGCTAGAAATCTTCAGAGAAGAATGTGGGGTGTTTTTTTTGCCCACTCCAAGATTACTGGTGCTTCCTGCTTCCATTTGCTCCAGAAAAAATCCACACGAACATAGTCTCTGACAGTCTCTTGGTCTGACTTGCTGCTCCCAGCTCAGACCAGAATCTGGGAGGCCAGACCCACAAGAAGTGTGTGTGTGTGGTTTGCCACGGACCCCTCATCCAGGAACTGCTTCCTGATCGCCCTACGTGGGGCTCTCTGTGTTCTATCTTTGTACTACACCCACAAAACTGTTTTAACAAATGATATTCAGGTTGCAATGTAGGAAATGCCAGTTTTACTGTTGTCTGTGCAATTCTAATTCTGCCCAATTGTGCATTCCTCTGGTGCAGTGAATGAGGAAGGGGTGTTAGGATTTGTTGAATGTCTGTAAAACTCTTGATTCTGGGTGAGATTCTGAACGTGCTGCATGTAACTTTACCAAGCTGCAAACTCCATTTTGAAGGTGCAGCCCCTTTGCCTTCTCTGCTGGCTGTCTGCTGCCGTGTTGGGCTGAAATTCCAAAGGCTGGTGGCAGAAGTATAAAGAGGGTCGTTGACGTGAAGTGCTCCCCCATTGAAATGGAAGAGCTCTAAACCATAGACTGGCTCCCAACCAGGAGAACTGGTTTAGCAGGGGAAAGGTTGCTGAGCCAATGAAGTCACGGGGTGACTTCTCTGGTTTCTGGTCACCTCCCAGAGGAGGCTGGAAAGTTATAAAAAAGGAGAAGCTGATCTATTTGGGGGCCCTTCCCCCCCCCCCACCCCCCACCCCAGCTCAAGACAAGCGGAGGGAGAAGCAAGCCAGCATGGAGGATCCTTCCTGAACACAGATGGTCCCCAAGGGAAGGGTGAGTGAGTGCTGGATGCTGCGGTTAGGTGGTTTGTCATGGTCTTAGTCCCCGGTGCTTTACGTGGTAAGTAAAAGAGCGAAGATGATCGCACCTGTGCAAAGCATGTGGCATATGCCTGACATGTACCATGGGCCTCCTGGGAGAGCTGCTGGAAGCCAGAAGGCTCCCGCTGTGGGGGTGAGAACTGGAAGAGGCTGGAAGGGACAGCACTGAGCCCCTGGGCTAGGCAGCTGGACTGTGCTCCAGTTCTCAGGAGCGGGTGCTAGGCAGAGGGTCTGTGCCCTGAAAGTGTGCCTGGGGACCCCAAGTCTGGGGCAGCAGCTGGGCTCCGTTCAGGCTTTGGAGGCTTGAAACGCTTGGGGACCCAGTGGCTGCAGTATGGTGAGCAGTGGCAGAGCTAATGGGGGACTGGAGTGAGGCGCATGATCACACGCAGAGGCCTCTGCACGGCCCATGTGGCTGGGGGGCCTGGCCCAGCCGCTGGCTGCCTCTCCCGGGACAAGTCCTAGAACAAGGGTCCCCCCCTGGGGTGGGTGGTGACCAGATAAGTGGCACCCCCTGACCCCCATCTGCTCTGTCAGAGCTCTCCTGCCCCCTCCACTGTTGTCCTGCCCCACCCCCAGCTGCCCCTGCCCCCTCAGGGTCCTAACCCCACCCCCCAGCCTAGCTTTCCTGCATCCCATCTCCCCCTCTGTGTCCTAGTCCATCTGCCACCCAGGGTCCTGCCCCATCTATCTTCTACCTTATCTGCCCCCCAGGGATTTGCCCCTTCCCCATTTTCCTACCCTACCATATCCTGCTTCCACCCTGTATACTCCTGGGGTCCTGCCCCACATGCCATCGGCCTCCTTTCCTAGCATCCTGCCCCATATATCCCGGATTCCTGTCCTCTCATCCCATCTGCCCTGTGATCTGCTCTTGGTTCCCTGTTTTCCTAGCTCTCATACCCATCTGCCCCTCAGTGTCCTAGTTCCCCAAACTCCATTTGTCCCCCTGTGCATCCTGAACCCCACCCCATCCATCCTATGTCCTGGTCTCCCCCCAGGTCCTGGCCCCCATCCCATGTCCAGACTTCAATCTTATAGAATCATAGAAGATTAGGATTGGAAGAGACCTCAGGAGGTTCTAGTCCAACCCCCTGCTCAAAGCAGGACCAACCCCAACTAAATCATCCCAGCCAGGGCTTTGTCAAGCCAGGCCTTAAAAACCTCTAGGGATGGACATTCCACCACCTCCCTAGGTAACCCATTCCAGTGCTTCACCACCCTCCTAGTGAAATAGTGTTTCCTAATATTCAACCTAGACCTCCCGCACTGCAACTTGAGACCATTGTTCCTTATTCTGTCGTCTGCCACCACTGAGAACAGTCTAGATCCATCCTCTTTGGAACCCCCTTTCAGGTAGTTGAAGGCTGCTATCAAATCCCCCCTCACTCTTCTCTTCTGCAGACTAAATAGCTCCAGTTCCCTCAGCCTCTCCTTGTAAGTCATGTGCCCCAGTTGCCTAATAATTTTCGTTGCCCTCCGGTGGACTGTCTCCAATTTGTCCACATCGTTTCTGTAGTGGGGGCCCCAAAACTGGACACACTATTCCAGGTGTGGTCTCACCAGTGCCAAATAGAGGGGAATAATCACTTCCCTCAATCTGTTGGCAACGCTCCTACTAATGCAGCCCAATATGCCGTTAGCCTTCTTGGCAACAAGGGCACACTGTTGACTCATATCCAGCTTCTCGTCCACTGTAATCCCCAGGTCCTTTCTGCAGAACTGCTGCTTGGCCAGTTGGTCCCCAGCCTGTAGCAGTGCATGGGATTTTTCTTTTCTAAGTGCAGGACTCTGCACTTGTCCTTGTTGAACCTCATCAGATTTCTTTTGGCCCAATCCTCCAATTTGTCTAGGTCACTCTGGACCCTATCCTTACCCTCCAGCTTATCATAGAATCATAGAATCATAGAATCTCAGGGTTGGAAGGGACCTCAGGAGGTCATCTAGTCCAACCCCCTGCTCAAAGCAGGACCAAACCCAACTAGATCATCCCAGCCAGGGCTTTGTCAAGCCTGACCTTAAAAACTTCTAAGGAAGGAGATTCCACCACCTTCCTAAGTAGCCCATTCCAGTGCTTCACCACCCTACTAGTGAAAAAGTTTTTCCTAATATCCAACCTAAACCTCCCCCTCTGCAACTTGAGACCATTACTCCTTGTTCTGTCATCTTCTACCACTGAGAACAGTCTAGATCCATCCTCTTTGGAACCCCCTTTTAGGTAGTTGAAAGCAGCTATCAAATCCCCCCTCATTCTTCTCTTCTGCAGGCTAAACAATCCCAGTTCCCTCAGCCTCTCCTCATAAGTCATGTGCTCCAGCCCCCTAATCATTTTTGTTGCCCTCCGTTGGACTCTTTCCAATTTATCCACATCCTTCTTGTAGCGTGGGGCCCAAAACCTCTATCTACCTCTTCCCCCAGCTTAGTGTCTTTCGCGAACTTGCTGAGGGTGCAGTCCACGCCATCATCCAGATCACTGATGAAGATGTGGAACAAAACGGGTCCCAAGACCGACCCCTGGGGCACTCTGCTTGATACCGGCTGCCAACTAGAAATTGAGCCGTTGATCACTACCTGTTGAGCCCAACGATCTAGCCAGCTTTCTATCCACCTTATAGTCCATTCATCCAACCCATACTTCTTTAACGTGCTGGCAAGAATACTGTGGGAGACTGTATCAAAAGCTTTGCTGAGGTCACGGTATATCACATCCACTGCTTTCCCCATATCCACAAATCCAGTTATCTCATCATAGGAGGCAATCAGGTTGGTCAGGCATGACTTGCCCTTGGTGAATCCATGTTGACTGTTCCTGATCACCTTCCTCTCCTTCAAGTGCTTCAAAATAATAGTCTTCCTGTATTATCCGCCCCATTGGTCCACCCATGTATTGCATGTCCTCTAGCTTGGTCCAGCTCTTCATGGACCCTAGAACACCCTTTCGATTGACACCCAGAAGGTTTCCCTTGGGATGGGTGGCGGGGGAGGGGGCAGAGCCCAACTGGGGAAGGGGACGATTGAGCCCCATACTACGAGTGCCAGCACATGGTGCTTTTGGGGATAGATCCCCAGTGCAGGGCTGCTGACTCCTCAGAGTGGAGGATCCCCGCGGCGTCCTTGGAGGGAGGGATAGCTCAGTGGTTTGAGCATTGGCCTGCTAAACCCAGGGTTGTGAGTTCAATCCTTGAGGGGGCCATTTAGGGATCTGGGGCAAAAACTGGGGATTGGTCCTGCTTTGAGCAGGGGGTTGGACTAGATGACCTCCTAAGGTCCCTTCCAACCCTGAGATTCTATGATTCTATGAAGCCTGTTCATGGAGGAGCTGCTCAAAGATCTGCAAACAACGGAGGTGGGAGAGAGTCTCACATCAAAGGTGGTAAGAAACCTTTATAATGGGAAGAGCTGGGCAGCCTAAATGCGGGGGTCACTACCAGCTGTCCTCTGCCCCCAGTGCTGGGTGAAATCAGAACTGCTCCACTGGGTGTGTCAAGTGCTCTGTACTGATGCATCCCCACTGGCCTCTGTGTACTCAGCACCCCCAGCCACCTCTGGGTGTCCCCTCCATCCCTTTAACATTGTTTTTCTTTCTTTCCCCAGCACCAGCCATTTCCTTTGTTCTTACCCGAACCCTGCATGGGCATTTCTCTCACCTCTTTGGGCTCTTCTCATCCCGCTGAGTGGAGATTCCCAGAGCCTCTTTGGCTCTCCCCCTTCCCCTAGCCTCCATGTGGTAGTTCTCTCCCTCCCAGGCTTTGGGCGCTTTCCCTCGGGGAGCGGGAGGTGGGGGATGCAGGAAAGCAGCCTGCCCTTTGGGCTGGTCTAGCCCTGCCTCTTCTGCCTCCAGCGAACTGATTGCCAGTTCCAGGGGAGGCTGCAGAGGCAAGTGCGGATGCGCCCCACGCGGACGGGGCTCGGCCGCGAACCTTTGTGCCTCAGGTGCCGAGGTCTAGTGACGACCAGCCCCTTGGGGCAGTGCTGGGCGAAGGGCTGCTGCCTGGGAGCAGTGGGCAGGAGGGGCGCAGGTGGTCGGTGCCCAAGCAAACTACGCTCCCGCCTCATCTCATCCTCCAGTTACCCCCGCCCCCTTGTATGCCCAGCAACAGCAACGACGGGCCAGCCTACTGGGAGGAGGCCAGGTGAGCTGTGGGCCGGAGGAAAGCATCCTGGGGGCTCCACCTTTCCTAGGCTTTGAGGCCAGAAGGGGTCATTAGATCATCTTGTCTGACCTCATGTAGGATGTCCCTTCTTTCACTGATTTGTCCCTTAGGGTGACCCCCCACACACCATCCCTTACTGTACGACGCACTCAAATGCCTTAGAACTGGGCATCAGGACCCCTTTAAACATTACCTTGAAGCTTATGATCATTGCCTTGTACGCATGAGACACCAACCCAGGATGGGTTAAGTGCAATGGTGTTTCCCTAACCTGTCCCTCAAAACAAAGCCTTGTCCCTCATATTCCACGTGGGTTTCCCGTATTTCCACCCGCTAGGGTGGACCCCACCTCCGGGGGCAGGGAAAGACCTTAGGCTCTTCCACAAGTTGAGCAGCATCAGAGGATGCCCCATAGTTACATGGGGGCACCGCCCCCTTAGGGTTTGTCTTCGCTCCAGGGTTAAGTCAACTCAGGGCCCATCCACACACACACATGCGTAACGGGAGTGCAGTGGCCGTTTTCACTGGAGTTGGCTGGCCCACCAGGGGGAACAGGCTACAGCTGGAGTTAGTTAGCACGTGTCTGCACCTAGCACAATTGCTCAGTCCTCCAAAGGCTCTGGGCAGTGTAGTTGCTCTCACTCGAGCTAGAGAACATTCCCGGCTTGCATTTGTCCACCAATGCAGATCACTGGGGGTTACTTTAAAAGCATGGTGCCCTGTTCCCCTGGGAGAATGACTTCAGGGGCAGTTCTTCGCACCTGGCTGCAAGAGAATGGGAAATGGGGAGGAGACCGATCAGAGAATTTTGCAACATGGTGCCCGATTCGTTTTTAATGTGCAATACATTTTTTTTTAAAGCTGCAGTTGCATTTGATTTTACATTATTTGTAAAATCTAGAAGGGATTTTGCCGCCTTCGAGGTGGGAATTTTGCAGAGCTAACCTGGAAGCGGTTAGGGTCCTGGGTTCCAAAGTTTTGCAGAGCTAATCTCCCGTGGGGTTAGGGTCCTGGGTGGGTTCCATGCCTTTCATCCCATTCCCACCCCCAAACTGCTCACAAAGGAAAGGCTGCACACCCCAGCTCCCCGTGCTAACGTGCAGCGCTTCCTGCCAAGCGCCTCAGAAGTTTGCTTCCAGTTTGCTAAGCCTGAAACATTTTTTCCCCCCTTCTCTCTTTCCCCTTCCCTGCTTTTTTGGGATCAGCCCACAAGTGACTGGCTCTCCGGTGACGCAGTGTCTACTCTGAGGCTTTCTTTGAATCATTAGCAGACACGCAGAGACACTTTTTTTTTTGGTATTCCTCTCCTCCTCCTCTCTGTCTTTCCACCCCCCCCACCCCCAGCCCCTCCAGCGTCCTGCCTTCCTGAGCGAGAGGAGGACAGAAGGGAGCAAACAATTACCAAACTCAGGAGTTCTGCAAGGAGAGAAGGCGAGAGAGAGTGGGGGGGAAATCCAGCCTCCAGCCAAAAAAACACAACAAAACCTCAACCCTTCAGCAAAACCTCTCCCTGGGCATGAAACTCACTAATCTCGCCTGCTCTCCATGGCCACGGATGCTGCAAAGCACATTCTTCTGCGTCTTGAGCCTTGGTCTGGGACTCAGCGCTGCTCGCTCAGGTAGAGTTTGCAAATGTTTTTCCAACTCCTAAGTGTGTGTGTGAGTGAGAGAGTTGCGGGGGGGGGGCGGTGTGGAAGGAGGTGCTCGGTTTCTTTGTGCATCGATTCCTCCCCCCCTTTTTTTTTGGGGTGGGGGGAAGAAAAGAGGGAAAGGAGGCAGTGGGTGGGGGTGTGCAGGGGCTTGCAGGGAAGGGAGGGCAGCTAGAGCAAAGAGCGGAGTGAAACCAGATGTGGAGGGCTCCCTGGCACTGCTCGAAGTGGGGGTGGGATGAAGAAGGAGCAGGAATGAAACCACACCGCTCATTACAAACGCAGTAACCCACCCACCCAAAAAAAGGGCTTTTCCCCTTGAAGATCAGCTCATCTCTGCTGCTGAGGCTTAACCAGTGATTCCACCCCTGATAAATCCTCCACAGCGCTCCAGGCCAAAAAAACTTTGGTGGATACAAAGTTTTCCAGCAGTGCTTGAAAGTGAACTGAAAAATCTGCCCTCTCTGGTATGCCTTGGGTCCCTAGTTCTCTCTGGGTGACAGCGATTTGGCGTGTGTCACTCGGGTGTGTTGTGACAGGGTTGCTGGCCATTTGTTAGGCATCAGTAGCTAGCTAGATTTATCGAGACCATAATGCCAAAGCAGACTCGGCGGCTGTGGGGGTTGGTTGTGGTTTGTTTATTGTATTTGTTCTTCCTCTTTTGGCCAAGTTGGCTAAAATCCACCCAAGAGTCTGGACAACTGATGGTTTGTACCAGACAGAGACTCAAAAAAAGTGTCTTTTCCAGCTTATATGTTTAAGACACACACTGTTAAATGCAAAATAAAAGCCCAGCATCAGGAATTCCCCGAGGAATCGGATGTTCTATCACCAGAGGAGAAGCACCGGGGGAGCGCAGGGGGGTGGGTTAGGGGGAAAAGATATATTATTAGGGCAGATTGGATGGGAATCAAAGCAGCTCAGGAATTTGGTTGCCAGCACTGGACGCTGTGGATCCAATCTGGAACCCTTTTGTTTCCTGAGTGGGAGGTGTGTGTTTGTGTTTTGTTTTGTTTTAAAGGAGTTTATACTTTTAGGCCCCAATTCAACCAATCACTCCAGTTCAGCCAAGCACATCAAGACCCATTGGCTGTTAAGCAGATGCTTAATTGCTTTGCTGAACCGGGGCCTTAATAGGTACTTGTAGGCTATGATTTTTGTTTTAACGTCTCATGATAAAATCCTTATTTTTTTACCTTGGTAAATGTGTGACATGCCAGATGGCCTGCAGCTTTCAAGACCTCCCATGGAATAGCCATTTGTAACTCAGGATGGGTCTATTTACATAAGTGAGTGACTGACATCCCTTTGGTTGCTTCCTTTAATTAATTTGACTGTATTAAAAAAATAATAGGGTCTATTGGCCTAAACAAAAACAAACTTAAACCCTGGGTTTAATTTATTCGAGTGCTCTCAGTAAATCCAAACCAGATTCGTAAATGGCAATTTGCGAGGGCGACATTTTCCTCTCTACCTACTAAGTAACAATGGGAATTAAGTTCTGATCCTGTCCTTGCCCTTCACGGTTACTGGCGGCGAAGGGCTGACCTGGCTGACTCCTTGGGGATATGGAAACCTGGGAGGAATCCGTTATTATTGGTAGTATTGCAGTAGCAACAAAGGGTAGGAGAAAAGGATGTGTTATCCCCATTTTACAGATGGGGAAGTGAGGTGGAGAGAACTGTACATGCGAGTTAGTCTCAGACTATGTCTCTACAGGAGCTGTAATTTCCAAATCAGTTTATGGGGAGGGTTTTGGCTGGGGGTGAGAGCGTGAGCCCGATTGCATGAATTTCTCCAACTCTTCATGGTGTTGGCAAAACTGCTTTGAGTTCACAAACCCTTCATGCCCCCCAACCCTGTCACTGGAACCCTAGTGAAATTCCAAGGGAAATTAAATTGAAAGACAACCTTCCTCTCTTCCCCCACCTGCTCTTCAAGGCAAAGGGGAGGGAGGCCTGTGCTCAGAATTAGGGTTCAAAGCACCTCTTCCCACTTGCTCCCTAGGCATAAGAGGCCAAGCTACGCACGGCATATGGCCCATGATGGCTCTTCTCCTCTGCCTCACTGCTGTTTTTCTCACTGGCCTTCTCTGTTTGTTTTTCCACTGTCTCCTTCTCTGCTCCATTTTCAGGTTGGTTCTTCTCCTCCATCCCCATCCATTTCCTTCTCCGCTCCTTCCTTCCTTGGCCGCTCTCCTCTAAGACCAGCTGGTAACATTCCACGGCAGCTCTGTGGTGGGGTTTGAAGTCGGGCGGGCAGCGAGGCATTGGATACGGCTTGCGGGGATGCCGCCAATGGTCTGAGAGGCGCTGGCAAATATCCAATTTCTTGTCTCTGCTGCTCACGAACCAGGTCCATTTAGTTTATTGACACCAGGCAGGCTGGGCTGCGTTCAGCCTCGCGCATCATGGGCTGCGCCGATGCCCTCTGGGATCTGATCCCAGAACGTATCTTGCTAGGCCTGCATGAGGCAGGGGAGGGGGCCCGGCTGGTCCTTGCGCGTGGGGCCGAGCTAGCAGGCAGGAAGCGAGTCTCGCTTTGCTTTGGGATCTGGGTGGGTTGTTCATTTCACAGTCGTGTTGCTGATCCCGCTTTAAAGGGACAACGCCCGGATTAAAAACCCTGGGGTCCTGAAGAACTGACCCTGGGGCACAGAGTGGCCCTTTTATGGAGAAACCCCTAGTCAGAGGTGCATTTGGTTCCAGCCAAGCCTCCCCTTCCAGGGGACAGTTAATGGGGGACCAAAGCTTCCCTTGGGTCTGCAGAGTCACGATCCAGATGATTGCTGCTCTCTAGGGGTGTGGGCCCTTTCCAGTAGAAGTCGTGCTGCTATTTCCTGGGCTCTCGGCACGGCAGCTCAGCTGCATCCGTGGACAGAGCCCAGAGAGAGTTAACGCTGTTTGTTCATCTGTGGGTTTAACAGGGGACAGTGCTGCAGAGTGGCCATTGCCTTGCTGTGCTCGTGCCAGAGCTAGGCGGGACATAGAACCATAGACATGCAGGGAAATCCAGGGAGCATGAAGGCAGTGCCCCCCTCCCTGTTGGTTTAGTTTCGGGCTTTCCGTGCACTGATCCTGGGACGTGTAAGGGTAATGAACTCTTGATCCAGAGAAGAGTCCAGGGGCTCGCCTGGGGATTGTTTAGCCTTGATGCTCCCTTAAGAGAGAAACCACTGGGGGATAATTTTTATGGATTTGATTAAGGAAACGTACAAGCAAAAATAACCTAAACAAACACATCATTGGCTATAAATGAATATCATTTCCCAAAACACGCAGAGGACGGAACGATACAATGATCAAAGCACCGCTCCAGTTGAGATTGAATGGATAGATCGGTAACTACCAGATTCTACTCATGCCTTGCTAGGCAGAGCTCCCATGGGAGGTCTGACTGGAGAAGGACTGAGAACATGGTGAAGGAGCTTGGGACCCAGCCACGCAGGTTTAAAACCTCCTCAGATTAGCAACCTGGAGTGTGTGACAAACCTGACTCTGAAATGATGTCCGTTTCCCATCCAGGCAAAAGTTGCATGGAACTCCTGTGCGCAATCCAAGGAGGTGCAAATGGAAAAGGCAAGAATGCCCTTAGCTAGGTCTGGTCCTTGCATCGAGCTCTGGAAGGGATCTGGGGTTTGCCCCTGCGTATCTGGCTGCTTGTGGGAGTTGGGTCCAAAATGTAGATGTTTGTGCGTGGGGAAGGGAGGAAGCAAAAGGGGCAGAGAGAGGATTTTTCCAAAGCAGAAGGTGAACAGAACAGGTCTTGTGTAATGGTCCCTCCATTTCAATTAAAACCGCTTGGTTAGCTGTAAACTTTCCCTTGCAGTCTTTGCAACTCAGACGTTGCGGCACTGGGCTAAGTTAGCACACGGGAGGTGGAGGGCGAGGATCTATTATTGATTGTTTGTATTATAGACGTGCCTACGGGCCTTCCCTGAGATGAAGGCCCCAGCATGGTAGGTGCTGTACACACACATGCACTGAGAAACAGCTGACGATCTTACAATC
Source organism: Macrochelys suwanniensis (assembly GCA_033296515.1). Lineage (NCBI taxonomy): Eukaryota > Metazoa > Chordata > Testudines > Chelydridae > Macrochelys > Macrochelys suwanniensis. The sequence goes on from CM065797.1 coordinate 6,409,351, forward strand.
TAAATGGACATGGTAGACGCATGGTGGGAGGGGAGACAGGCCTGGAGGGGGGAAGTTGTTTGCCCAAGGAATTCAGGAAGTGAACAAACCCCATAAATCACAATAAACCAGATGATTATTTTTTTTATGACATTCCCAGTTTGACTAATGCTGGCTGCACAAATCAGTCAGCCCAAAGAATAGAGTGACATGGTCAGGAGAAATTTCCCAAGTTCTTAGATATTCCCGTCCACTCTTTCTATCGGCTCCCCTGCCACCCATCTTGTAAAATGACAGGCCTGCTCTGATTCCTGAACGCTGCTTCCTGGGTCCCAGTTTCCAGGGTGGAAAGAAGAGGGGTGGGTGGATGGATTGGAGACTGGGTGGCTAGGGATGGGATGTGGATATTTTTCACCTCTAGATGAAACCACCGGTTCTAACCAGCGGTTCTAATCCAGCCCAGCTTGCTAGTGACTGGAAGACCTTATCACCGGACAGCTGTTTGCTGGCCTGTGTGGACAGATCGAGGGAAGTAATTATTCCCCTCTGTTTGGCACTGGTGAGGCCACACCTGGAGTATTGCATCCAGTTTTGGTCCCCCCGCTACAGAAGGGATGTGGACAAATTGGAGAGAGTCCAGCTGAAGGCAATGAAAATGATTAGAATCATAGAATATCAGGGTTGGAAGTGACCTTAGGAGGTCATCTAGTCCAACCCCCTGGTCAAAGCAGGACCAATCCCCAATTTTTGCCCCAGATCCCCAAATGGCCCCCTCAGGGATTGAACTCACAACCCTGGGTTTAGCAGGCCAATGCTCAAACCACTGAGCTATCCCTCCCCCCGGGGCTAGGGCCCATGATTTACAAGGAGAGGCTGAGAGAACGGGCTTATTTAGTCTGTAGAAGAGAAGAGCGAGGGGGGATTTGATAGCTGCTTTCAACTACCTGAAAGGGGGTTCCAAAGAGGATGGATCTAGACTGTTCTCAGTGGTAGAAGATGACAGAACAAGGAGTAATGGTCTCAAGTTGCAGAGGGGGAGGTTTAGGTTGGATATTAGGAAACACTTTTTCACTAGGAGGGTGGTGAAGCACTGGAATGGGTTCCCTAGGGAGGTGGTGGAATCTCCTTCCTTACAGGTTTTTAAGGTCAGGCTTGACAAAGCCCTGGCTGGGATGATTTAGTTGGGGTTGGTCCTGCTTTGAGCAGGGGGTTGGACTAGAACCTCCTGAGGTCCCTTCCAACCCTGAGATTCTATGATTCTATGACAGCTTTGGTGTATCTCAGTCCAGATCCCCGTGGACAGGTGTCCGCAGCACAAAAACGACCACCACGGTTGACCCCTCAGCACAGAGGCCAGAAACTCACACTGAGTGGAAGGTTAAATCCAAAAGAAAACATTGCGGGAAGGGGATTGGGACGTGCTAGAGAAAAACGGAATAAACAGAAACATTGTAAAGCATGAGACACTATAGAAAAAGTAGCGTGAGGAGATGACGGGGAAGAAAAGCTGCCAAGACTAGAATGGGCCATGGAGACCGAACGCCCCTTTTCCCCAAAGTGGGCCCTCCAAGGCTGGGGCACATTATTAGGGGGTGGGAAGCTCCTGCTGCCACTTGCGGCGGTGCGTCTGCTCTGTGATTAAATACAGGACGTTATTTAGTTGTGGCCAGCCTGGCCCCTTCGTTATTATTTATTATTTGTGTTACTGTAGCACTTAGTAAAAAAGGAACAGGATGGCTGGGAAGGGCTAAAGGGGAAACAGACCGTTCTGGAGGGTGGGCCTTAGTTGTAGCTGTGGTTTGAAAGGATTTTTAAAACCTAATGTGAATTACAAGACAAAAGGCATCCATTAAGATGGAGTGAAGGCTGAGACTACATCTCCATAACTTAGGGGTGCAAATCATTACATGGATGTTGTAATTCTCCCAGAACCGAGCATTGCAAAGCCAGGAAATTCAGAGCTAAGGTTATACTTAAAAGAAACCCAAGCATGTTAACTCATAGAAATGAACCATAACGCACCTTAATTCCACGCCTTTTAGCGATGCCATGCAGTAACTGTATGAGTACAATAAAGGCATTTAAGGGTTCGCGGTCCCAGTTTAGACAAAACTGGTTTTTAAAGACACTTTGGGGGCGGGGGTATTTGTATGTTTTTTTTCTCCTCATAGCATCACTACAAGGCAGAGTTAAAGCTGTTTGTGTGCCTTATGGTGCATTTTTATGTCTTAGACCTATCTGAATTTCTTTTCAGCATAACCTTAACTCTGAATTTCCTGGGTTTGTAATGCTTGGTTTTAGGATAATTAAAACATCCCCGTAATGTTTCAGGAACCCTTCACTTACTGATGCATGCTTTCAACCTTAACTCCACTTCAACGTAATTTGTTTAATCTTGCTGTTTCCCTGTTGTTGTGTTTTTAATTGAAAATTTCCCGTGTGGACACTAAGCAAGAAACTCCCAGGGAATGATGCCGTGCGGTATTTCTGTGGCTTGGAGGATCTGGGGGGAGGGATAGCTCAGTGGTTTGAGCATTGGCCTGCTAAACCCAGGGTTATGAGTTCAATCCTTGAGGGGGCCATTTAGGGATCTGGGGCAAAAATTGGGGATTGGTCCTGCTTTGAGGGAGGGGATGGACTAAATGACCTCCTAAGGTCCCTTCCAGCCCTGATATTCTATGATTCTGTGATCTGTAGTGTGAATCATAAAGTTAACCTTTGAGGGCAGCGTTGCGGGTACCGGCGCAGCGCAAAGCCGCCCAAGTGTACTAGTGCGTCCGGCTCTGCTGCGTGAGTGAGCTGGTGCTGTGTGGAAAGGAGTGGGGGGCCGAGTCCCAGTGTCATAGGGCACAGCTGTCTCTATGCGGCCTCACCTTGTGGGAGCCTATCAAGCGCTGATGCTAGCCCAAAGCAAGATGGGACAGGTGTCAAGAGCTCTCATTGGTAGATTACTTGTCCCCTCTTGCCTTTGAATAAGGAACTGGGAGCCACGAATAAGGAACTGGTACTGCGAATAAGGAACCAACTTCATCCTCTTGGTGTACCCTCACTTATACCCATATAAAAATGCTTTATACCAGAATAGCTTATTTCCATTCCTGCAAGGGAGTGAGCTTGCGTTCAAGCTAGGGGTGTTTACTGCATTAATGCTACCAGCATAATTAAAGTGTTACAATTTTTGTGTGGAGACAAGGCCTAAGATAGACTACTAATGGGGGCTGTGTGAGCTCAGCACCTCTGCAAACCGAGGCCAAGGGAGGTTCCCAAAAACAGAGGCATTCAAAAATGAGCAGCAAATTTTGTAACTACGGTCTTTGTACATATGTGGGGATGTAGAGCTGTAAATATGTTACAACAGGCCCGCGTACTTTATTAAAACCCCATTAAATTATCACACGTACGTTACAATATTTTACCCTTTTTTGTCAATGATCAAAATATCTGCACATAGATAGTCTTTGGGGCAGGCACCATCCTTTTGGTCTGTTTGTACAGCGCCTAGCACAGTGGTCTGTCACCACCCATCTTCTTCCTTGTTGCACTTCAGTCGACCTGAAACAAGGGCAGTGTCACGGTTGCATTGATGAGACAGGGTGGGCAATGGGAAAACTGATAGAAAAGAAAAGAAGTCTTTGTTGTTGTTGTTAACACCTGTATTTTGGTAACCAGCAATGAAACAGCCCATGGCAGCCAGTAGGGAGTTGGTTGTGACTCTCTCTCAGCCTATTTCTGCCCTTTAATTATCCTAAAACCAAGCATTACAAACCCAGGAAATTCAGAGTAAAGATTATGCTGAAAAGAAATTCAGACATGTCTCAGACGTAAAAATGCGCTTTGGCCCAGCTCTCTGCTTGGAGGCAGTGGAAGTCATGCACGTCCACGGGCAGAATTCAGCTCTTGAAGATTATTTGGTGGTGCTTGCGGATGGAAATTAGGTGTTGGAATTGAGAAGGTAGAATCGACGGCCCTGATCCTGCAATTGGATCTGTCCGAAGTAAAATGAGGCTCAGGCTGTGGGAAGGCACGAGGGGCTGACCCAGGCCTGTATGTGGGTGCAAATGAGGTCTAATAGTTGGATCGGGGTATTGGGAGCCAAGGCTCCTGGATTCTGACTCTGCCACTGAATCACTGTGCGACCTTGGGCAAATAATTTAACCTGCCTATGCGCCGTTTCACCTCTGTCACATGGCTATAAATAATACTTGCCTCCATCCCGGGCAGGGTTGGGAGAATGAATGAATGTTTGTAGAATGCTCTGAGATGCTCAGATAAAATGTGTTCTATGGGCCCGCTCCAAAGCCTGTTGACCCCGGTAGGAAGATTCTTCAATGAACTTTAGTACTCTTGGTTCTTATAGGACCTGATTCAGTCTCCCAGGACGTGAGATCAGCTACCGCAAAGAAGGGATTCGAGTAACTCCCGCACCGTGCAAGCCGCTTTGCTGCACTCACTGTGTTGGCTGAAATGAGTTTGTCAGCTCTTTGTGGGGCTGAGTGAGGCTTCGTGGCACTGCACACAGCAATCCCGCCCATCGCGAGATTCCCGTTCTTCCCCTGCAGCCAGAGAGCTGTTTGTTTTTCCTTGAGGTTTAGTGAAAAACCTCTTTTATTTCACTTCTTGGCTTGAGTGTGTCGATCCACTTCCTGCTGAGTCAGGCACCAGCCCGAGCCAGCGTGTTTCTCGGATGGAACAGCGTGTGCTGGGGAGGGAAGGATGCTGGAATGGAGGCGGAGCGCTGCTGGGAAAATCAGACCTGAGCTCTGCCCGGAACCGTTTTATTTCTCTTCCTTTAGAAAAAAAAAAAGTTTTTTAAAGGGGGGGAAGTAGAGCGTGGGCAACTTCTCGCTGCGGGCACCCCTGATGGTAAGCAGGGTCGGCACTGAAATACCTGACTGTAAAACTCCCCCCCCCCCCCCCCCCAAAAAATCTTGGGGGATGTTTGGACAAAAATCAAGACCCAGACTTGAGTTTTGCAGCCTGAACTCCTCTCTAAAGGCACTATGGTCCCATGTATAGGGAACTGGACTAGGTCACTATTCGTAGCCGTGCCCCTTGAGGCAAGTGGCTTCCCCACTTGTTTCCCCTGTCACCCTGTGTCTACTTAGATTGTAAGGTCTTTGGGGCAGGGGTTGTCCCTCTTACCACATGTATGACAGTACCTAGCACAGCGGGGCTCTGGTCTTAGTTGGTGTGATATACTGAAAACTGTGTTATAATGACAAGCTGCTACTTTAAGCGTAAAGGGTTTCCTGGTCCTGCTTGCAGGCTAGTGGTCTCTGTAGGAAAGCATGTGATCTGGGTCTTCAGCAGTCAGTCTGCAAAAACTAAGCCTAGAGCAAGGTGGAGTGAGTTGTGGCTCTCTGCCTTAGAGAGCAGCCTGCTTTGTCTCTCTCTGTTTTGGGTTCTTGTGTGTCAGGGTTCTGGATCGAAGTAGTATAGTGTTCTGTTGCAACCTTCCAAAAAGAGTAGTTGGTGGTTTTTCTCTACCTTCTCTGTCTGTATGCCGTGAACATAACGGTTGGCCACTCTTGGCACTAGTGGAATGCAAGTAAATGACAGTCAGAATTCCTGGTGGAAGAGCACCTTAATTACAAGATCAATTCTCTTTGGGGTCTGACTGTGAGTCCATGCCAGTGTAACTCCATTGGTAAGTGGAGTTGCTTCTAATTTATACTGGTGTAAATGGAAGGAGAATCCAGCTCTGAGGCTCAGCTTCTATATACCAAGGATAATTTTCCGAAGTGTAAAAATGCTTTGAAGATTGCAGAGGTCTTGGAGGCGTGGGTTGGCTCTTAAGTTTGACTTGCACTTCCTCTGTACTGGAGCCTCAATGAGCTTTTAGAAAGTAAATGTACATAATACAGACAGGGATACAGGTTCTGGGCAGCAGCCACAGCTGTGACTTCAGGGGTTTGCTTGACACTGTGAATGCGGCTTCGTAAAAAGCCAGTGTATGTTCCTAGACATACCTCAGAGAATGTTTTTTCCTGTTGGCCTTACAGGGTATGGGTCAAAACGTGTGCTGTCGTATCCCTTTTTGTCCTTCCCTAATTAAATGAATGGGTGACCTCAGGATAAATATTGATGTGCTCGTCTAATCCTTGCAGAAGGTACAAGGTGTTTTACTGTGTCTCTGAGCATGGCCATAAAGAGCTCTCAGTTGCAAACTGAGAGCCATATTGTGATTTCCACGCCACCCCCTGAAGCCTGCATGTCGTGGTGGGCAGAACGCCAGGGAGGAGAGGGTGTTTTTGATATTGCCAGACACTGAGCATCATGCTGAAACATACACGGGCCAGATTTTAGTCTGTTCTTGTGCTGTAAATCTGGATTAATTCGGCTGGAGTCCCAGGGAGTTACTCTAGTTTTACACGGCTGTGGCTGAGGGCAGAATCCAGCCTGTGTCCCCCTTTCCCTGGGTAGAGTAACGCTTTGTGCTTGTGGTCTGAGCTGTTTAAGTGACACATGCCACAGGAGCAGAACGTTGTCTTTACATGATGCTCTCGGACCCCTGCATACGGTGGCTGAGACTTGCGGGGAGAAGCCCATTTTGTACCTTTGAGATTTTAGGCCGGTGGTCCCAGCTTCCTGAGGGCTGTCAGTGGACTTCACCGCGGTTCAGAGCAGCCCAGAATCTGTCTGTGCTACCAAGACTCCCCCACTTGCCTCCGCCCTTAGCCATGCTCCTGGCTGTAGGGCCAGGGCGGGGGACAGAACCTGTCCTAGTAAATGAAATGATCCCCCTGACACTGATCTAGATGGTGGCTTTGTTTCTAGTATGCTAAATGGCTGCCGCACATGGAATTGTAGGGCGCGTTAGATGATGCAGTACGGTAGCAGCTGCTCTCTGTGTTCTTCGCTGCGTCATGACCGGCTCTGAGATCAGGCTGCCGCGGGCCGTGGCCAATTAGAAAGCGGTTTCATCATAGTAAATAGGTTTTTTAAAGCCCCAAACGTTAGGATGATTTTCCAGGTTTTTACAGAATGTGGGGCCTGAAAGGCATCGGCCCTGGAGACAGGATTGCTGTCGATCCATGGAGTGGCGGTTTTCCCACGCTGCCTCCCCAGTGCGCCCTGGCCTCGTGCGATCAAAGTCAGGGCCCCAAAAATCATGAGGTTGGCTTAAAAACTGAGACTCTCTTTTTCAAACAATAATCCCCATGGTTTGCCGTTCAGCCTTTGTGCCTTCATGGGTGATGTTTTCAAGCTTTTTCCTGCACCCGCAAGGGCTAAAAATGTGCTATTTTTTTTTATTGAACGCTGAGATTCTCACATGATCACATGACTCCAGGAGCTGGGGCTGGAGGAAAAACATGGAATATCGGGAGAGCTGCCAAAGAGGGAGCCCCTCTGGGGTGAGAGGAAAGTTTTTAGTCCTTGCAGAGTGCAGTGATCATAGAATCATAGAATATCAGGGTTGGAAGGGACCTTAGTAAGTCATCTAGTCCAACCCCCCTGCTCAAAGCAGGACCAATCCCCAATTTTTGCCCCAGATCCCCAAATGGCCCCCTCAGGGATTGAACTCACAACCCTGGGTTTAGCAGGCCAATGCTCAAACCACTGAGCTATCCCTCCCCCACCCTTATCGGTGGTTGAGAGTCGGGCGTCCAGCTACCTGGCTGGCTGGCACGGGTTCTGTGCATGAGAACTGAGTAGCATCCCAGCCAAGAGCTGGGTTTTTGGCTTGTAGTTGCAGTGTCACATTGGAGGGGCAGGGCAGAGTTGCCCCGCCCCACGGGGAGACTGCTTACTGGACACCATGGCTGTGCAGGGCTAACCTGCTGGCCACTCCGTTCCTTTGCAGCTGGCTGATGCATAAGGAAGATGGAGACATCCGCCTGTCTGCCCCCTTAGGAGCACTAACCCCTGGGCTCCCCAAGCAGGGGGTCTGCAATGTGTCTAGCCCCTATAGGATCCCGGCGTTGGGGCGAAGAAGAGCTGGACTCTGGACCTTCAGCTTCAAATCTCGCAGGGTGAGCGCAGCCCTCCCTCCTGTGCCGCAGGGGGAGTGTGACGAACTAGGACTGTTGTTAATGTTTTCCCTGAGTACTGTGTGGGTGCCTCGGTTTCCCTATGTAGTGCTTGAGTATCTAGGTGGTGGGACAAGGGTGCATGAGTGTTACAGAGGGGCCTGGACACAGAGAATGGCTGACACTCTGTCTCTTAGCAACTGATGGCCCCGGCCCCTCCCCTGCAAAGGTGAGAGCTAAAGGTGTTGGAACAAAGGGATCAGGTGACCTCCTGGCCCGGGAAGCAGACAAAGGGGGAGGAGGGGCTGGACAGTTTCAGTTTGGCCGGAGAGGAGGGGAGAGGGGCAGACAGGGTCTGGCCTCCCTGCCCCGTTTGGAGCTGTGGGGTGAAATGCAGGGAGCCCCAGGCTGGGGTCTAAGCTCCCTGCCCCCCGGAAGGGCCTGACTGAGGGGTCCTGGTTGTACTGACAAGCTCTGGTTGGATTGTGTTCCTGGCATCTCTAATAAACCTTCTGTTCTACTGGCTGGCTGAGACTCCCAGTGAATCCGTGGAAGAGGGGTGCAGGCGCTGACCCCCCCCCCCCCCACTCCGTGACAGGGAGCAAGGGCCGCGCGGCTCCGTGGGCGAGGGCTTTTCGGGGGGTGAGAATGTACAAACTGAGACCCTGTGTAGGCATCAAAGATCCGGGGGCGGGGGGGCACTTTCCGTTACAAGGAGCAGCTTACACTGGTGTCCTCTGCCAGGATTCTGTCCTCTGCCAGGCTGGGACTCTGCCCGCTATCCGCTGAGTCCCGGTCCACTGCTCTGTCCACTACTGCTTCCGAGGGAGGTGCGAGAAAGTATTTCCTTGACAACGATGGAATTACCTGCCATCGGGGAAGTTTTTTCCTGACCGCTGAAGGTCAGTGGTTGGCTCAAGATGGTTCGTAAGATGAATGTTTTATTTTATTATTTCTATTGCAGTAGGGCCTAGGAGTTCCTATCGTGGACCAGGATCCTATTGTGCCAGGCACCATAGAAACACAGAATGAGGAGACACAGACAGCCCCTGCCCTGCCCCAATGAGTTTACCGTCTAAATAAATCCCTTATACACGTTTAATCCTTTCCAACGGACTTGCAGAGGTGGCTGCATTACAGTGGAATTGGAAACGGTTCAGAAAAGGCCAGCACAAGTGATTAGGGGTATGGAACGGCTTCCGTATGAGGAGAGATTAAAAAGCCTGGGACTTTTCAGTTTGGAAAAGAGACGGCTAAGGGAGGGGATGATCGAGGTCTATAAAATAACCACTGGTGTGGACGACGTAAATAAGGAAGTGTTATTGATTCCGTCTAACTAATTATATGTTTGAGGTGCCTGTCACCTTGTTGTGGATGGATGGAGAGTCCGATTCTGGCCAGCCTCTGTGCACAGACACAAGGAGGGCATGGAGCACAAGGACGTCCCCATGCAGCTACTGCATAAAAGCCAGCCAAAATCCTGTCGTGGGGTTCAGTCCCTGCAGGTGTTAGGAGGGGCAAATACAGGATTATACACCCCTGCACTGGCCAGCTGGGCTGCATGCACTCGGCATCCTCTGCATGGGCGGTGGGGCTACCCCTCCAGCCCCCCAACTGAGCCGAACCCCCCGGGCGGGCGGTCTGTCTCCAGTGGCGAGGCAGCTCTTCGGGTGAGCGGTGCAGCGTGTGCCGTGCTCTGGGACGAGATGCAGGGCGCTGTTATTTGCTAGGATACGTTGTGTGGGAGTCTTGCATTCGCGTGGGTCCAGCTGCTGTCGTGCCTGCCTGGAAGGAGAGCGAGGGACGTACTGCCCGAATGGACTTAAGGGAGGGGGTGCATCGAGTGGCAGGAGCATCGAGAGGGGACTGGGAGCTGGGCTCACTGGATTCTATATTTTGCGCTCTCATGAGTTTCCCATGTTACTTGTGCCTCAGTTTCTCCATCTGTAGAATGATAATGCGATTTACCTATCTCACAGGGTTAATTAATTATCTCTATAATCCGCCTTTTTCAAGCATCAATCATTGAAGCTTCTAGGTGCCTTAAAGAAAATTAGGAAACAACGATCACAGCATGCATTATTATGTCTATGGCCATATAGGGGGGAGGGATAGTTCAGTGGTTTGAGCATTGGCCTGCTAAACCCAGGGTTGTGAGTTCAATCCTTGAGGGGGCCATTTAGGGATCTGGGGCAAAAGAAGTGTCAGGGGACAGTACTTGGTCCTGCTAGTGAAGGCAGGGGACTGGACTCGATGACCTTTCAAGGTCCTTCCAGTTCTATGAGATAGGCCTATCTCCATTAAAAAAAAAATCACTCTGAATCTGTCCAGCACTTAGGGGAGAGACTGCCTGGGACTACAGAGTGCTGGAGGCATAGACAGGAGCATGGCTGAGCGAACAGTGCACTGAACTGGGACTCAGGAGCCCCGAATTCAATTTCCAGTTCTGCCACAGGGTTGCTGGAGAAACGGAGGCACAGGGAGCTGATGTGCTTTACCCAAAACGGGGACAATGAAATCTATCTGCTTTGTACGGCACTTGGAGATCTACAGATGAAATGCACTAAATAACAGGTCGGTGTTATTCTTAGATTGTAAACTCCTTGGGGCAGAGACCTTTTTTGTTCTGTTTGCACAGTACCTACCATGATGGGGGCCTGATCCATGGCTGGGGCTCCTAGGCCCTACAATAATACAAATAATAAATAATAGTAAAGATAGGTATTATTGCGGGAAAGGACTATGTCCTCCATGATAGAAAGCAGTTTAGGAACCTTATGTGAAAGACAAGTATATTGTTTATTACAGAAACACTGGTGACATCCCAGCTCCACTGAAGTCAAAGGGAGCTTTGCCACTGACTTCAGTGGGGCCAAGATTTCACCCAGAGTGTTTGATGCCTTATTAGTGACTGGTTCGTGAGAGGGATAGAGTTTGGTGTGGTGGGGAAGGTGGGGAGGTAACAGACTCCATTCACATGAATGGCTGTCATGCACCGAGCACCCTCTGTGATGTGCTGACGACTCATCCTGGTTATGTAGAGAGCCCTATGGGAGCAGTGAAAAATCATGGTAACTGGTGAATTTCCTCACTGATGCAGCCTGGGAAAGCCCAGAGCAGCACCGGTGACACTGGAGCTGTCTGTCTGCTGGCTCAGGCAGATGCCTTTGCATTGCTTTCCATTTAGTCCACGGCCTGGAAGGTTTTTTGCGAGAAACGTTTGTGTGTTTGTTTTTTGTGTTAATGAAAGCTTAGATTTTGCAGAAGCTGGTGGCGCTCACCTGGGAAAGATTCCCACTCACCCTGGGAGGAGAGGTGTTTTCAAGCCCTGTCCAAAGTTACCACCAGCTGGTGGTGATTTGCTAACCTGTGTCAAATAGATGAAAAGAGCTAGATATTATTGTCACTCTCAAAGCACTTTACAAAGGAGGTCAGTATCATTACCCCATTTTACAGCTGGGGAAACTGAGGCACAGAGCGGGGAGTGCCTTGCCCAAGGTCACCCAGCCGGCCAGTGGCAGAACTGGGACTAGAATCCATGACTCCTGCGTCCCAGCCCAGTGTACTGTCCACTAGGCCACTCTGCCAAATAACTCATTAGTCTCAGGCCCTTTCCGAGCAGAGAGGAGTCTCCATCACAGAAGCGCTCACCATGCAAAGCTGCAAAGCCCACCCTTGTTGGCAGTCCCAGTGGAGAGGCCAAGGATCAAATAGGTCATGGAGACAGACAGCCTCCTTCACCGCTAGCGGGGGGGTCTGCCCAAGTCAGGCATCTTAGCAGGGCAGTGCGGGAGAAGTTTATAATACCACTGCCTGTGCTTGTGTGTTTGTGGATAGAGGACATCAGGCTCCAGGGGGTCAGATCCAGCCCTGAATTCATTTTAAAGGCATAATTCAAAGAAAAGAAGGTGAGGGCAGGACAGTGAAGCCACCAATTTAGTGCCCTTTAGTCTCTGTATTGTCACCAGCCAGATAAAAGCTAGACAAAAAAAAGTGTCTAGCCAAAGACACATCAAACGGCTTTATGGCTGCAGAGCTTTTGAAGTCAAACCTCTCCATAGGCCCTTGCTAAGAAGGGAAATCCCCATGGAGGGGAAGGGGGGCTGCTTGAGTCCCCTGAGCCCTCCCCGCTCTTCATACTTCGCACGTTTAACGGTGTGCTGACTGGAAAACCGAGGGCCGGTCGCTCCAGCTCCCAACACTCGAACAGCAAAGTCCCCATCAGAAAATTCAGACGAAACGTTTTTTGCCAGTTCATCAGAACCGGAACGTTCTTCAGAGATGAGACGATTTCAGCGCAGTTATGACTGAGCCCAGGTGGTTTCCCTCAAAGCCCCCGCCTGTCCGACAGGATCTCTCCCCTCTTGCTCCCCCTGGACCCCGCCTGTCGGACTGGATCCCCCTCAGAAACCTGCCTGGTTTCCTGCCTCCTCAGCAGCCCGCCTGGTGTGCCGACACCAGGGAGCCAACAGCCTGGAAGTCCCAGCTCCCGGGCTTGCCGCTCTTTAGCTGGCTGGGCTTCCAGGGTCTGTGGCTCTGGGGCTGTTCCTCGGGCAGAGCTGTGGCTCTGTTCCCTTTTGCAGAGAATTGGGAATCGGAAGAAAATCAGACTTTGAAGTACTGAAATCCTCCGTGCTGCGCCTGCCTGGCCCTCATCCTTGGCTTGCTGTGGTGCAAGCTGAGATGCTTGGCACTGTGTAAACGGGAGGGCGAGAACTCCAGATCAAGGGGTCTCTATCCACCCCTCACCGCTTAGCAGCTGCTGTGAGGCAGCCCCATGTTGCCAGCGGTAGAACATTGTAACAGCACTCGGTGCAGGAGCTAAAAGCCCTGGTGGGTTACAGGGGTATGCAGCAAATGTTAATAACACGCGCGCAGGCTCCTTAGGAACATAAAGAATGAATAATAAGCAACCAGCCCCGATACCCCTGGACTTGTTGTCCAGAGCCAACACTGCATGATGACAACCATCCTGGCCAGCATACTGGGGACTGAACCAGGAACCTCCAGAGATATAAAATCATGAGCCACTGCTTCGTTCCTTGTTATCCTGGTGCTCTCAGCGCCACTGCACACAGCGTTTTTTGTAAATAAATACATGTCGTGCTGGCCAAAGGTGTCACCTGGACGTCCCTGGGGAGCTGAAGTCGCCCCATTTACTCTGAGAGCAGGTATAGGAGAGAGGGCGAAGTTCCTCCCCTACCAGCTCCTTCTTTTGCCTGACCCTTGACCTGGAGAGACAAGAGCATGTGCTCAAAGTTCAGCATACGCTGAGGCACTTTGCTGAATAGGGATTGATTGAAGCACCTGCTTGAGTGCTTTGCAGACTCCAGGACTTCCATCCAAGCCTGTCATAAACGGTGTTACCCGAGGAAAGTCTCTAGTAATCTTTCACTCCTCGCTCTTCTCTACACTGGCATTTTTTTCTTAAAATCTCCCACACTCGCACTGCCAGGCCCCATCAGGAGGAGATAGAGGGGCTTTTTAAAAAAGAAAAGCCAGTATACAATGTCTTTGTTACAGGAGTGCTCCGTGAAAGAGAGTTGTCTGTCTATACGTAAGCAGCTCCTTAGTAGCTAGCGTGCCAGTAAACGACACTCACAGACATGCAGCGTTGTTTCTGAGTTTTGTAGGACCAGTAAGACTTCTTGTTGCGCACAGCAAATGGCTTCTTATGTGCAACTCTCAACAGTTTTGGCAGTGGCTCTGTGGCCCAGCGAAGCTGTGTGTTTCTCGCCGGTAGGAACTCTGGAAGAAGGAACCAGTGCTCCTTACCAGCTGAGCCAGGGTGATCGTTGACTTCCTTGGGAAAAGGAGAGGCTGTTGAAAATCCACCCTGAGTGTGTACAGCATCAGTTCAGGCTACAGGATAGTTACGGTTGGGAAGATCGTATTCCGTATGGAGGGAGTTCGGAGAAGAGCAACACCAACGGTTGTGGGAGGAGACGAAAGGGAAGTTTCGACAACCCAAATCATTGTGACCAAGAGGAGATGCGATGACCCACATACATCTGAAGGGTGGGAATGCTCAGGAAGGAGAGGGAACATTTGCGGTAGGTCAAGGGGGTGTATCTCAGGGCTAGTCTACACTTACCGGCTGGATCGGAGGCGTCGGATCGCTCTTCTGGGTTCGATTTCTTGCGTCTTGTCTAGATGCGATAAATCGAACCAGGAAGTGCTCCCCCGTCGACGCTGGTAATCCAGCTCGCCGTGAGGAGTAAGCGCTGTCGACGGGGGAGCCTGCGCGCCACGTGTGGACCACAGGTAAGTTCGAACTAAGAGACTTCGACTTCAGCTACGTTATTAACGTAGCTGAAGTTGCGTATCTTAGTTCGACGGGGGGCGGTTAGTGTAGACCAGCCCTAAGAGTAATGGGATACAATTGAAGAAAGGGAATAGTAGAGAAGTTCATGGCTGTGAGAACTATTAGGCTGTGAAATAATCTCCCTAGGGGAACAGGTAAAGTGGAGTATAGAGAATAATCTTGCATTCGCCAAGGAGGCACTGGACAACGTGGGACTTAATACGTCTTCCTCATCTCTGAGACTATGAATGGGCTACAAGTGGGGCTCCACCTGCCTGAGACCGGTGTTCTTACCGAGTCAGGCTCTCTGCAGGTGCAATGCTCTAGCTTCGGGGGAGAGAGCAATGTTATAAGACTGCAGGTGTCAATGCAGTAGCACCAGGTGAGATGGCCGTTCCCTGTATGATGTGCGTATGTGCATTGCTCTGTCCCTACACCTTTTGGCGGAGCTGGTCCAGGGTCGTTCCCACAGCTTGGCAGTGGATTCAGAGCACGTACGTTGAAAAGCAGCTGTTCTAGGCTCGGGTTAGTGTCTGTCCAGTTGTGACTTTTGCCGACCCAGGTGGCCATGAGAATTAATTTTAAGCTGCTCTTCCACTTTCAGAAGTTTTGGGGGCTATTTTTGTAAATCCATCTTTTGGGGCCTTGGTTGATTTATCTCTGTCAGTCGATAGAGATTTTTGCACAGTTGTGACTCCGACCTTCTAAAAGATGCTGCATGACAGTTCAGGGTTCGGAGGACCGGTGAGGATGACTGGATGGAAGCCCCTGTCCTTAGGAAGAAGGCCCAGCCGTGGACCCAGAATCAGTGAGTTTAACCCACTCCACCAGAGGAGAGTTGACTGGCGGAGGTGGAGTGTACAGTGCGCTTGATCTGAGGCAGGCTGGTGGATTTGGCACGTTGAATGTGGTGGTGTTTTTTTTTAAAAATGGGGCCTTGGTCACTAAATGAGTGGAAGGAAAGGAGGCGGGTGAGCAAATTAAGACGTAGAGGGAAAGGAGGTGGAGGAAAAAAAGATACGGGGGGAAAGTAAATGAAAGAGAACTTGGGGAGAAGACGAGAAGGGCAAAGCAGAATAACGGGTGAGAAATGGGAAGTAGAATACTAATACTATTCTTTGTTACTGTAACCCCTAGAACTGAGATCACAGCCCCATCATGCTGAATGCTTTACAGCAGTGGTTCTTGACTGGGGGTGCGTGTACCCCTGGGAGTACGCAGGGGTCTTCTTGGGGGTACATCAACTCACCTAGATATTTGCCGAGTTTTACAACAGGCTACATAAAAAGCACTAGAGAAGTCAGTACAAACTCAAATTTCATACAGACAATGACTTGTTTATATGGCTCTATAGACTATACACTGAAATGTAAGGACAATACTTATATTCCAATTGATTTATTTTGTAATTCTGTGGTACAAATGAGAATGTCGGCGATTTGTCAGTCATAGTGTGCTGGGACACTTTGTATTTTGATGTCTGATTTTATAAGCAAGTCTTTCTTAAGTGAGGTGAAACTTGGTGCACCCAAGACAGAAAGGGGTCCTGTAGAAAGGCTGAGAGCCTCTGCTTTACATACTGCTAATGAGAGACAGTTCCTACCCCCAGAGAGTCAAGCAAGATGGATAGGGTAAAGAGTTATATGGAGGGGAAGGGTCCCGGTCACACAGTGGCCTGTGCTGAATCCCTGGCTCCTGACTTCTGTGCGAGTGCCTGGTGGTCTCTGCCTCCCAGAGAGAAAGGAGGGATCAAGGAGGTTTGTTGCAAGTCCTGTTTCAGGTGCCTGAGCAGAGCTGTGAAAGAGCTCGGCCCTGGAGTAGCGTGGGGGCTGCAGGTCAGGACTGAGATGCATCAGCAGACTCGCCAGGGGCCCAGGACTTGAATAGCAGGGAGTGTGGCTGAGTAGAACTGAGAGTCGGGGGGGAGGGAAGGCAGGGGAACCAAAGCCGTAGAAGTTGCTGTGGGGCAGGAGTTGTCCGTTGGGTGTCTGTGTCTGACTTTCAGTGTGGGCAGAGTTTGGGAAAGCAATAAGCTCCCCCAGCCTCTCTTCTTCTCCTGCTGTTTCCCCTCTCCCACAATTTGTGATTTTTGCGTACCGCGGTCTGAGCTAAGGGAAGTAAGTCATGCAGTCCCCATTCTTGTGTGTACGGGAAGACGATTCCTCCGTTCCTAGGACGTGGGGCTGGCAGGGCCAAGCATAACATGCCGTCACCTGCACTTCACAGGCGTCCTAGGAAAAGCCACTGGTGTCTTTGAGCTCTCGGCCGTACCCTGCTCGGTCCTGTACCCTGCTCGGTCCTCGAGATAGAGGAAGGACTTTGAAGGTTGAGGTTTGGCAAAACTGTATGGGCAGAGAGCGTGAGCAAAGTGTGAGTCACCAGAGCTGTGTGCCTGGAAAAGGCCTGTGTTAAGAAGGGGGCACTGGGAGGGAGCGTTGTTCCGGGGACAGCCCCCAGGGTCGTAGTGTAGGTTTCTCTATTTGGTGTTTTCTACCCAGATGAATATGGGCTGAACGATACCAGGACAAAGCCCTGTGCTGGGCACCATAGCCGGCTCTCTTTTTCTTTTTCACAAAGGCTGCCTAGGTGCCAACTTTCTAATGTGCCGGGGGGTGCTCCCCCTAGCTCTGCCCCAGGCCCCGCCCCCATTCCACCCCCGCCCCGCTTCTTCCCTCCCCTGAGTACCCCCTGCCCTTGCTCCTCTCCCCTCCCTCCCAGTGCCTCCTGCATGCCGCAGAACAGCTGATTGCGGTAGGTGGAAGGTGCTGGGAGGAAGGGGGAGGCCCTGGGGGGAGGAAGATGCGCTGGTAGGGGGGCTGCCGGTGGGTGCTAAGCTCACTCACGGAGTCAGCACCTATGAGCACTGCTTCACCCAAGTACTAGGTAGCAAGGAGGCAGAGTCCTGCCATGGCAGCAGGGCATTCTGGGATAGCTGGGAGAGCTATATAAGGCCCCAGCAGCAGGACGGGCCTGGCATTTCGTGAGAGGCAGCTCTGTTGTGACCTGTGGGAGCAGTGTGTGCGGCACGCCTACCAGGAAGACTGAAGTCGAAGGGTTCCTTATTCTAGGATTATTATTAGCATGGATGAAATGTTTGTTTGTTTGTTTGTTTTTTGTTCAAAAAACGTTTTTAGATGAAAAATTGGCTTCCCCCAGTGAAAATTTTTCTTGAATTTTTTGGCTGAAAAATGATTTTTTAAAAATAGAATGGTTTTTATTTGATGCGGGGAAGTCACCCCCCCCCCTCTTCATTTTACCACTGGCAAAGGGGTTGGGGGCGGTCTGGAGGGAAAAACGTTACCCCCTAAATTTTGGGGAGTGTAGATGGGGGCAGGGTGACAGTGAAGGGATGGAGAAGTTGGGGGCCTGGTGATGATGAATAGGAAGGGACCCCTGCTGTAGACACCTGCACATCCCCACCCCTCAATAACATTCTCCGGAGGAGGACTCCACCTTGGTCTGTTCTCTCAGGGTGCCCTTTTCAGGGACCCTTGTGCTATAGGATAAAATACAATTTCCAATGATGTCCATGAGTGAGCAGTCTGATTCAGATGTCGGAGGGGAGGGCTAGCTCAGTGGTTTGAGCATTGGCCTGCTAACCCCAGGGTTGCGAGTTCAATCCTTGAGGGGGCCATTTAGGAATCTGGGGCAAAAATTGGGGATTGGTCCTGCTTTGAGCAGGGGGTTGGACTAGATGACCTCCTAAGGTCCCTTCCAACCCTGATATTCTATGATTCTTCAGGCACTCAGGGCTAAACATTTTAGGCTCGGTGCCCTTTTAATGAAGGTTAAAGCCCTCATTTCCGGCTGGGCCCATCCCTCCGAAACCGCTCACACCGGGGTGTTTTTGGGGAAGGATGAGCCGCCAGCAGCAGGGTTAGAGCCTCTCGAGCCCAGCCCTAGGTACAGTGTCCGTCTCGTGGTAACTTCTGAATTTTTTCGTTGCCCCTCCTCCGACCCCACAGGCGACCGCTGCTCCGCTTGCCTCTTACGGGGTTCTTGTGTCAGCCGGTGCCCAGTCAGGCAAAGCCAATGGTGGGGCTGAGCCCCGTTCTCAGTGAAGGGGTATTGACATTGCAAAAACTGCCACCCCAGTGGGTGCTTGTGGATTCTCCTTACTGGTGGCACCAGGGCGTGAATGGGCCCTGGAAGCTGGACTCTCCTCTCACCCCTGAAAGTGGTGTCTCCAGGGCAGGATGGAGGCTGGAGGGGAAGCTTGCAGTGTCAGCTCTCTTGGGCCTTCCATCTCTGGGGCTGTCAATCACCAGGGCTAAAATTGCTGGGTTTGTCCGGCCAGCCCCTGGCTGTGTAGGCGGTGTCTCTCCGGTGCCTTCGTGAGGTTGCAGAAGCCAGAGCAGCGGAGCGTGGAAGGGAATTGGCTGCCTGAAGGTAACTTTCCATTGTTTCTTTTCAGGGAGAGTCTCTGTAGCTGGCGGGTCCCACGCTCCAGGCTATAATTTTCTACCTCCAGCTGGTCTCTTTTTAGAGTAAGATGTTATTTTCTGCCTTTCTGGTCCCAGCCAGCCTCCTCTGGTCTGGACAGCTTCCTTTGACCTTTAGGTGACATACGGCTGGGGCTCACAACTTAAGGCTGTTTGGCCACCCTTTAGGCAGCTTTGTAAATGTCAGCCATGAGAGATGACAGAAAAGCAAAGCAGCTCTTCAGAACAGACCTTGGTGGGGAGAATGGAGATGGGGCCAGTCCCTGCCCCATGTTGGAGTCAGTGGGAGCTGAGGGCACTTGACACCTCTCAGGATCGGGGCCCCCAATGGGCAGTATCCAGAGAGCCAGGGCATGTCACATACCTGCGGGTTTCTGAACCCCAATCCCAGGAGTGGCAGGGCCAGGCTGGGCTGCGAGGGAGCCAGCAGTCAGCTGCTGCATGCGGAATGGTGTCTGGATCATTCTCCTCAAAGCCTTCATTATTCTGAATTAAGAACGATAAACCATTAAGAAATCCATGCCCAGTGTTCCCCTGGGAGGATGGACCACAGGGCAGGTGCTAGTCATATTGCTTAATGCACCACTGAGAGTTACTTGGGTACCCGGTGATGGGCATGGTGTAATGACCTGAATAGAGTGATGGGGAGAAAGCACGTCCCATTAACACTAACACTTCAGAGAAACCCTGCTTCATCTCCCCTCCTACCCGGGTCCCCTGGGCTTAAAGTTAAAGCTTCACTTGGTACCTTGGTGACACTTACTCTTAATACAAAAATAACAGGAGTACTAACAAATTTATTTGAGCATAAGCTTTCGTGGGCTACAGTTGACACAAAGGTGTGAGAATACTTAACTAGGGGAAATAGAGTCAATTAGTGTAATGACTGAGCCACTCCCAGTCTCTGTTCAAACCTAAGGTAATGGTATCTAGTTTGCATATTAATTCAAGTTCAGCAGCTACTCCTTGGAGTCTGTTTTTGAAGTTTTTCTGTTGCAAAATTGCCACCTTTACATCTGTCACTGAGTGATTAGAGAGGTTGAAGTGTTCTCCTACTAGTTTTTGAATGTGATGATTCCTGATGTCAGATTTGTGTCCGTTTATTCTTTTGCGTAGAGACTGTCCGGTTTGGCCAATGTACATGGCAGAGGGGCATTGCTGGCACATGATGGCATATAGCACATTGGTAGATGTGCAGGTGAACGAGCCCCTGATGGCGTGGCAGATGTGATTAGGCCCTGTGATGGTATCACTTGAATAGATATGTGGACAGAGTTGGCATCAGGCTTTGTTGCAAGGATAGGTTCCTGGGTTAGTGTTTTTGTTGTATGGTGTGTGGTTGCTGGTGAGTATTTGCTTCAGGTTGGGGGGCTGTCTGTAAGCGAGGACTTGCCCGTTTAGCCATGGTACCCTTTGGAAAGACAGGACAAGGGAAATAATTTCACCTGGACAGACCAGGGATTAGAAATATAACGGCAGCCAGCATTTAGCAGCTCAGCTGAGCCTTAAAGTCCTAGAAAAGGGACAAGGGGTCTTTTTCTTCTCTCATGTACAACTGTTTTATACCAGTTTAACTCCATTGCCTTGCATGGAAAATCCTGCGTGCGCTCTAGTCCTGCTCTAGGAATTGTTCTGGAGAGGTTCTGTGGCCTGGGTTATAGAGGAGCTCAGATTAGGTGATCGCATTGGCCTTGGAATCTATGAATTTAGGACTGGAATTGCGGGGCAGGACTGAGCGGCAGAGCTGTGTGTGGGGACCTCAGGACTGGAATAGCAGCGGGGGCTGTGGATCGGGACTGATATGCATGAGCAGTACCGCATGGGAAGCTTGCCCAGCACTTGCCTACATCACGTCTTTCGTGAGCAGTAAAACTCATTCAGAGTATTTAAAAATGTGATTCCATCAGCTGAACACATGGGGTTTAATACATTTATTCCCTGGGTAGAAACAATGCCCCAAATTAGTCCGTGGTGAACCTGCATAGATATCAGTGCAGCTGTCTCAGGAATGAATATGGCCCACTGACGATCCCCCTGTACCAGCGGTTCTCAAACTGTGGGTCGGGACCCCATGTTAATGGAGTCGTCAGGGCTGGCTCAGACTTGCTGGGGCCTGGGGCCAAAGCTGAAGCCCGAGCTCCACTGCCCAGGGCTGAAGCCAAAGCCCAAGAGCTCAGGTTACAGGCCCCCCGGCCTGGGGCTGAAGCCTTTCGACTTTGCCCCCTCGTCCTCTCCCCTCCCCCCAGCCAGGACAGTGGGGCTCGGGTTTTGGCCCGGCCCAGCCCCCCAGGGCAGCTGGGCTCAGGCTTCTGGGGTCACATAGTTTTGTTGTCAGAAGGGGGTCGCGGTGCAATGAAGTTTGAGAAACCCTGCCCTATTTAGGTTGCCTTGTTGTATCCGGGCAGCCTAGAACTCCGTTGTAATAAATCCATGAGTTGCTTGTTAGCTTGGGCAGCTTCAGTCCGAGATCCTTGTGGTTCTGGCCAACTCCAACTACCAGCGGTGTCTAGTCTCATTCTTATTTCTTTGCGTGGCGGTAGGACCCAGGAGGCCCAGTCACAGACGTTGTGTGAGGTGCTGTACAAAGTGTCATCCGATCAGTCCCGTCCTGGACAAGGCGCTGCTAGATTGGGCTGTAGTGATCTCATTGTGGGCATCAGTAGTATGAGGCAGAGTTCTCTACTGCTGGGAGAGATGGTGTGCTGCTCCCCTTTGCAGACGGGTTTGGTTTGCCTCCATCAGTGCGGAAAGCTGCTGCCCTTGAGACAGCCCAGCTGTGTCTAGCGGAGCTCTTGGATCCAAAACTCCACCTTGTGCAGTATTGGTATGAGAAGGGAGGCATCGGGAGGAGCTTAAAATGGCAGCATGAATAGCTGCTATTCCTCCTGTGGAAAACAGCTCCTGATAAATGAATGTTACCGGCTATTCATAAGTAATTACGTTGTAATTAACGAATGGAGGGTAAAGCGTGTGCCCCTTTGGGACAGGATTTATGTCTTTTAATTACTTAGTGTCTAGAGACTACAGCGGCGGGAGCCTAAAAAGGCCTGGCGAGAAAATATTAATCGCATTTCTTTACTGAGTGCCCCAACCCCGAAAGAGAATCTAACTGAATCATCGCCGGAGGAAAAGGTCACCTCGCGTAAAATGGACTGACGTGATTTATAAGCTTAAGTCCCATTTTTGAAAGTTCTTTAGGAGCCTGAGTGTCACTGTAAGTCGATGGGACTTGGGCTCCTCCAGGCCTCATTCACTTCTGGAACGTAGCCAGCTAAGGTAATGTCTACTCAAGAGACTTCTGCCGGCACAGCTCTTTCCGGGGGGATCCTTGGCCAACAGGCCATGTCAGCAGAAGCCACTAGCATAGACACTGCTCGACTAGCACAGCTGTGCTGTTACCGGTGTAACTCCAGGGGGATGGTTTTATTGTACCGCTAGAAGCCCAGCTTTGCAAGCGTAACCTGGTCCGTGTTAGGAGTGCTTTGTCGGTATAGTGTACGAGGTCAGAACCGCCAGCAAAGCATTGCTAGTGTAGAGGTGACCTGAGTCGCTTAGGCCTTGTAATACTGAGCAGAACAATGCCTAAATAGCCTTAAAAATCTGGCCCTTAGGTACCCTTGAGAATTTTAGCCTTGGGCTGTCCCCATACGAGTAGTGCTTGGCCAGTGTATACTGTACCAATGAAGCACCTCTGGCAGAACCTTGCAACCCAACGTGGATCTGACAGGACCCAAGTAGAAGTGTTGGGTCTGAAAACAATATTGTTATATTGCAGAGGGGGAAACTGAGGCACAGAGCCGTGCCATGACTTGCCCAAGGTCAGCCATTGGCAGAGCCGGGAATAGAACCTGGGTGGCATGAGATCTAGTCCAGGGCTCAGAGTGCTTTGCTGACTGGGCCCAAAGGTGGAAATGCAAGTCATGTAACCGCTCAGCCTCAGTTTCCCTATCTGTTTGAAGGGATAATCATGCTCACCTATCCATAGGGGATGTTAATTAAAGTTTGTAAAGTGCTTTGAGAACAAAGAGCACCATATAGGTGCTAAATATTACCATTGACAGAGCGTGTGAGAGACCAGACAAGACACGCCGTGGAGGTGTCATCTGCCAGATCTTCACCCCTGCATTTAGTGGAGGTGGAATGCATTGATCAACCACCTAGTGAAAGAGCCAGCTGTTTGTACAAAAGTCCAGACCGGTGCCTTCATGTGGACGACTGTATGCTCAATGCAGTTAACCGCAGGTGCAAACATCTGGATGACTGGATGGTCACATAGATGCAACTGAATATGTGATCATCTGTCACGGCAATTGGAGGATGCTCCCCACAGTGCACTTGCAGGTTAAGGAGCATCAGACTCCTGGGCTAAACCTTCCTTTATCCTGTAATCCCATGCAGTGCCCTGGCGGGGCCATGCTGATGCCGCTGTGACAGTGTTGTAACAGGGTTGTGACGCTTAAGCCGTGTGAAGTTCAGTTCAGTTATTCTCCAAAAGAGGCTTCTCTTTCTGCAGTCGGAGAAGGCTTGAGAGAGACAAGAGGGGATGATGCCATCTCTTTTACTGGACCTGCTTCAGTTGGGGAGAGAGAGAAGTTTTCGGACAAGGCAGTCAGGCAGTTTTAGCTTCCTTCCTGGAATGGGCGGTGGTCAGTGGCGTAGCCGGGTTTAGAGCACGGGGGGAGCGGAGCTAAAAAAAGGCGCTGGGAGCAAAAAAAATGCTCCGCTCTGGCTGCAGCGCAGGAGCAAAAGGCGACGGAGCACAAAAAAGCACCACTTCTGCTCAGTAGGGGAGCGGCCGCTCCCCCTGCTCCCCCCCGGCTACGCTACTGGCGGTGGTACTAACATGGCTGCAAGGCACCAGCCCCACTAATATGCAAACAGCAACAGGTAGCTGGACATTGACTCTGTTGGTCTCAGTCTGCCCAGTTGCTGCTGTTAATATAGTAATGCCTAGAGGCTCCCCCCCAACTGATACAGGGGCCCAATTGCGCTTGGTGCTGGACATACATTACCTAAGAGATGGTCCCGGCCCCAAAGTGCTTACGTCTAATAGGCCAGAGAGACCAGGCTCGGAGAGGAAACAGAGGCACTGAGGGGTGCAGGGACTCCTCCAAGGTCACACGTCAGGTCAGTGTCAGAGCCAGGAGTAAAACCCACGTCTCCGGGGTCCCCGTCGGGTGCTCTGCCCATGGGATCACATCACCTCTCTTAAAGCTTTGATTGTAAATCTGCCATAGAAGCCTTTGTTCTCCTTCTTCCCCCCACCGCGGCCATGCAGCCTTCCCCAGCAACAGCATCTTTCCTCCTCACCTCTCCTGCCGCCCCCAGCCACTGAGATTCTGCTTCCTTCCCGTGTTCCCCCATCCCCTCCCAGCCGTTCCCAGCCAGCAGGGTGCTTGGCCCACCACAGGCGAGGTCAGCACTGCACAGCTGCGACAAGCCTTTGAACAGAGCTCTTCGGGGGAGGGCCTGTCTGCGTTCTTGGTTGGTCCTTAGATGCTATCGTAATAAACGTGATGAATAATCCACATTTCTCAGCGCTGACTAGTCTATTTTCCCCCTGGACTGTTAACCTTGAAAACTGCCCCAAAAACTTATCTTAACGCAGGCCACCAATGGGGTCCTGATCCCATGCCCTGCCACTGACTGCCAGTAAGGTGCTAGCCATAACAGTATGTCTATTGGCAGCACGACAGTGCTGCTCCATACAAAGATGCTGGGATTTCCATACTACGGGCCAGTATAGTGCAGTTAGCATAAAGATGCTGTAATTGCCTATTGCCAACAGAGTCCTCGTCCTGCAGTAGTCGTGTATATGGTGCTGCCGTTACGGCACTGGTACCGAATGCACCCTCCTGTCAGACATTCCTGCTGCAGGACTGCTTGAGGTTAGTGCTTTGTGCGCAAAGACTGTGCACGGTTCTGCTTAAAGCCTTTATTTGTTCTGTTAATTCTCAGAAACTTCTGACCCATCCCCAAAAGAGCCCCCGTGACCACAAACCAACATGGATGTACTGGAACAGGCCTTGTAAAGAGGGATCCGGTGGAAATGTGTGCAGTGTGGCAATACCTTGCTCATTCGCTGCAGTCACCTGACCCCGCCCCCACCTTTCCTGCTCCTTCCTCGTCCCTGAAAAAAGGAGGGGTTCTCTGCTGGGAGAGGTTTTGTGATGCCGACTCTGTCCCCTCTGTGTTCCCTGCCGAGGAGCAGAACTGGTATGAATTTGTGCTCCAGTGAATCTGGTATGTGGACCCGCCGGACTCCCTGCAGAGCGCATTTCCGCCAAGTTCACGCTCAGGTCACTGTCTGTTTCAGGCCCTGTTCAGCTCTTTGTGGATTTAGTTATGTAGGTGAGAACTTCAGGGTGTCTTTATAGACAGTATTTGGGGTTTTTTTTCTCCTTCTGTTTGAGGGCTGCAGGGATTAAATTCGTGTCTGGGAGTGACGGGGCTGAGATGGCAGAGTTTGAGACTACAGAATTGCATGGGGGGTGTTGTGGGTGTCTTTGGGAGGAGCTTGGCGTCACCAACAGGCCTCATGCAATTCGGAGCAGTGACAGTTCGCCTTTAAATTGGGCAAATAGACCCCGGGTCTTGTTTGCAGACTTGCCTGAAAAATGCAGAATGGCAGCAGCTTAAAGTGGCACCATTGAGTACGTTTCTATAGCTCAGGGCCATCGTTTTCAAACCTGGCTATCTAAAACTCAGCACCTAGCTCCGTCTTTTTTAGTCCCCTAGATTAAAAATAACCCCATCTCCACTGGGGCTTCTACAACTCCCATTGATTGTCAACAGGGTTGTGGATGCGGAGTGTCTGGAGTAGTTCATGAGCATGAGGGCCAACCTCAGGGCAGGGCACAAACCTCAATTGGTTGTGAGTTCTATCCTTAGATTTCACCAACCAAGTAACAAGTGTGGACTCCGCAAGCCCTATCGCAGCCTAACCATGCAGTCACAGACAGTCCCCTTGGGCACTCCAGTCTATCCTGCTACCCAGGTAGGGTGGATAAAAATCAATGATTTAAAAAACAAAATTTAAAAAAATTTGGATTTTTTTTAATTTAAATCGGATTTTTTTGATAGGTTTTTTCCTCAAAAAGTATTTTATCTAAAGATAGTTTTAATTAAGATATATTATTGCTCAAAGATATCTCATCATGGAATAGGGATTATAAATTCTAATTCTATAGTATGTGACAATATAGTCATGTAATGTTTAAGAAAAGTTTTGTAAATGAGTTCTAATAGTTCATGGGTTAGGGACCCAAATTTATGGGGTTCCACAGGCTTCTGTATAGATTATTTGGGTTAATCTTTCTATCTACCCAATGGGACTCAGTGCTCAGTCTAGAAGATACCATCAGAGATGCTTAGTTTTGCAGTTCTCAGACTGTGGATTTGTGTCTCCAGAGGTAACATGCTTAACAGCAAAAATGTTTTTAAATAAATAATATATAGAGGTGAGAAATAAGAGACCTCAACTCTATTGTCCCTCTGCAAATTTGTGTACACAGAGTCAATCCCTTACATCTCTTTAAAAGTGCAAAGTTTCAAAAAGTTCAATCAATAGAAGATTGTTGGGGGCATGATAGATATGGACATGGAGAAAAAGTCTGGAGATAAATGTGAGATGCGAGGGCCATATGCTTGTTTTGTTAAAATATTATATGTTTGCTGTTGAAGAAAAAAAATCCAGAATACTTAATGTTGTTTTAGTTAAATAAAGCAACTTAAATGTCTGTCTGGTGATGTTCTCCTAATACATCATGGCAAGAAAATCCTCCAAATATTAATAATTAACCTGTTGAATTGGAGATAGTTCACCTCCCAATGACTTCATGAATATCTGCTTCAATTACCTTTGGTAAATGAAATAACCAAACACTCATTCATTTTCTGATATAGCTATAAAACTAATCTGAAAGGTTTTCAAAATAAAGCACTATTTAAAAATATATAGTGTGTACCTTCTAAAAATGAAACCCTACATCTATCTCTGAGTTGTGAAAAATATGTATTAAGGTTATAACAACCAAGAAGAATACACTTTTATGTAGAAAACCATGATTAAATCGAGTCTTCCTGACTAGTGATTTAAATCAAATCCACCCTGTACCCAGGCAAACTTGCCTTTGTGATAGATGGTCCCTTACACCAAAAATCACAGCAATATTCAGGTATCAGAGGGGTAGCCGTGTTAGTCTGGATCTGCAGAAGCGACAAAGGGTCCTGTGGCACCTTATAGACTAACAGAGGTATTGGAGCATAAGCTTTCGTGGGTGAATACCCACTCCTAGTCCCAAATGACCAGCCCTTACCCCAGGTCAATTGTACCTTAGACCTGACACTCAAGACACTTGTAGCCAATCCGATGATAAACCAACTAAAGATTTATTAACTAAGAAGAAAAAAATTAGTTATTTACAAGGTTAAAGCAGGTAAACATACACACACAAAAGAGTTACAGCCTTAGGTCCCAAAAGGTTATAGAAACTGCTGCGATATGCAAGCTTTCTATGTCCTCTATAGCTAGCCCAAGCTAAGCAGTTTGAGGATCCCTTGCTTATGCTTAGAAATATTGCCCCCTCCAAATTCCAAGCAGTGCAGTGATACAGGTCCTTCTGGTTAGGGATTTTTATTTCCTTCCCCCTGAGTCCAAGCTGATGGGACAAATGTTTGCACTGGTCTCTTCTTTGTATGATGGGGGACACAATCAAGAAAGTCTGTGTCTTTTGATGTTTCACAATGGCTCATTTGGTTTCAATGGGCTTTTTTGTGGGCAGGCCCCACACTCTACATTAATTAGTGCTTCGTTCCTGTTTGGTGTGTTACACAGTGACAGAGGGTCACACTGCAAACGCTCAGTATAACTTTATACCATGGGCTACAGGTGTCATAAGCAAGATCAATCCATGCCAGCCGCCTACAAGCATTTCATCAAGTCTAAACACAAACGTCTATTTTAACAATACTAACACACAGGTGAGCCAGGCTGGTTTCCAGCTATGCATTTGTCAGTATTCAGCGAGGCCTTGGCTTGAGCCAGGCGCCAGGTCTGCCAGCGTCACAACGAGCATTTTAACAATCAGAATGCTTATCTGATGCCTGAATCTGGCACTGGGTGCCTGACTTTAAGCAATTGACTTTGAAAATTAAGGGTTTGAAAATAAGGCTCCGTGTTTGTCGCGGAAGTCACGGATTCAATAACTGCCTGCAACCTCCATGACTTCTGCAGCAGCTGGTTGCCTGGGGCTTCCCTCCACTCTCCCCCCCCCCCCCCCCCCCCGGGACTCCTTCCTCCCCAGTGGCAGCAGGTCCCCTGGGTCTTTCCCCACCACCACCATGGCTGGAGCAGCAGCAAGCCCCCGGGGCTCTCCTCCCACAGCTGGTGCTGCGGGCTCCCTCCCCCCACAGCACCGCCGCTCACAGCACTCCCCCCTAAGATTCAGTCACAGGTATTTATGGTATAAGTCATGGATAGGTCACGGGCCGTGATTTTTTGTTTTTTGCCCGTGACCTGCCCATAACTTTTTCTAAACATACCCGTGATTAAATCTTCGCCTTAGTCATTGGTTATTTTTTCACTCTCCATCATGTATGAAACTTCTCTCAGAGAAAGAAACCCATCCTCCTTTCTCTTCAAATTTGTATCCCTTTCCACTTAGCAAACATTGATTTTTCTTTTATTTCCCCCCTCCAATGGGAGCTTGGAATGAACACTTTATTTTGTTTTGTTTCCTTGGGTTTGTCTTGACTGTGCTGGAGTGCAGATTACGGGGCTCTGGTTTGCAGCGCCCACCAAAGACTTTCATTCTGACCTGACTGTGTGGATACCACTTTTAGTTTGCGTCCGCACATTGCAGTTACAGGACAGCTCTTTGGTGTGCTCTGACGTCCACACCCTTCTAATCCACACAACGGCTCAGTGTACATATGACCCTACTTTAATATCGTTTGTGGTGTTACCTCTACTTGGGAGTTGGATATTAGATCACTTCTGTTTCAAAGCTAGCTTGAGGACCGTACAATATTATTTATGTTGAAGTCCCGCAAAAACAGAAGCAATTAAAAAAAATTTTTTGCAACAGCAAGTCAGTTTAAAACGATGTTATTTAAATTCTGTGAACTGTTTGCAACTTCATTATGCTGGCGCACTGGATGCAACAGCATAGTTAATTTGGAAATTTCAGTTTAATAAACGTGTAAAGACATTTTATTATTGTTGTAAAAATCTTATTAAAATGACGATAAACCCTCTCCCGAAAACCCTAACCATAGAGTGTAAACTTTGAGTAGGATTTATTTTTTCATGATGAAAAATCAGTTGATAAAACCAGGACAAACCGTTCCAAAATCACCCCTTTTTGAAATTTGTATTGGAAAGTCTTGGGGTTTTTTCAGCCCCTTTTGCAAGACATCTGAACTGCTCTATTCTGAGCTCTATACCACACATTGCTCCTCACGTGCAGATTAATACAATATCAGCTTGGCACTTTCCCCTTTATAACTGGGGGTGGAGGGAGATGCACCCAGATGAGCTCACTGCATTTATCAGTGATGCCATAACTCATCAGCTGGTGAGAAACATATGTTTTCACTGATATTCTCACAGTTCTGGAAAGCTTCAGTCTAACACAGTGGTTCCCAACTGGGGTTCGTGAACCCCTGGGGGTTCACGAAATGTTACAGGGGGTTCTCGGGAAAAAATTTCCTAATGGTGGACAGAGCTGTCCCTAGGGACCCTGGGCAGCATGGGGCCAGCAGCCCCGAGCCCCTGGACTTCCAAGAGCTAAGCAGATCAAAGCAAACATATCTATCCCAATGAGGAGATTTAAACTTCAAGACTCTATAAGAAATGGAAAGGGAGGTGGATATTTTTTGTTGTTTTTAAAATTAAATAGGCAGCTGGTATTGTTTTTAAAATTATTATGAAGTTTAAGATTTGTTGTAACGAGCAGTCTAGGCAAACAACGCACAAGACCTGAATGCTTATGTAGGAGGAACTCTTTGAGTAGGCTTCTTAAATATCTTCATGCTGTTTCACATCTGATACTCCTTGAAGAAACATAGGAGCCTTATCTTATAACAGGCTTATTCAAAGTGATACAAGCTACGAAAGTGAGATCTTGGAAGAGTGTTGCTGGTTTCATAATGTAATAAAAATACTGTAATGATTAATAATTAATAATAAATAGTGTGTAATAAGCATGTCATAAAAACAAATTTTATATTTCCAAGATCACTGCTTTTATAATTTATACTCCGGTAAAGGAGAAAATCCCTGGAAATACTCATTTTTAGGAGGGGGTCCGCGAGACTTGACATTTTATTGAAAGGGGTTCACGGGTTGTTAAAGTTTGGGAACCACTGGTCTAACAAACCAAGCAGATTTTTTTAGGCAGATTCACTTCCCAAGTGAATGGACCAGTGACGGCAGGGCACACTAGCCTCTGGGTACACCGGAGTCTAAAGTTGCCGGTAGAGAGACAGTTCAGGGCAGACGCAGTAAATCGTGCTTTCGAGTATCTGCTGGAGGTGGAAGTGAAAGCCTTGTCGAGGGTTGTCGTGTTCTTGATGGTGTTGTAGCCAATGGGAAAGTGGCAGGGAATGCAGAAGGCTTGTCCCGGAGTTAATTTCCATCCTTTCAAGGTTTTGGGTGGGTAGGCTGTATTCTAATGCAACCTTAGCAATGACTAAACAAAGGTTTATTTCTGTTAGATTTGAGAGTTCTAAGGCTGGTCATGTTTCAAGCCGCAACTATTTGAAAATGTCGCTTTTGTTAAGAGAGTGGTGCTTCTGCCGGGTCGGGATTCCTTGGTTCTCTTCCTAGCTCAGCTGCTGACTTTAGGGACGTCTGTTACGGGGTGTGATTGTAGCTGTATTTGAAGCTTTGCTACAGGCTGTAGGTATCTGCAAACACTTGGAAGGTGGTAAGGTGATAGGGAATAACCAGCATGGATTTGTAAAGAACAAATTATGTCAAACCAATCTGATAGCTTTCTTTGATAGGATAACGAGTCTTGTGGATAAGGGAGAAGCAGTGGATGTGGTATACCTAGACTTTAGTAAGGCATTTGATACGGTCTCGCATGATATTCTTATCAATAAACTAGGGAAATACAACTTAGATGGGGCTACTATAAGGTGGGTGCACAACTGGCTGGATAACCGTACTCAGAGAGTAGTTATTAATGGTTCCCAATCCTGCTGGAAAGGTATAGCGAGTGGGGTTCCGCAAGGGTCTGTTTTGGGACCGGCTGTGTTCAATATCTTCATCAACGACTTGGATATTGGCATAGAAAGTACGCTTATGAAGTTTGCAGATGATACCAAACTGGGAGGGATTGCAACTGCTTTGGAGGATAGGGTCATAATTCAAAATGATCTGGACAAATTGGAGAAATGGTCAGAGGTAAACAGGATGAAGTTTAAGGACAAATGCAAAGTGCTCCACTTAGGTAGGAACAATCAGTTTCACACGTACAGAATGGGAGGAGACCGTCTAGGAAGGAGTATGGCAGAAAGGAATCTAGGGATTATAGTGGACCACAAGCTAAATATGAGTCAACAGTGTGATGCTGTTGCAAAAAAAGCAAACTTGATTCTGGGCTGCATTAACAGGTGTGTTGTGAGCAAGACACGAGAAGTCATTCTTCCGCTCTACTCTGCGCTGGTTAGGCCTCAACTGGAGTATTGTGTCCAGTTCTGGGCACCGCATTTCAAGAAAGATGTGGAGAAATTGGAGAGGGTCCAGAGAAGAGCAACAAGAATGATTAAGGGTCTAGAGAACATGACCTATGAAGGAAGGCTGAAGGAATTGGGTTTGTTTAGTTTGGAAAAGAGAAGACTGAGAGGGGACATGATAGCGGTCTTCAGGTATCTAAAAGGGTGTCATGAGGAGGAGGGAGAAAACTTGTTCATCTTAGCCTCTGAGGATAGAACAAGAAGCAATGGGCTTAAACTGCAGCAAGGGAGGTTTAGGTTGGACATTAGGAAAAAGTTCCTAACTGTCAGGGTGGTTAAACACTGGAATAAACTGCCCAGGGAGGTTGTGGAATCTCCATCTCTGGAGATATTTAAGAGTAGGTTAGATAAATGTCTATCAGGGATGGTCTAGCCAGTAATTGGTCCTGCCATGAGGGCAGGGGGCTGGACTCGATGACCTCTCGAGGTCCCTTCCAGCTGTAGAATCTATGAATCTGTCAGGAACCCTGGATAATTACTCAGGCAGTAGTCTGCACTCAAACCCATACTGCTGCGATACCCAGGCAAGCTCTGGTGTACGTCTACACAAGCGGCGATCACACCCCTTAACTGCCATATAGATTTACTTGTAGTGTGTGTGGTGTTGAGCAACTCACTTTACCTCTCTCTGTCCCTCCAGGATTTCCCCAATGGTCAAATGATCAAAACCATTTCGGCTGGGATTAGGTGCTCCGTTCCCATTGAATCGAGCCCCTATGTTCTTCGGCCCCTCTGAAAATCACTGAAGCGTAGCGAAAAATGTACCACGTAGGCGCCCAAACAAGGCATAAAAAGACCAAACACCAAACATGACGTGAACAAGAAGGAAAAGAGAAGAAAAACGAGCGTCCGCAGAGCATGAGTCGTTTGCTTTGCCTTCTTGAGAGTGTTTTCCATCAGGAAGGCCGAACTCATGAGTCACGTGGTGTGAGACCTTCCCCCAAAGTACTGTGTGTGTTCCAATATTTTTTTTAAACAAGGCCCCAGATGTGCATAAAAATGATGAACACCATTTTATTTCCCTGCATAGCTATATTTTTTCAGACTTGAACGAATTGGCTAAAGACGACATCTTCTGGCTGAGCTATAGACCTGGGCTGTGCTTACAGTGGTGGAGAGCTAATTTAAAATCCATTGTTATAAGGCAACCTAGCATCCTTTTAACAGGCCAGTTGAATTGCTGGGGCCAGTTAGTGAACTGAGAGCAATCAGTGCAAGCTCCGGTTTTAATGACACTTTAATTTCTCTGTTAAAGAAATTCCTTTTTGCCAGGATCTTTGTATCTTTGCTAATACCTAAAACTCACCTGCTGACACCCTGTGAAGCTTAATTACTGTTTTTCAAGCACTTGGAGATCCTTCCCTGCAAGTCGGTGGAAAAATGCACCTCCTCGTTATCCTGTTAGGAGGCAGGGGCTGAGGAATAAACAGCCGTCACCCCAAGACGTGAGCATCCTGTAAAGCAGTGTGATATGTTGGGGGAGGAGAGATAGCTCAGTGGTTTGAGCATTGGCCTGCTGAACCCAGGGTTGTGAGTTCAATCCTTGAGGGGGCCATTTAGGGATCTGGGGCAAAAATTGGGGATTGGTCCTGCTTTGATGACCTCCTAAGGTCCCTTCCAACCCTGAGATTCTATGGTTCCATGATTATAGGAACTTCTGTACCAGAGCAGACCCACAGTCCAGCTGTTACTGTGTGTCTTACAGTATCCCACGGAGGTCGTGCTGAGAGCAGGGCCCTATTGCGTTGGGCACTGTACAATGCAGCAGGGGAATTGGTCGGCCCTGGTAATTGTTGTCCAGGCTGGTGTCACAGCAGAGGCTGCTCACATTCACGTCAGGGCCTAATCCTTTGTCACTGGCTTGATTCTCTTTGTCTTCCAGATTCCAAGGTGTTTCTGATCCACAACAGCAGGCTGCAGGGCTGCTTGGAGACCAAGGACACCCTGGTGAAGGTCTCCAAAGCCTGCAACGTCAGCGCCCCAGCCCAGCAGTGGAAATGGGTCTCCCGGAACCGACTATTCAACCTCGGGACCATGCAGTGCCTCGGGGTCTCCTGGCAGGGCGTCAACTCCACTGCGGCGGTGCAGTCCCTGGCCACCTACGAGTGCGACCGCGAGTCCGTCAACATGAGGTGGAGCTGCCGGAGCTTAGGGGAGCATCTCTCTCAGTATCTGAACGCCAAGGCAGGGAACCTCTCCCTGGCACCTGCCGAGAGAGGAGATCAGGCACGCGGCGGGCAGTGGAGTGTCTATGCCACCCGTGAAGATCTGTGCTCCAGCCCCTATTCTGGTAACACCTGGGCAGGGCTCTGTGGTTCTACATTGTCCCCATAATCTCTGGTTGTTTCCCTATTGTTCTATGATCACAGTAGAGCCCAGAGGCTCCTACTGAGATCCAGATTCTGTGGTGTTAGGTGCTGTACAAGCGCATGGAAGAGGTCTCGGAGTCAGCAAGAGTTCAGCCATGTGCCCATTATTACTGTTTGAAATGAGGTCTTCAGCCTTATCGTCATCAGTTAAAGAAAGTTAAAGAAAAAACAGCCCTTGCCCCCAACAGCTTACAGCACAAAGCCCCGATCCTGTATCTGTATCTGCTAGGGCCCGATCCACTTCCCATTGAAGTCAGTGAAGTGACTCATTGACTTCCTAGATTTTTAGGGCCAAAAGGGAAGGGATTATTTATGTGTATTCTGGTAGCCCCTAGGAGACCCAGTCATGGAGTAGGACCCCATTGTGCTAGGCGCTATCTATCCTGCATCGAGTCTGTCTTGTAGCCAGCATAAATGGGAATTGGATTGGGCCCTTAGCGCGCACCCCTATTGGCTTGAATCGACTCCGCAAAGGTCTGTCCCATATAGGATAGGGGCCTAGGAGCCAGGCTGCCTGGGAAAGCTCCAGGGGGAAGAATGGATAAGGGTTTTTAAAATCATTTTTCTTTCCTCCCATAAATATAGTCAACGTTTATACTTACAGGCATGATTGGCTCCCAGGGAGCTGTGCACTATACGAATGAACAGTCTGTACCAAGGCTGCCGCGGAGTTGAAATACAAGCAGCTGAAGGGTCCGTAGAACTTTGCATCTTTTCTTCCTAGGATCTCAAAGCACCGGCAAACAGGATAATGATATTTAAAGCACCGTCCTGCTGAGACCCTTGGAAACAAGTCAAAGCCTGCAGTGAAAACCCAATTAAACCCCAGCTTCTAAGGCTATATAGCGACCTTACAGCGGCACAGCTGTACCGGGGCAGCTACACCACTGGAAGGTCTCCGGTGTAGTCACCATAGCGCTGTCCACACCGGAGCTTCTGTCGGTGTAACTTACGTTGGTCAGGGATGTGGTTTTTCACACTCCTGACTGACCAAAGTTTTACCGACAAAAGTGCCGGTGTCGACGCAGTCGAAGGGCCCAATTCTCCGCTCCCCTTCATCTTGTGTCATTCTTTATACCAGTGTGGAGTGGGGCGGGAATCAGCAGTCGCTTTGCACTCTGTGGTGACTCCACTGGGTGCAGAGCCGTGGAGAGTCGGGCCTGAAGGTTCCCAAAAGCTCAAACAAACGAAGGAAGATCTGGGGCGGGGTTGGTGGGGGGAGAATAATCCATCTAGGGCTGGCAGAGTCAGTTCTGTAGAGCTTCAGTGGGGAGAAGGGTTCAGTGCCAGAAGTTCAGTGCGGCACCCTGTGGTCCCACGGTCCCAAGGCACGATGGGAGGCTCGGGGACTCTGCATTGCATTTTCCCGCGGCAACCCTCCGTCCCCCAGGAAGGGAGACCGAGTTAGGGTGAGGAGTCTCTCACTCTTTTTCTCTGTGCAGAAATTTACACCATCCAAGGCAATTCCCACGGGAAGCCCTGCACCATCCCCTTCAAGTATGACAACCAGTGGTTCCACGACTGCACCAGCACGGGGCGGGAGGACGGGCATCTGTGGTGCGCCACCACACAGGATTATGGCAAAGATGAACGGTGGGGCTTCTGTCCCATTAAGAGTGAGTGGTGACTGGCCGGTCCGGACGCTTAGCAACAAGGGGGTGGGGCTACGATCATCAGTAACTGGCCTGGCACCTGGTGGGGGTGGCTCTTTGGGTGACTCCCACCTGGCATAGGGGAGGGTTGTGTCAGGGATGCCAGCCTGGCACTGGTGATGGGGTGGGGACTGCAGCTCTGGGGGGGATACCCGCCTGGATGAAGGGAAGGAGCTCGACTGTGGTTACTGGGGAGGAGGCTCCAGCACAGCCGAGGTGAAGGGAACACCACCACCCGCACCCCTTATCCTCCGGCAGCGTGGCTTTGCGTTTAATTCAGAGCGGGAGGGTGCTTTGCTGTTAGGCTCTGAGAGGCGGGTGTATTCCCAGCCCTTCCTCCTGAGTGTCAGCCCTCCCACTGTTAGCCCCTTGCCCCTTTGGCCCCTGTCGGCAGTTCTTGGCATCTCCTCCAAGAGCGGCACGAGCGGGGAGATCCAGGCGCTGTGCGGGGCAGGGTGCGGACTGGCGAGGCACCTGCCCGGCTTAGCCTGTTCCCAGCTGGATTCGGCGTCCCTCCCTCAGCCCAACTGGTCCCGAACTCTGTGAGTCCCAAGGCGGTCAGAGAGATGCCTGGCAGAGGAAGGTGCCCAGTGCGGGGCACAGGGTTAATCATGCTCTGTAACCCTGGCTCGGAGAAGGGGGTAATGGCCTGTTGTCTGCCTGCTACACAGCATGCATTTGCCATGGCAACGCACCTGGCCAGAGCCAGAGGCCGCCCCGGCCCTGTGGGTCTGCAGTGAGCACGGCCTGCCGTTGTGGTGTCCCTGAAAGAAAATCGCAGCCTCTGTAATGAGAAGGAAACCTAACGGGAGCCGCACTTGGGGTCATTAGAGGTACGTGCCCGCCTCCCGCACACATCAGCGTTAACCCCTGGCTCTCCCTGCCCCACTTCCCATCAATCCCCGCAGGCAACGACTGCGAGACCTTCTGGGACAAGGATCACCTGACCAACAGCTGCTACCAGTTCAACTTCCAGTCCACCCTGTCCTGGCGGGAGGCGTGGAGCAGCTGTGAGCAGCAGGGGGCCAACCTGCTGAGCATCACGGAGATCCATGAGCAGACCTACATCAACGGTGAGTCTGCCCTGCCGGGGCCGGCCCGGGGAAGGAAGGGGGTGCTGGGAATGCGGGGGGGGGCCCTGGTTCAGGATCCTCGGCAGGGGATGTGGCGGCACCAGTTAGTGGCCTCCAGCACTCCTTTTAGGCGAGCTTCGCCCCAGGGAGAGGCTGCTTTCGCCTCAGCAAAGGCATCCCCCGCAAATGCCAGGGTTGTCTGGACAGGGCCAGCTGTGGGGCTCTCCTCTGCGCTGGCTGCTGGGCCGTTCAGCAGTGATGTCCCTGGCCTACAGCTGCTGCAGCACCTTCTCCTGGAACACGTCCTCGTGTGCTCACCATAGCTTCACCGTGCACGTTAACCTACAGCTCGCTGCAAAACGGTGCATGGAGCGGCAAGGCAAATCGGCTCATCATATGCCGGGCTGGAGTAGATATTTCTGGGTTCCCGCTGGCCGGGCGTGTGTGCCGTAGCATGACGGTTGCTCTGTGAACGGGGGTGGGAGCGGTGTGCTGGACTCGGATGCTTTGGGAAGCCTGAACGAAAGATGCCGTATAAACCTGCCATTGAGCTGTTGGCTAGCGCCGCCCTGGGCTCTTCGGCTCTTCTCTGAAGTCTTCCATAGCGCACTAACGTGGGTGGCAAGTGAACGTGTTGCTGTGGGGGGGCTAGCCCTCGCCCCTCTGCCTGAGGTCCCACCCCGCCCCTTCCGTCCTTCCTCCCCCAGCCTGCCTGCCCTAGCCTGCCGGCCACAGAAGAGCGGGAAGGGAGCCAGAAGCAGGCAGGAGGGGGTCTGGGAGCAGAGTGTGGACAAGGCCACAACAGGCTGTTTGGGGAGTCACAGCCTCTGCTACCCATCGCCCATGCTCACCAACCTCAATATTAACCCCCTTCCGAGAGCGAGTGGGTGGGCCCTTACCAGGGGGACCCATTAGAGACCTGTGGGTGTGGCCTGTAGCCCGGAACTTGGCAGGGAGCAGTTTGTGCAGCTGGAGAACCCGCTCATTTGCCTAACGAGGCGTGGGGCGGCCTCTAGAGGTGTGCGGGTGTTTAGCAAACCCCGGCAAGGCGAGGCCGGGCAGGTTCCCTGGAGGCAGCAGCTTGCTGCCAGGGTTTAGGGATATGCCCTGTTATCCTGCAGACACCCTGTGAGCAGCGTCTGCCGGCCGCTGTGCGCGTCCCTCCTGCTGCAGTCCACGTGGGGGAGGCGGTGTGCGCACACCCAGTGGCAGGCTGACGCGTGGGCTGTCGCTGTTGTATTTCCTACGCGTGCGGGTGTCCACGTGGAAGAGGCTGTTGGCGTCGCCCGCGCTGTGAGCAGGGAAGAAGCGCGGGTGGTGTTTTTAGTGACGGGTTCTGGATTGGCAGCCTGGCGAGTGGCAGAAGAGAGACGGCTTGGGCGGTAGCAGCAGGGCAGGTTTCACCCCCACGGTCCTCAGGCTGATGGGGGAGCTCGGTCTCTTTGGCTCCTCTGGGCTTTGTTGTCTCTGCTGCCCCCGGGGTGCAGTGGCAGTTTGTATGCCGTGGACCGGGGCTGGAAGGAGCCGTGTTTGTCGAAGTTGATGCTGGGGGTCCTGTTGTGTCCGCTAGACTAGAGCTGCTTTATTTGTGAGGCCGTCCCAGAACGGGAGGTGTCTGACGCCGGGCGTCCTCTCTCTGTCCCAGGGCTGCTGACGGGTTACAGCTCCACCCTCTGGATCGGACTCAATGACTTGGATATGAATGGGGGCTGGCAGTGGTCAGACAACTCGCCCTTGAAGTACCTCAACTGGGAGAGCGGTACGTATGGCCGAGGGGTATTTGAAGGGTGATGGGGAGCAGGATCCTGCAGTGGGGTGAAGTCCTGGCAAACTCACAGCAGGAGGGAGACAAAGGCAGATGTAGGTGCTGTCCATGGGCAGCATAGGGAGTTGTATAGAGATCCTCTGTGTTATTGTGGCAAATCCCAGCGTCCTGCCTCAGAAGGCTAAGGAGAGATGGTCCAGGCTGCTGAAGGATTTAACAGGCAGGCTCATTCGCTGGCGCATATGTGGCGGCAGCACTTTGCTGTCCGTGGAATTGCATCACTTCTCTCTGCTCTGCATGATGCCTGGGGACTGGGTGGAAATGGGGACATCATGGCACCGGGTCTCAAGGGCTGCCGGCTGCCAGGAGCTGCCATGGCATTGTGTGCCACTTGACACCAGAGAAGTCTGGGCCATGTGCTGAGACTCCATGGAACTCCATGCCACATGAAACCCGATGCTGGAGGCGAACATTCACCCTGCAGTATTCATGGGGTGAAATCCTGGCTCCAATAACTTCAGTGGGAGTTTTGCCACGGAGTGCAGTGGGCTCAGGATTTCACCCAAGTGCCATAAAGTGGGGGGAAAGATTCTAGAAAATGAATATCTTAAAAATTAATGTAATCGAATCTGGGACCACAAATACTAAAATGCTTTAATTGTAATGCTGTGGTTATTGCATGGGCAGGGCAGAGTTAAGGCTTCTCGGGTGCCTTAACTTTATTCCCATATCTCACCCTGTTTGGATTTCTCTGAAACAGAACGTTAACTCTGAATTTCCTGGGCTCGCAAGGCTTGGTTTGGTGAAATTCCAGCATCCCTGTAATGATCTTTACCCCTAAGTTACTGATGCAAACTCTCAGCCTAAACTCCATCTTGATGTAACTTTTTGCCATGGAATATTGAATAATGAATGGTCCTGTATAATAGAGGCCAGCTGTTTGCTCCTGTTTACTGCATTCCATGAGACAAGCCCTCGGGGGCATGCAATTAATTTTAAAGGCAACATCTTAAAGTCACTCCTTCCGTTTCTCTGGCTGTATTTAACCTGTGGCATTTGCTGTGGCAGGATATTATTGGGGGAGGCAGTTTAGGGGGCTGGATTTTCAATACCGACTTCAAAGGTAGTTGTGGTTGCTCAGCACGTCAGAAAATCAGACCCTAGAAAGTTTTAGGGTTACATATGTACCTGAATGAGAATAGCACCTGCCAGGACACTAGCTGAGGTTTTAGAGGCCACAGGCTCTTCTGCTTCAAGGCATAAGCTGCTCACCAGTTTAGGGGTCAGGAAGAAATTTCCCCTGCTGTGTAGCATTGCTCCAAAAGCAGTATTATAGGGTTTGACACTTCTTTTTAAAAATTATTTATTTAATTATTTATTTGTGGTTTTTTTGAAGCATCTGGCAGTGTCCACTAGCGGGACCGTGCTCCTCTGCTCTGGTTTCTGTTTGAACTCCTCTGTATTCATCCAGGGGATTGGGCTCTAATGCTCGTATTTTCCCTACCCTTCCTCCTCCCTTCTTGCCCTCCTCCACCCCCTGCCAACTCCTGCTTGTAGACCAGCCTGACAATCCCAGTGAAGAAAACTGTGGGGTGATCCGGACGGAGTCCTCGGGGGGCTGGCAGAACAGGGACTGCAGCATCGCACTGCCCTACGTTTGCAAGAAGAAACCCAACGCCACCTCCGATCCGTTCACGACAGGTGAGCTGGAGAGGCTGCCGGCACTGCCGTGCTCCAAGGCAGCATTTGTATCCAGAGATCTCTCTCTTTCTTCTCCCCCCACCACCTTTCTTTTTCTTTCTTCAATAACAAAACAACTTCCCTCCCCCAAACCCTGGACCCACTCTGCGCAGATGTCCGTATTGGTTGGTTTGGCTTTTTTAAAGAAAGAAAAAGCGGGGGGGAGAAAGCGAGGGCGCTCAGCATCTCTGGGTATGAGACCCTAAGATCCTAGGCAAGGATGGGGCCGGATTCTGCACAGCCTTGCGCCTCTAGGTGGGTCCGGTCTCTATCCCACACGTCCCTTCCCGGGGCCGCTCACCGAGAACCCTCAGTACAGAATTGCGTCTATCACTGCGGCTTGTGTTTTTCTGAGGGACGAGCAATCCCCTGCTGCAGAGAGAACAAGAACTGAGCCTTTGGCCCCGTAGCCAATGGGAACCTTGGCCCCTCACACAAACCAGGCAGCTCTCGTATTTCCCACCTCTCCCGCAGCCTCTGCCCTTCCAGTTGGGATGTATTAAAATATCTCCTGGTTTTGCCCCCATTTGGAATCGCTCTGTGCGGGTGTCAGTGCAAAACGGTGGAGAATGCGCCCTAGCCCTTCATAAGACCTTAGGGCCTGATACTAAGAGGGGCTGAACCCCTCAGCTCCCATTTAAATGACTGGAGTTTGAGAGTGCTGATCACCTTACAGGTTCAGCTTGTTTCACCTCGGGTACAGTCCGTGGCGGGGAAAGCTGCCAGAATGCTAATGCGCGCCATGGAAACGTTACTCATTTCCTCTCCTTCCTCCAGGCCCCTTTCATCTCCGCTGCCTTGTGTCTGCAAGGTGGTGATTACACATCCCAGGTGTGTTTGGCCTCCTACCTTTCAGCCACACAAGAAGAGAACTAACTCCCCCCGAGAGCGGTACAGCCTAGAGACGCTCGGTGCAATTACGAAAGGGAAATTAGAAGAGGCAAAATGGGAGCTTTCATCGTGTTCTGGGGGGAGGAGGGGGCATTATCGCTCTGGGTGTGACGTTACTAGGGACCAATCAGAAGGCTGCTTTGCTGTCTGGGGCTCTAAATCATTGAACAAATTCCTCTGCTTTGTAGCTGATGGTTATCTTGAGTGAGTCAGTTCTCAGCTCCATGTGGGTCAGGTCTCCCGGCTGCTCAACACTTCAGCCTATTCTCCACCTTCTGATGAGTACAAAGCATTCTCCAAGCTGCTGGCCTGCCACCTGGGCGGGCATGCTGAGATGTGTGCCAAGCCAGCTGCTTGATCTGTCGCTGCTTTCCCTACATCTCGCGCTAAGGCTGCTTTGTAACAAACACCTGAAATATATCGAACATCTAATGCCAGTGTCTGAGTGACAAACTTCTACCTGGTAGTGCTGTGTCAGAAATAATAAACCAGCCGATGCACCATGCTGTGTTTGGCTCTTCTCCTCACGCTCAATTTTCCATGTTTTATTCATCTGGTGGGTGTTTCTCCCCCACCCACCCTTCACAAGAGATTTTTTTTTTCTTACTAGCGTGGCCTTTCTCTAGCTGTTTCTGATGGGGCTGTCAGCATGTTGTTGTTGTTTTATTACTGTTTGTTTGAATTGTGATAGCCTATAGGAATCCCAGTCCTGGACCAGGACCTCAGTGCGCCAGGCGCTGTACAAAGACAGAGCAACCTAAGTTACGTGACAAGGCTGGTTGTGGTGGTGGCAGTTCATGCTATGTGGACATCCTTCCACTGAGAACTGGATTGCAGCCCACCATGCTCATTGCATATAGGTAGAGCTCGACCAAATTCACGGCCGTGAAAAATGTATCACAGACCGTGAAATCTGGCTATTGTAGGGGGGCCACGGTATTGCCACCCTTACTTCTGCGCTGCCTTCAGAGCTGGGCAGCCGGAGAGTGGTGGTTGCTGGCCGGGCACCCAGCCCAAAAGGCAGTGCTGCCGCCAGCAGCAGTAAGGGTGGCATGGCATGGTATTGCCACTCTTACATCTCTGCCGCTGCTGGCAACAGCGCTGGGTTCCTGCCCAGCAGCCGCCACTGTCCAGCCGCCCGGCTCTGAAGGCAGCACAGAACTAAGGGTGGAGATATGCCAATCTCCTAGAACTGGAAGGACCTTGCAAGGTCATCGAGTCCAGTCCCCTGCCTTCACTAGCAGGACCAAGTACTGTCCCCTGACAGATTGTTTTGTCCCAGATCCCTAAATGGCCCCCTCAAGGATTGAACTCACAACTCTGGGTTTAGCAGGCCAATGCTCAAACCACTGAGCTATTCCTCCCCCATTGCAATACTGCAATGCTCCCTACAATAGACTTGTGACCCCACCCCCGCCCAACCCTTTTTTGGGTCGGGACCCCCACGGTTACAACACTGTGAAATTTAAGATTTAAATATCTCAAACCGTAAAATTCAAGATTTTATTTTATTTTTTTTAAACGCTAAAACCATGACAGTTACCAAAATGGACTGTGAATTTGATAGGGCCCTACATACAGTCCAGCCAAAAGCTGCCATGTTGGCTGTAGCTTTCAGTCATAGAATCATAGAATCTCAGGGTTGGAAGGGACCTCAGGAGGTCATCCAGTCCAACCCCCAGGACAGTCACTACTGTCCCGCAGGCTGTGAGCTGGACTGACTGATTTGCACACCCTTGGTGGGGGTAGGGAAAAGGGGTCGAAGAAGGGAGAACCTCAAACTGCAGGAAGGCCCCCCCTGAAACCGTTGTGAAGTCAGTTGATCCAGGCACTGGTGTAAAGGTGCCAGTTGGGGGGTGGGGCAGCCCCGGGGGAATTCATGGAGCACTCAGATTCCTGGCGGGGAGGATGGCGGTGGGGCCCGCAGAGTGGGGAGGAGGGAATTGCCGAGAACGCGCTAGTTGGAGATGGAATCTGGCCGTGGCTGGGGGAACGGTGATCCGTGCGATTCCCCTTCCCGTCCCTCGACAGCAGAACCACGGGGCTCAGGAACTCAGGTCTGGTGTATTTCCGGACCCTCCTGCTTCTTGGGGGTTCTGCCACTCCTAACACCGGACTTGCACTCACATGGCTAGATGGCAGCATGGAGGAGAACGGGCTTACAAGGGGCCGTGCGGGGACTTAGCAGTCTGCTCTGGGTCCCTGCAGACTCCTGGTCGGAGGTGAAGGTTGATTGTGAGCCCACCTGGCAGCCCTTCCAGTCCAGCTGCTACCGGCTGGTTGGTGAGAAGAAGAGCTGGCAAGACGCGAAGAAGACCTGCTTGCGCAGCGGCGGGGACCTGGTGAGCATCCACACGCTCTCCGAGCTGGAGTTTGTCACCAAGCAGATCAAGCAAGGTAAGGGTTAATGCCGGTCTGCACGCTTGCCACCTGGCGACACGCTAGGGGCCCGGGTCAGAGCTGTGGATCGGCCCTTTTGGAATAGCCGTGGCTGGGGGAGCCCATATCTTCCCTGGCATGGTACCTACAGGCACATGGCTCTGTGCTGCACATATATGTTCATATTAATGCAGGTTGCGTGTAGGAAAACAATCGTCGTCCTATTGACCTTTACGTGTTTGCATTCACATGGGATATCTACCAATGGTGCTTATAGAGCCCCCATGACTAGCAGCTGAGCTCCTCACACTCTAATGCATTCATCCTCCCAACACCCCAGTGAGGCCGGGCAGGGCTATTCTCCCCATTGTACAGATGGAGAACTGAGGCCCAGAGTGGCTAAGTGATTTCTCCAAGGCCATACAGGGAGGCCATGGCCAGAGCAGGGATTTAAACCTGCATTTGCTGAGTGCCCTAACTATTGGACAGTCTTTCCTCTCTTTAATATACCTTGCACCAGGAGTGGTCCCAGTGAGGCTACTAGTGGAGGTAGGTACTACTCAGATTGAGTAAAGGTATCATGATCTGGTCCATAGTAGGCTCTATTCCCGGCTTTAACGCTGGCTCGTTGTGTGGCCATGGATAAGTCCCTCCCACCACCTCAGTTTTCCCATCTGTGAAATGGGGTTAGGGATACTTCTCTGACTCTGGGATTGTGAAGATGGTTCATTCAAATCTGTGAATGGGGGTGAGATCCATAGATGGAAGGTGCTATAGAAAGTATCATCCCTGATGTTGTGAATCTATCAGGCTACGTCTACACTACCCGCCCGATTCGGCGGGTAGCTATCGACGTTCTGGGATCGATTTATCCCGTCTCATCTACCCGCGGCTCCCCCGTCGACACCGGAACTCCAGCTCCGCGAGCGGAGGAAGCGCTGTCGACGGGGGAGCCTGCCTGCTGCCGTGTGGACCGGGGTAAGTACTTTTAAAAATCGATCTAAGATATTCAACTTCAGCTACGTTATTCACGTAGCTGAAGTTGCGTATCTTAGATCGATCCTCCCCCCTCCCCCTAGTGTAGACCAGCCCTCAGAGACAGCACAAGAAGCACTTAACATGTATTAAGTGCATCATTTAAATGCTGGGGTGAGTCATTTATCTGCTGGGGAAATGATACATTAATCTCAATAAGGAATAAAAAGGAATGACCCCATTCTCTTTGGGTCAATACTGACCCAATGCCCGAGGAGGAAGGTGGCGGGCCCTGTGCTTCTGGTGATGGCATTGTTTCCATGAGATGTAAAACTGAGGCTCTGGACTGCTAGTGGTTATTAAAGATCTCCTGGCACTCTTTTAAGAA
Organism: Macrochelys suwanniensis; assembly: GCA_033296515.1. NCBI lineage: Eukaryota > Metazoa > Chordata > Testudines > Chelydridae > Macrochelys > Macrochelys suwanniensis. The sequence goes on from CM065797.1 coordinate 6,454,022, forward strand.
TCAGGATGGCTCTGGCGGATTCCAGATTGGGTACCTGCTTAGGGAAAGATTCCCCAAATGGTTTGTTAGATATAATTTTAGTCTACACATCTTGTCCTAAATTTGTTGTGTAATAATGTTCCTATGCGCTGTTAAATAGCCGCCACATTCTGTCCAAGAGGTGGCTGCTTTTCATGGAGTGCAGTGATCGTATAACCTACCTCGGAGAAGCATTTGTAAAGCACTTTCAGACCTTTCCCCACAAGAATAGACATGCAGAGAATTTATTCATTATTAGCCAAGGGCAGGGCATGTCCTTTTGAAAGTACGCTTCTTGTCGAGTACAAACTGGGTCCTATGTTCCAAACCCAGGTCAATGGATCAACTCTAAGGATGAGTTTAATCCAGAGTTTTGAATCACCATTGGCATGTCAGAATGTCCTGTTGCAGCCAAGTAGCACAGGGTATGGCTACCCCGCAAATAAAGGTGTGATTGCTGCACAGGCTGGCATACTGGTGTTTGCTTTAATCTAGCTGGCATGGGTTACAATAGCAGAGGAGACTTGGGAGTACTCCCAAAGGGGCCAAAATTAAGGTTGTATGGGCAACCTTAATTCTGGCCTGGCCTAACTTTTGAGTGCTTGACTTCGCTAACCCAATGTTCTTTTAATGAATGTGTCTTGTATGTAATATTGTTATCATTGGCTTGGATTTTCAAAGGAGCCTAAAAGAACCTGGGATCTGGAAACTGGGCACTTAACTCCCTTGGATGTCTCAGAAATTCTAACCATTATTATTTATCTGTAACCTCTAAGAACCCCGGTTGAGGATCAGGGTCCCATGGCGCTAGATGCTGGACAAACAGCTAACGGGGAAGCCAATCCCTGTCCCAGGCAGATCACAGCCAACATGGCTTGTAACTTGTGAAAGCGACAAAGGGTCCTGTGGCACCTTATAGACTAACAGAGGTATTGGAGCATAAGCTTTCGTGGGTGAATACCCACTTCTTCGGATTCAAGCAGTGGAAAGAAGAATCCGAAGAAGTGGGTATTCACCCACGAAAGCTTATGCTCCAATACCTCTGTTAGTCTATAAGGTGCCACAGGACCCTTTGTCGCTTCTACAAATCCAGACTAACACGGCTACCCCTCTGATACTTGTAACTTGTGAGAAGCTCATCTCTCCCCGTAAATGCTCAGAGAGGGCAGACTTTTCTCTTAAGCACAGTAGCACTTTGGCAGTAAGTAGGGTGAGGTTCACGCCAGGTACCAGAGCTGGACTCTGACCTGCTCTTCCCCTTTCTGCTTGGCAGATGTTGAGGAGCTCTGGATTGGCCTGAACGACCTCAAGCTGCAGATGAATTTTGAGTGGTCAGATGGGACGCCGGTGCGGTTCACGTACTGGCACCCCTTTGAGCCCAACAACTTCCGAGACAGCCTGGAGGACTGTGTGACCATCTGGGGACCGGTGAGGACTGATCGCGGAGGAGGAGTGGGACGGGATATGGGACCTTTCCTACCCAATTCGCAGGGCTGGAGGGGAGTAATTTGAGCTTGGCAGAATTCAATATATACATATTTTAAATCTCAACAGAGCTTGATGTTTATTTTTAAGTATTTTTACAGCTGCGGGAAATTACTCGGGGGTCAGACAATAATTATTTAATGTCCGTAGACGTTGAGATTCAAAAAGTTTGTAACCATCAAAACACAAATTCTCAACCTCGCATGTCAAAATATACATTGTAAATATCCTTACATCCAACCCTAGTACGTTTCCAAGGAGCGGTTTTCCTACTTTGCCGATCTGCAAATTTCAGTTATTAATCGATGGAAATAGTTTTCGGTTGATTTGTGTGCACGCGGTGAAATCAGCGTTTTCTACATTTACCAATCAAAATCTAATCCTGCCAAGCCTAGACTGATGGCATTCCTGGGTGTGAGCACTGTCCCGACAGTCCTGGAGACTGGAGCTCTCTGTGTCCATCGTAAAGGTGTGGCACAGACAGCCCTTCCCCAGCAGTGTGCCCCCGATGTCCCCTAAACCTGACCATGAGAATGGTCTCTGTGACCGACCCATTCCTGGCCTTCTCCTGCAGAGGTGGCTGACAAGGGGGCCGTTTCCGGTGGGCTGCGACGCACTGAGAACTGGACCAAGTGCCCCCAAACTCCTATCGCACGAGCCACCCAACAGCCACTGCCCCTCCTAAGCTGGATTTGAACCAGCCAGAGGTTCTCTGCAAGATGAGATCCTGTCATGGGGACAGATAAAGGGACGAGGGGATCCACAGTGATGGTGTAATGTAGAGCAGCATAGGAAGGAAGCACAGGGTCGGTGGGACTTACCCAGGCTTGCCACTGAAAATATCCCTGGTCCTTTGAGAGCTGCATTTGCGGTGATCCACCCTTTGCCTGACCTGCTCTTTGCCATCCTCTCCAGGAAGGGAGGTGGAACGACAGCCCGTGTAACCAGACGCTGCCCTCCATCTGTAAGAAGCCTGGCCGGGTGAGCCAGCGGGGAGAGGAGGAGGAGGAGGACCACGGCTGCAGGAAGGTGAGGGGGCTGGGGGCCGGGCCACCGTTAGCCTCGCTGAGGTCCAGGGCAGAAACTAAGGAGGGGGCCTCTACCAGCTCAAGCCCCACTGACCAGGGCTGAAGCCTGAGTCCCCTAGCATCGCCTCCCTCCCCCACAATATTCCTCCCTAGGGGGGTGCACCCCACAGTTTGAAAACCTCTGCTTTAGTGCGATTTATTTCCACTTTTAGAGACTAAATTATTAAGAACATAAGAACGGCCATACTGGGTCAGACCAAAGGTCCATCCAGCCCAGGATTCTGTCTTCCGACAGTGGCCAGTGCCAGGTGCCCCAGAGGGAGTGGACCTAACCGGTAATGATCAAGTGATCTCTCTCCTGCCATCCATCTCCACCCTCTGACAAACAGAGGCTAGGGACGCCATTCCTTACCCATCCTGACTAATAGCCATTAATGGACTTAACCTCCATGAACGTATCCAGTTCTCCTTTAAACCCTGTTGTAGTCCTAGCCTTCACAACCTCCTCAGGCAAGGAGTTCCACAGGTTGACTGTGCGCTGTGTGAAGAAGAACTTCCTTTTATTTGTTTTAAACCTGCTGCCCATTAATTTCATTTGGTGTCCCCTAGTTCTTCTATTATGGGAGCAAGTAAATAACTTTTCCTTATTCACTTTCTCCACACCACTCATGATCTTATATACGTCTATCATATCCCTCCTTCATCTCCTCTTTTCCAAGCTGAAAAGTCGTAGCCTCTTTAATCTCTCCTCATACGGGACCCGTTCCAAACCCCTAATCATTTTAGTTGCCCTTCTCTGAACCTTTTCTAATGCCAGTATATCCTTTTTGAGATGAGGAGACCACGTCTATAATAGTCGCATGACATTTACCCGCAGGGACTCTGTAGATAGGATGTCACTTTGCTTCATGGGACCCCTGTGGTGTGGAGCCCCAGGCAATTGCCCTGTTTGCTACCCCCTAACGCTGGCCCGGGCTGGGGGGTGCTGCCAGAGGAAGGAATCCCATTTGGTACTGGAAGTACCAAGCCGAGGAGTTGTTGCTTCTTCAGGTCAGGCAGGGTCAGAATGGAGCAGGCCCCCTGCTTGCCCATGTCATCCCAGAGGCCCCCCCCCGGCATATTTGAGCAGTCCTTTGCCAATGGTGATGCCCACATGCTTTGGAGGGATGGTGTCTCCGTTTTCTATGACCAGGGAGGGACTTAGGAAACCCAAATGGGGCAGTGAAGGTCAGTGAAACACGGGGCCTCTCCCTTCGCCCCCCTGTGACCTTGGGACGCAAGAGCTAGACCCCTTGGTGATCAAGGCGAGACACAGCTTCCTTCCTAGGCGTCCCACTGCTGCGCTGCGGGATCTATAGGCACAGCAGTGGGGCCCAGGGCATCTTGGCCTATTGCCCGTGAGCCCTCCAGAGCCGGCAGCTCGCCTCAGCGGCAGGCTGACGGTGCAGCTTCTAGGCAGACTTCGCTCGAGAGGCATGAGCAGCTGCAAGCTCCCTCGTGAGTTCTTCCAGCCCAGCCGCGGGTGTGGGGCTCAGCTTCACATGGGGCTTTGCTTGACTTCCTGCCTGACTGCAGCGGAGGGGTGTCGGAGAGCTGTAACCCTGACCGGTCTCTGATAGATCCAGGCAGGGGCAGCATTAGCCCCGGGGACCGTCACCTGGCTGGCAGGGGGGACCGAGTACGGGAATTGCAAAAGGGGGCTTTGGAGGAGAAGGTTAAAGCTGAGCAAGGAGGAGTGAGGAATGAAAGAAAACCCCGCCCGTCCCCCCTCCAAGCTCCTAGGTCGGGGATAGCATGCTGAAGGCCAGTGAGGAGGTGGCTCATGAGAGCGGCGTGCTGTCCTACGCTGTCCAGCTGCGTGGTGTCCAGACGTGCATCCGCCCTCACACCAGGCCAGCTGTGCAGTGCCGAGACGTCTCTCCAGTCCAGCTGTGTGCTGGCCTGGGTCTGGCGGGACACAGCCAGGCTGCGGATGTCTGCCGCGGAGGGGCTGGTGGGGCTGCTTGCTGGCAGTCTTACCCGGGGGGAGGTGGAGCTCTGCGATAGCAGCTCCACTGCTCCCAGCGAGTGGGACAAGGTGACATGGATAGATCCTGGAGAGGGAAGAGCCCTGTGTCTCCCGCGAAAGGCTGAGCACCAGCCGCGGGGCGGGGGGGAGCAGGTTTGAGTCGTGTGGGATAAAACCCATCTTCCGTCTGTTCCCAGTTAGTGTGGTCAACGCGAGGCACAGAAAGGCTGTTCCTCTGCTGAGGCATCTTGCCCAGCTTGGCAGCCCCAAGAGGATCTGAAAGCCAGGAGTCCTGGGTTTCAAGCGAGGAAAAAGCAGCTACTCTGGGCTATTGGAAGGTGCCTTCATCCACTGCGAAGGACCCCTGGTGGCATAAATAGACCCGGACGTGTCAAAAGGAGATGTGAAAAGGAGGGATGGAGCATATGTGGGGCCAGTCGCAAAGGGGATGGAATGAGGGCGTTGCAAGGTTCGAGTGGTTACGGTTACTCCGGAGCGCAGGGGCTTGGGGGCACCATTCATGGGGATGCTGTCCAAAGTGAGCCCACCCTCCTCGGAAGAAATTGCACTGATGCTGTCCTGCAGCGTTCGCCGCTCCGCCCTGGTAGAGGCCGGGTTTTCAGAGGGGCTCTCCGCTCCTGATTCTGCACCAAAATAGGCTGGCTTCGGAGCAGCCCCTCCAGTTGGGGCATTGCTCGGGCTCTGAGCCCTGCAGCTGCTGGGGGCAGTCGAGGCTGCAGTACGTGGTTCCCTGCGTGGTGGGGCCTGGGCTCAGGATGGCTCGAGGGGCCATAATCTGGTCATGACATCATAGAATCATAGAATCTCAGGGTTGGAAGGGACCTCAGGAGGTTCTAGTCCAACCCCCTACTGAAAGCAGGACCAACCCCAGCTAAATCATCCCAGCCAGGGCTTTGTCAAGCCTGACCTTAAAAACCTCTAAGGAAGGAGATTCCACCACCTCCTTAGGCAACCCATTCCAGTGCTTCACCACCCTCCTAGTGAAATAGTGTTTCCTAATATCCAACCTAAACCTCCCCCTCTGCAACTTCAGACCATTACTCCTTGTTCTGTCATCTTCTACCACTGAGAACAGTCTAGATCCATCCTCTTTGGAACCCCCTTTCAGGTAGTTGAAAGCAGCTATCAAATCCCCCCTCATTCTTCTCTTCTGCAGGCTAAACAATCCCAGTTCCCTCAGCCTCTCCTCATAAGTCATGTGCGCCAGCCCCCTAATCATTTTTGTTGCCCTCCGTTGGACTCTTTCCAATTTATCCACATCCTTCTTGTAGTGTGGGGCCCAAAACTGGACACAGTACTCCAAATGAGGCCTCATCAGTGCCGAATAGAGGGGAATAATCACGTCCCTCGATCTGCTGGAAATGCCCCTACTTATACAGCCCAAGATGCCGTTAGCCTTCTTGGCAACAAGGGCACACTGTTGACTCATATTCAGCTTTTTGTCCACTGTAACCCCTAGGTCCTTTTCTGCAGAACCGCTGCCCAGCCATTCGGTCCCTAGTCTATAGCAGTGCATGGGATTCTTCCGTCCTAAGTGCAGGACTCTGCACTTGTCCTTGTTGAACCTCATCAGATTTCTTTTGGCCCAATCCTCTAATTTGTCTAGGTCCCTGTGTATCCTATCCCTACCCTCCAGCGTATCAACCACTCCTCCCAATTTAGTGTCATCTGCAAACTAGCTAAGGGTGCAGTCCACACCATCCTCCAGATCGTTGATGAAGATATTGAACAAAACCGGCCCCAGCACCGACCCTTGGGGCACTCCACTTGATACCGGCTGCCAACTAGACATGGAGCCATTGATCACTACCCGTTGAGCGCGACCATCCAGCCAGTTTTCTATCCACCTTACCGTCCATTCGTCCAGCCCATACTTCTTTAACTTGCTGGCTAGAACACTGTGGGAGACTGTATCAAAAGCTTTGCTAAAGTCAAGAAATAGCACATCCACTGCTTTCCCATCTGCAGGCTTTGTCTCCCTCCTGCTTGCCCATAATTGTGTTTGATCCGCCTGTTGCTGCATCTTAAGGGCGGGGGCGGGAGGAGTGCAAATGGGCTGATGAAACTGCCGCTTAATATAAAAAAAACTCTGCACAGAGGATTAAAAGCAGTTGCCGGGGCAGCGTTTGTTCTAGAGCAATTAGCAGCCTCAGGCCTTCTTCACGCTGCTGCAGCAGCTGCCTCCCCTCTGTCTTTCCTGTCTCTCCCATCTCTTCCCACCACCTTCCCCTCTGTCCCACTCGCCTTGGCAGGCAGTGCGGGAACTCCCAGAGTCTGCCAGACATCAGGAGTGACAGGCTAATCCCTCCAGCATGGCTGGGCTGCCTGCCCTTTGGGAAGGAGCTGGCCCCTCCATGCACTGAGATCCTGGTGGGATTAGGGAGGCAGCAGATGAGGGGCATCCCCCCCCTGGAGTTGAGGCTTTGGCAAGTCAGGCTGCTGGCTTGCAAGCAGACAGAAGGGGTGTGGTGGGTGTGTGTGCGGTGGGGGGGGCGGGGGAGGAATTGCATGGAGATGCTGCCGCTCTCCGCCCCGCCAGATTCCTTCCGCCAGAATTGGAAACTGAAGCGTCTCAGCTGTGGGGTCATTTTGCCTGTGGCCGGCGTGCTGCAGGGTTGGCTCTCTGGCCCGTGGCGCTGCAGGGAGCCCTAGCTGCCCACAGACCGAGCAGGGCAGCCCAGGGTGGGGGCCGGAGGTGAGCTGCCCTGCCCTGAAGGGGTCGTGCCGAGGTTGAACGTTTCTTTTTCTGGACCCCTTGTCTTGTCCATGCTTCCTCACCCTGTTACTGGGGTGCTGCCGCCTGACGTAGGGACCCCGACCTGATCTCTCTTGGCTTTGTGTTCTGGGCTCTTTGCCCAAGGGCCTGCCCTGAGTGACTCTCCAGCTAAGAACCCATTGTCCCCGCAGCGGACCCCAACGCTGCCCTGCACCCCAGAGAAGCTTCCTCCTGCCTGCCCTCTTTGTCAGGGCTTGTGTTTAAGACACAAGGTCTCCCTGGGCTGTGTTCCTGGCTCTGCCGCAGCTGCGCTGTGTCGCCGTGGCCAAGTTACTCTCTGCCTCCGTTTCTCCATCTTGTAAAATGAGGACAGTACTCCCCTGATGCCCATGAAGGCTGTGAAGCTCCTTCCGTTACTGTCTGTAAGGTGCTTGGCCATACGTGGGCGGAAAAGGCTAGAGCGGGTCACAGGTGGTGGTGGTTCGTGAGTTTCACCCAAGTCTTGAAAACCCCCAGATGATAAGCCGGATGCAAATGACAGTAAGGCCCTGGCGATCTGAAATTACTGGAGTATCCTTCATCCTAAAGGAACCCAAACCGCATTTCTTTGGGGATCTCGTCTCCCACCCCTGACTGCAGACACCTCTACGGTGGGTCTCATCCACACCTCTACGGTGGGTCTCATCCGCTGTTTTAACATCTCAGTAATGCTACACAACAGCTTAGGAGAGGAAGTGAAGAATCCAGCCTCCAGGTACACTGGCAAAGGCGAATGTCATCTAGGTTGGTGAGAACACCAGTGTTAATATTCCTTCCTTATGGTGTGGGGGTGGGGAAGCGCCATTTGATCTTCAGTGACTAGCCGTGCTCAGGAGCTCAGTTTTACAGCTGATCTGAAAAAAGGTGCCCCCGAGGGCAGGGTCCCTTAGTGCCAAACTGGAACGTTGGGTTCAGCCCTGACTCCGAGAACGCCGTGTAGTGGATCCCTCTGACCAGTTCTTGTAATTCCAGGGAGATGTCCCATCCCAGCCCAGCCGGCCTAAGCGCGCCTAGCTATGAGATCAGCAGAGTTACAGCACGCCTCTGTTTGCAAACCATCCTGCTGTCCCTGGGATTGCTAGGGGATAAAACGGCCAGAAAATTAAGTGAGATCCTGAGACTGCAGATTATAATGACGAAAAATCCATTCCCTTCCTCCCGCCCCCACCCCCACACCCGCCCAGTGCTTTGTCATCTGCAATAAGGAAATCAATGTCCTGCTGATAATTGGCCTGCTACCTTGTACCTCTCTGTAACCTGGTTCCAGCCTGAGCTATGAAATCTGTTTCTCACACACACACTCCTTTCTGTGCTGGGTTGCTGTGTGGGTACTTAAAGTCAGCGCTGCACAGCCTGACTCAGAGGACAAAAGCACAGCCGGTTACCAGAAAAATACCACATGGGAGCTCACCATGAATGAAGGCTGCTTGTGAGTGACTCGGAGGCCAGCTGAATTCATGCCCAGCCGGCAGGTCTCTGGGGACCCAGCCATCGAATTCCACTCGTTCCCTCCATCAGAGTCTGTTGATTCACCTCATGAAGCATCCTGTGCTCCAGCAGAGCTGAGTGCGAGGGGCAGCCTTCTCCGGATGTGCAGGGTATAGGTGGAATTGAGGGGGGGAACAGGACATGGGAGGGCATTGCCTCCTCAGGCCTCAGGCAGGCAACCTGTGTGAGCAATGTAAGGAGTTCTCCCAGAGGAGACAGGAGACTGCTCCCCGTCTGTGCCCCTGAGGCAGGGAGTCCGAATTTTGTTTATAAACAGAGTGATTAACAGGGGATTAAGATAAGAAAGGGTTGGTAGGGTGTTTCCTAAAGTTAAATGATCTGTTCCAAGTTTGGTGAATTGCAAAAAGTAAGTAGCCTAAATGATAGAAAGTAATTGTAGATTTTTCCACAGTTGTTTCAATTCATGGATTCAAGCGGTGGTAAGGAAGTTACTAATATCTGTCTTTGAGAAGAGAACTCATTTTTTAGACAGGAAATGCAGTAGATCTAATATACCAGGATGTCAGTAAGGCATTTGATACAGTTCCACATAAGAAATTATTAACTAAGTTGGAGAAGATGGGGATTAATATGAGAACGGAAAGGTGGATAAGGAACTGGTTAAAGAGAAGACAACAATAGGTCATACTGAAAGATGAACTGTCAGGCTGGAGGGAAGTTACTAGTGGAGTTCCTCAGGGATCGGTCTTGGGACCAACCTTATTTAACATTATTACTGACCTTGGCACAAAAAGTGGGAGTGTACTCATAAAATTCGCAGATGACACAAAATTGGGAGGTATTACCAATACCAAGGAAAACCAGAATACCAAACAAGGAGATGTGGATGACCTTGTAAGCTGGAGTAATAGAAATGGGATGATATTTAATAGTGCGAAGTGCAAGGTCATACATTTAGGGACTAACAACAAGAATTTTTATTATAAGATGGGGATTTATCAGTTGTAAGTGACAATGGAGGAGAAAGAGCTGGGGGTATTGGGTGATCACAGGATGACTATAAGCCACCAATGTGATGTGGCTGTGAAAAAGGCAAGCACAGAATTTGTCCACCCCCACCCACGCATGGCCCCGTTGGCCTGACTGGAGCCGGCCTCCCAAATATAGAAGTCAAACTTTGCTGTGGCAGGGAGCAGGGACGTGGAAGGAAGGGAAGAGGGGGCGGAGGGAGAACAAAGGCTCTGGGATTTCCAGAGGTGTCTGAGAGGCTGTTTTGCCATCAGTGTGTTGTTGAGGGGGATTTGCCTTAGGGGCATTGAGGACACTGCAGACTTCATCCACTCACTCAGGGCCCCCTAGTATCCCCCATGCTTCTGCCCTGACGGCTCCCTCTAGCGCAGCCCTCGCAGCTACCTCTCCCCCCCCCCCCCCACTCCCACCCCCGCCCCGATGCCCGGGAGTGCACTTCCCTGGCAGTCAGGCACAACTGTATCTCTGTCCCTGTGTCACAGAGACAGAAAGCATGGGCTGACGGTGGAACCCAGGCATCCTGCCCCTCAGTCCAATATGCCCACCCCAGAACCGTCCTTCCAAACCAGACCCAGACACTCGCGTCTCCCGAGCCAGCAGCTGCACAGTGGGGGAGGCTGCCCCCTCTCCTCCCCAGCCTGTCCCACCCCAGCTCCTTGGGGTTGGTCTGTAGGATCCTGTGCCCAACCCATTGACTTTTGCAGGAGCGCCAGCAGCAGCCCTGCTTTGTCCTGTAAAGAAAATGTGGTGGTGTTTTTGGCAAGCGGAAACACCATCTGCTCAAGCTATCGGACACGTTTCTCCCAGGCCGCGCTGCCAGGTTGGCCAACGAGCTGCTTGTCTTTTCCCTTCCCCCTCCCCACCATCCATACGCCCCCACCCCCGCTGATTGATTGGTGTAAAATCCACAAGCAAGCCAGGCACTTGGGCACCATGTGAGCGGGGTGGTGGGCAGCAGAGAGAGGTACTGGGGGATGGGGCAGGGAAGAAGGGGACTTGGGATGGGGGTTCCGGGAGAGAGGATGGAAGCACACGGAAAGAGGGGTAGCAGAAGAACTAGCGGATGGAAAATGGGGCTGGAGGGGGAGACCAGGAGCAGTGGGACAGTGTGGGGGGCCGAAGGGTCACAGTTGATCCTCCCAGCTGAGAAGGGTGCACAGAAGTGCAGGAAAGGATCATCCGGGAGGGAGCTCAGAGCAGCTGGGCTGCAGGCAGGTGATATCACCTGGCTCCCAGTGACGTAACACAGCTTTCCCCCCAGCTGCAGCTCACCCAGCCATGCCAATGCTGGGCTCCTCCAGCACCCATCACTCCTGACCTGCAGCACCCCTGGCTTAGCCCCTTGGTCCTAGGTCTCCTCTGAATGCTGCCGGGAAGAATTCTCATTGCTCCCGGCTGGGGCCTCTTCCGAGAAGAGCCTGCCCGTCACGCCAAACTGTGCGGTGGTTTTGTAACGCAGACAGATGTGGACGAGGGATGGGACTGGGGCTGCCAAGTGCCTTCTCAGCAATAATTGAACCCAGGTCTTCATGGGGGAGAGAGGCTGGTGTATTAACCCGCTGTGTCCCAGAGCCCTTTGAGAGCCAGTGTCGGAGGAATGCAGCGTGCAACTCCCCTGGCATGTCCCCAGGGCTAGGGGGCAGGTTCTGAGGGTGACCCATGTGGGACACCTGAGGGTCTCTTCTGCTCCAAAGGGTCCCATTCTCCCTTCCTCCAGGCTACATTTAAATGCTGTTTCTCTTGACGTTGGGGAGGGGCAGGGAACTGCCCCCATCTCCCTCTGCCGTCTTGCTGATTTCCATGCAGGTGGATCTGTAAGGTTGTAATAGTTTGTAACCCACAACTCTAGGCCAGCCTGGGGTTGGAACCCACCGGGAAATGCGAGTTCAATGCCTGGTCTCGGAGCCAGAGTCTCCTGTTGCTTACACCAGGGTAAATCAGCGGTAGCTCCATGACCATTCATGGAGATATTGGTATCCCATCAGAGTGAGGGGACAATTAGACTCAGTCTCCCGCTCTCCACGCTGGAAGCGAGAGGCGGGGGCAGGAGCCCCCAACAAGCCGTGCTCCTGGGTGGGGATTGGAAGCCAGGTCTTCATGGTTTGTCCACCACACATGATTTGTCAGCTTCCCTAGGGCACGGGAAAGTGGCAATGTGGCGCAAGCTGTAGCAAGGCCGGTTTCTCCAGCCGAGCCCCTCCTTCCTTCTGGGTTCTGTTTCTACTCCTGCCTCCCCGGTGCTTCAGTTACCCCACTGGTAAGCTGAGGCTGACGATCCCGACCCACCTTTGCCGGGAGGTCCTCGGCTGAAAGGAGCGATCGTCACAGCAGCTCTGCTCCTTGCAAACAAAACCAATTGAACTGGAGTAAAACAATAATAATTAACACCGTTGCTGTCGTATCAGAAGCCATGCATCTGGAGGCACCAACCCCCCTCGCCGTGTAACTCCGGCGCTCCCAGCCCCCCCCCCCCCCCCCCCATTGCTTCTGTCTGTCTTGTCTCTCGATTGTGCGCTCTCAGGGGCAGGCATCACACTCTTCCTGTTTGCCAGCCAGGGACCCCCAGCGCGCTCTAGGGGCCCCGAGAAATAATCAGTGTTTCTTGGCGGTCAGGGCTTCATTCTGTAGCTTGTGCCGCTGCCGTCTGAGGCTTTCCCTCACCGCCCGGTCCTTCTTTGCATGTTGCCTCTTCAGCCTGTTGGCTGCCTGGGGCAGGAGTTGCTCTGCCGTAGGTGCTCAAGCACCCACCAGCCACAGCTGTTCAGCGGGAATGTCAATCATCTGGTTGGCAGGAGGCTCTCAGGGCAGGGCAGTGAGTGGTTGATGGGTGAGTGGGGAGTGGAGCAGGGGCGGGAAGAGGCGGGGCCTCGGGGAAGGGGGCGGGAAGAGGCGGGGCCTCGGGGAAGGGTTGGAGTTGGGGTGGGGCCTTGGGGAGGAGCAGGGTGGAGCACCCACCTGGAAAAATAAAGTTTGGCGTATGTGCCCTCTGCGTACCTCGTGGAAAGGCGCCTGGCATGCCACTGTGGAAACAGAATCCTCTGCATATTTGGCTGGATAATTCTCTGGCTGCAGTGGGGGGACTTTCTGCCCCAGGTTTTGCCTCTGCCTCAGGCTGTGGCTAGACGTCCACCAGGAAAAGAGAGGTGGGGTGAGCACGAGGCCACTGCCGCCGGCGCGTGCCGTGTTCCGGCCGGAGCGCGCTCAGAGCGGGCGGTACTTGATGCGAAGGTTTCCAAGCACTTTCAGGCGAGCGCTCCGAGTAAAGCAATGGGAGCCAGGAACTTGGGAGTCCACATCCTGGACCTGACGCTAACGCCCTTGGTGAGCCTTAGGAAGGGCCCTCCCTCTTGGTCTTTGCCTCAGTTTCCCCATCTGCAAAATGTGGGTGGTAATTCTTCCCCACCTTGCAGGGGGGTTGTGGAGATAGGGAGGGATAAGGGGACATGCCCTCCAGCCTGTTGACATCCCCCCCTTGGCATATGGGACGTAGCTGCACTTCTGGTGATGAGGATTCGTTAGCTGGGTTTGACTAGCGCTTTCGTGAGACAGTCACGCACTAGCTTTGTGTATCCTGCCCGTGGCTGGGCCCTGTGGCTATAGAGCTGGCTCTTTGCTCCCACCTACGGGAGCTGCCGCGGTAGCTGTAGCGGTCGGGGCGGCTGCTGGCGATGCTGAAGTTGGTGGGAGATGCAGTGTGCGGAGGTGGCAGAGACGATGGCCTTTTGTGCGCTGGGACTCGGGGGCGATGGGGAGGGGGATGCGGGCCCCGCGGTGTGGATGAGCTGCTCAGCCTGTTTTGCTCACACCACACGTGATTTGTCGGCTTCCCTAGGGCACGGGAAAGTGGCAATGTGGCGCAAGCCGTAGCAAGGCCGGTTTCTCCAGCCGAGCCCCTCCTTCCTTCTCCCTCACCCTGGCCTCAGGCTGGGCAAGGAAACTCCCCTCCCGGCTCTTTCTTTTGTTCTGAGTGTTTCCTTTCACTCTTCCTCCTGTTCTGTTCTCCGCAGTGATCAAACTCCCTTCCCTCCCACCCCATGCAGCCGTGGCTGCTGCTGCCTTTGCCAAGCGTTTCTGGAGCTCTCTGCACAGCCCATACTGCTCTGGCAGAGAATAGACCCTATTGTGTCCCCAGCTCCAGAGAGGCTCCAGCATCAGCAAACCAGGGCTATTAAAGCGGGCTGCGGTTGGCCTTGCTATTTGCTTGGCCTTCCCGCATAAAGGGAGGATTGTATTCCCCTCCCTGAACCTCCAGTCGGGGGTGGGATGTTGGCAGCGCAGGTTTTTCTGATACTTTGAAGCTGCCTCAATGTTTTTTCTGCAGCCCTGTCCTCTCGGGCTGCAATCTTGTTAGATCTCACCAGATAAACAGGGTCACGCTGGGTTAGCCTGTGGATGGGAGACCTCCCAAGAAAAACCCGGAGTGTTTCAGGAAGTGGTGGTGGTGAGTCAGGTCATGGCGCTCTTCCCTCCGAAGCCGTGCCGAGCCCAGTGCCCCAGGAGTTGCAGGGGGCTCTTTGCTGCTGGGTTTTGGATGAGACACAACACTGTTGTCCTAAGTAATTCTAGTTCGTTTGCATTGGGATTGCCAGACTGGATGAAACCCAGGGTCCATCTGAGGCCAGTCTCCTGGCTCTAACTGTGGCCAGCGTCAGCTGCTTTCGGAGGAGGCTGCAAGGAACCCCCTAGTGGACTCTTGTTGAATAACGCGTCTGTGGCAGAAGCTCTTTCTGACCCCAGGCCATCAGTGGTTTCGTATGGCCTGAAGCAGGAGGGTTTATATCTCCAGCAGATTGTTTTATCCTAACTAGGGGCACTGCAGAGGTGGTTCTTCATGTACATGTCTGATCCCTTTTCTGAACCCTGCTGGGTTCCTGGCCTCAGTAACATCTTGTAGCAGCGAGTTCCACTGGACAATTATGCATTGTGGGTAAAGGGCACTTGGAAAGCAAATCTGCTCAGATGGTACTACAGGCTGCAAGATGTCTTACCATCATTGTCTTCTCTTGCCCCAGGGCTGGAAATGGCACAGCCCCTCCTGCTATTGGCTAGGAGAAGACCGTGTGACCTACAGCGATGCACGGAAGATGTGCATCGACTATGGGGCCACCCTCGTCACCATCACCAACAGGTGGGTGCGCTCTGGGGATTAGCTCTGCTGTCATGGGTGTTCGGCTTCCATTCCCTCCGGGACATGCCCATCACCCTAGCTGAGGTCGCTGAAGTCCCAATCTCCCCCCCGCCCCCCTCCCCGCTTGGTGCTGAATACTCCATTAGCAGAGATGGCCTGTGGTCTGAAGAAGGGATGGGGAGGGAGGACCCCTGGTTTCTATTTCCAGCTCTGCCACTGAGTGGCTGGCTGTGCAGCCTTGAAGCAAGTCACGTCCCATTTTCCCCCATCTATGTAATGGGGATAATGGTACTTCCCACAGGATACTCCTGGGGGAATTCTGTGCTACAGCTTGTGCGCAGAATTAATGAGCCCCGCAGATTTCTAATCTTTTGTGCACAAAAAAAGGTTATGCAGAAATGTCGCTGCAGTTCCACCTTTTGCTCACCAGAGGGTGCTGTGGCGATAGAACAAAGCTGCAGCTCGCAGCCAGCCAGGGAAGAGAGAGAGCTGCCTTCTTCTCAGAGCTTGTCAGGCCAGGTCAGGAGACCGGAGCTATGGGGAGACAGACAGCGTGGGGTGCTGGGGGGCGGTGTCAGATGGGGGATCATAAGGGCTAGTGGAGGAGGACTGACTGGGGCAGGGTCTGAATGGGAACAGAAGCACAGGAGGTACAGAGACACATGGGAACAGGGGAGTGGCTGAGTGGGGGCACAGAGACACATGGTGATGGGTAGGGTGACCAGATGTCCCGATTTTATAGGGACAGTCCCGATTTTTGGGCCTTTTTTTTTATATAGGTGCCTATTACCCCCCACCCTCTATCCCGATTTTTCACATTTGCTGTCTGGTCACCCTAGTGATGGGGGAGGGGGTGCAGAGCTACATAGGGACAGGGGAGTGGCTGAGTGAGGGCACAGAGACACATGGGAACAGGAGCAGATGTGCCACACTGAATGGGAGAGGCTAGGGTTCAGCCAGGGTCTGCATGGGGGAAGCTCCCTAACAATCCCTTCCCACCCCCCAAAAAAACCTGTTCCACACCTTTCCCACCCATACCCAACAATCCTCCAAGTTCACACCCAGGCTCCTTCCCAGCAATTTACTTCCCTCTCCCTCAGCTCCTCGGTTACCCCTAGGGTGACCAGACAGCAAATGTGAAAAATCGGGATGGGGGTGGGGGTAATAGGAGCCTATATAAGAAAAAGACCCAAAAATCGGGACTGTCTCTATAAAATCTGGACATCTAGTCACCCCAGTTACCCCTGACTCCCCCAAGCCTTTGCACTGCTTCTGAGAAGTGTGGGAAATATGGTTCTGTATTGTAGTTTAAATGAATTATCACTCAGAGTTCTGTATTCATATGCCTAGCAAGGAATCTATTTGTCAAAAAACATTTCCTGAAACATTTTTCTTGCCTGTATTGTTACAGACATACTTGCTGACAGGTATTTTGAAATAAATGACCAAAAATAATTGAAACTGGTGTGATTATATGGTGTTATTTTGACAAATAAAATATGCAGAATTTTGCAATATTGTGCACAGAATTGTTAGGTGCAGAATTCCCCCCAGGAGTAACAGGAGGCAGAGTTAATTAGTGGGGGACACAGCAGGAAGTGTCTGAGACTGTGCTCCTGGTGTGACAGCCACTGGGGATCTCCAGAGCTAGAAGCCTGAGTCTCTACAGCTTGAGTCAAAGCACCAGGCACTCGGGCTGGGGCGGGAACAGACCCATGTCTCGGGGCCAGAGCCACAGAGGAGAAAGATTAACTGCAGGGCATCCCACTGCTCTCCCGTGTCAGGTTTGAGCAGGCGTACGTCAGCAGCCTCATCTACGGCTGGGACAGTGAGTATTTCTGGACGGCGCTGCAGGACATCAACGAGACGGGCGCTTTCCGCTGGCTGAGCGGCGACGAGGTCATGTACACCCACTGGAACCGCGACCAGCCCGGTAATGGCACAGAAGCCAGCTGAGGGGTAGGGGGGCGTTCGTTCCCTCCCCCCAATTTCCCATCATTCTCCTCCCCAGCAAGATGCTTGGCAGCCTCTGTTCCCTGAGCATTCTCCAGGGTGACAGTGCTGTGGCAAGGAGCGCCGGGCCAGACGCCGATGGCAGAAGGAGCAGTAGCCGGCTACGGCAGCAGCTCTCTCTACCTCTGTATCTTCCTGGGTGCGAAGGGAGTAGACGCCAAGCAGGGAGGGGCGCCATCTGGAGCAGCACAAGGGGGGATAACGAAGAGCCGTGGGAGGGAGCTGGACAAAGGAAAAGGCCACCGCTGTCCCATCTCTTGTGCTGTGGGACGATCTCCCATGGCAGCCCCAGCACGGGAACCGGTCAGCGGGGGACACTGGGGCGTATCCTGTAGGGGATGTTTCTGCATGCACCTGGCGGCTCTGGTCCGTTTCTCTTTCCTACGGGCCCAGCGGCCCTGACGGGGAGGGGATCGGTCCCACTCGTCCCTGAGCAGTTTTAGCCCCACCGCCCCCCATCCCCGTAGCGTAACTTCTCCATTCCCCACCCATTCTACCCCCTCCGGAGGGTGGCACCGCCAGCCCTGCCTCCCCTGCTCCTGGGCCTCTGGATGCCCCAGGGCAGCAGTGGGGTCTGTACTCATGCTGTCTGCTTGGTGCCCACCCGGTGGTAGGGGGATGGGTCAGTGATAATCTCCCTAGGCAGGGGCCTGCTACACCAGGCGTAAGTGGCCAGGTTCCACTGTCAGCCATCTAGGCTCAAACCTTGTCCCCCTCTCTGCCCCCTTTCCCCGGGCGTTCCAGGTTACAACACAGGCGGCTGCGTCGCCCTGGCCACGGGGAGCTCCATGGGGCTATGGGAGGTGAAGAACTGCAGCACGTTCAAGGCCAAATACATCTGCAGGCAGAACCTGGGCACCCCGGTGAACCCCGAGTTACCAGCCCCATACCCGACGCCCAGCCTCACCGGCTCATGCCCCCAGGGATGGAGCTCGGACCCCAAGCTCCGACACTGCTACAAGGTAAGAAGCCAGCGTGTCCCAGGGAAGACAGCAGGGTTCTCTGGGTTTGTCTACACTGCGCACTAAATCCAGGCCCTGGGTCAGGTTTGAGTCCAAGCCCCCCTTCCGTCCACATGGAAATCAGTCTGACTCTGGTTAGCAAGCACTCAGGATCCGGGTCCTAGGACACTGCTAGTGCGTGGGTGAGAGCCCAACCCCCACTGAGGTTTAGATCCAAGCCCCATCATTTTGCAGTGTGGACGCAGCTCAGGCTGCAGATTCAAGTCAGAAACTCTGTGTAGTGCGGTGTGGGTGCGTTAGCACGGCTGTGAGACCTGGGTCCAACCGGAACACCCCTCTGCTCCCCCCTCACTCTGTCTCTTCCCCCCCACCCCCCCCCGCTCTCCCTCTTCCCCCGAGGCCCTGCCCCAGCTTGCTCCTCTCTCCCCTCCCCCTTCCTCATAGCTAGATCCTCTCCACCTCTCCTCCCTTCCCTCATCCCCCGTCGCCCGCGGTAACCGGACTTTTGGTGTCCGGGCAGTACATCTGACCAGACATCGCCAGGTCCCCTTTGCGACTGGACTTTTCAGTCGAAAACCGGACACCTGGCAACCCTGTGCCAGCCCTGGACACCGAGGCCATTGCAGGGAAACCAGGCGACCTGCAGAGCCCTTGCGAGGCAGGGGAGACAGCAGTGGTTATAAAGAGGGGGGAAGGGGGTGAGTGTGCACCCAGGGAAGCAAGACAGGCCAGACTGAGTCTGCCACACACACGCCCTCCCCAGGCAGGAGGCCTTTAAGCCACAGCCCTGCCCTGGAGGTGGGGTGCAGAGTCCTGGCAGAAGCTCCTGGAGGTTTGCATGGGCGAGGCAGACAATGTATCTCCTTCTGCTCAGCCCAGGTCCAAGGTGAGTCCCCCCCCCCCCCCCCCCCCCGACTCGTGCACCCATCCAGCCATCCTCGCTGGCTAGAGGGTGGGGCAGAGTTATGGGCCGCTCTCCCCAAACACCTCGGGGAGCCAGTGCTGCTGGAGGTGCTGGACTCCCCCAGTCCTTGGGCATCCGGAGCCCAAGCACCGGCCGTGTAGCTGGCTCCCGGGCAGGGAGTGGTGGAGAAGGCTCCTTGGGCCTTGGCCTCAGTGTGTGGGAAGCTGCATAGGAGCGAGGGGCCGGAGGCAGGGAGTAATTACACCACTCTGGGTCTCTCTCCCTTTGCTGCTGTCATTGGGGAGGATGGAAAGCAGCTGCCTGTCCGAGCCAGTCCGTCATCCCCAGGACTGGATGTGGCAGGCTGGGAGGCAGAGCGGCTGGCTGAGAGGCTTTCCTCACTTAAGTATTTGGGAAGTCAGGCGAGGTCCTGCTAGCTCTGGGGAGCCTCCATCCCTGTCCCTTGCTCACTGCTCTCGTTGCTAAATCCTGCTGCTCTTGGTACATGTTGCACGGGCCAGCCGGTGCTCTGGGCCAGGCCCTGTGTGTCACCAGGCTGCGAATGGCATTTGAGGCTCTTTAAAACACAGTGTGGAGGCCACCCGGGGGAGCTGGACCCAACTGCCCGTGGCTCTTTCCCACCTTTTGGAAAGGCCAGGTGCCTGGTCTGCAGAGGGTGGGCGGTGCCGCTGAGAATCCACCGGGACCGGACAGGCCTCGGCCGCCCAGCCAGACGCACCAGAGGTCTGGCTGGAGTGGACTCAGCATCTCCTCGTGCGTCAAATGCCCCCTGGCGAGAGGGGCGGCGGCTTGGAAGCCGCAGAAGGGAATCGTGGGTGTGGGCCGGGCCGGGAGCAGAGCCGTGAGTCCGCCCCCTCTCTCCCACGCCAGGTGTTTAACTACGACAAGCTGCAGGACAAGAAGACCTGGATTCTGGCCCAGCTGTTCTGCCGTGAGCTGGGGGCGCAGCTGCTCAGCCTGGGCAGCTACGAGGAGGAGCATTTTGTGGCCAACGCCCTGAACAAGATCTTTGGGTGAGGAGTAGGTTGTAAAGGGGGCGCGTGTGTGTGTGGTTGTAGGTGCCTGTGCAAGTGCACATACACTCTTGCACCCATGTGGCTGTGTGTACAAGCGTCTGCATGCATTTTTGTGCATAGAGGCGTGTGTGTGTGTGCTCATGGGCACGATTGTCCTTGTGTGTATACACGCGGCTTTGTAGGCAAAGCATGTACACTGACCTGCGTGTGAGCAGGTACATATCGTGTGTGTAAATGTGTGTGCGTGGTACAAGAGACGGAAAAGACTGGAACTGTTTACTTGGGGGAGGCAACAAGGACGTGACACAGATGTAAGAAATACTGAATAGGCTCGAGACGGTGCCCAGAGCCCATGGTGATGGACACCCCTGTAATAATATAAAATGGCAAGTAGATAGGTGGAAAACGTGTCGCTATTTACCCTTCCTTGCCAGAACAAGGAGCTGCTCAGTGAAATTATAGGGAGCAAGCCGTAAAATGAGGAAACCCATTTTTTACATATGGGATGATTGGCTTGTGGAACTCATTGCCACAGTACCTCTCTGAGGCCAAGACCTTAGCAGGACTATAGGCATTTATATGGAGAATGAGAACACCCAGAGGTACACAGTAAAGATTGAAACTAAGGAGTGTAAAGCTTTCTGCTACAGGGCGTAAGCCAATCAGAAACTGCATCTCTAAATAACTACCTGAGGAACTCCCATGAGCAGGTTATTCCCTAATTCTCTACTAGGGGATTCCGGTGCCTTCCGCTGAAACATCTCGGACAGGGTACTTGGACTAGCTGGGCCATTGGTCCGATCCTGTGTCTGTGTATCCGTGCATGTGTGCATACATGTCTGTTTTGCTGGTGCAGAGGCAGGGTGTACACTGTAGGCAAAGCATGCACACACGAGTGCCTAAAGTGGGTGTGCATGTGGTTTTTTCCCACTGGTATTCCTGGGGAAGGGGATAAAATCACATTTGCAGATGCATTGTGGGATGTACCACCTGCATTTTGCCCATTCTCGCTGTTGTGCATCCAGGTGGCATTAGAACTGGCCCTGGGCATAGGGTGACCAGATGTCCTGATTTTATAGGGACAGTCCTGATTTTTTGGGTCGTTTTCTTATATAGGCTCCTATTACCCCCCCACCCCCGTCCCGATTTTTCACATTTGCTGTCTGGTCACCCTACCTGGGCATCCTTCCTAATAGCTCTCTCTCCAGCTCCACGCTAGAGGAAGGAGACAGCAAGTGTGTTTCCCCTTCCCCCAGTTCACCAGCTCCATCTGGTTTCTTCCAGCGAATCAGAACCGGAGATCCATGAGCAGCACTGGTTCTGGATCGGCTTAAACCGGCGGGATCCTGGAGCAGAGAGGAGCTGGAGGTGGAGCGACGGCCTCGGGGTGAGTGCAGATTCACTTTGCACAGGAACAAGTGCTGGGCCAGCAATGCTATGAGCTGAGAGGCAAGCAGGGCACCACATGCTCTCCAGGGGTGGCAAACCGGCGTCCAAAGACCTCACAGTGCTGGACACACTGACTGCAAACCATTGACATAGATAGAGAGGAGCCACTTCACCTGTTGCTGAAATGCAGCCACCTCTGGGGTGGACAACAGCAGCTGTTAATAATAATAATAAATGGAGATAGGCATATCTCATAGAACTGGAAGGACCTTGCAAGGTCATTGAGTCCAGTCCCCTGCCTTCACTAGCAGGACCAAGTACTGTCCCCTGACAGATTTTTGCCCCAGATCCCTAAATGGCCCCCTCAAGGATTGAACTCACAACCTTGGGTTTAGCAGGCCAATGCTCAAACCACTGAGCTATCCCTCCCCCTAGCAGTGCTGCGCAGTAGTTCAGGACAGGAAGTGGCGTCTGCAGGGGGAATTTTAAGGAGGCAGCAGGTGACAATTACCCGTTTGGAATTTGGTCAGGGCACCACAGAACAGATCCGGAGCTGGTGCAAGCAGGTGTTACTCTATTGACGTTAACAGAGGTTTGCCGATTTGCACCCGCTGAGGATCTGATCCTCTGACTTGCAAAACGAGCTGTGAGCTTTTTACTAACCACGAGTGGCCGGCACCTTGTTTTTATGTCTCCCTGGGATGATCGCTCACACATCCCCTTGGGCACTGAAAGCTGTTTTATTGAGACAGGATATTACTGGTAAGACTCCAGGGTTGTCCCCTCGTCTCTTTGACAAAGTCCCTGGGACTCTTCCCTTCCTGCTGGCTGGCTGGATAGATAGCCGCCAGAGGCAGACTGGTGCAATGTCCGAAAGGCATCATGGATAGACCATAGAGGCTCGACCTTCCTTTTACCTAATCCAGTGGTTTTCAACCTTTGTCATTTGCGGACCCCTAAAAAATTTTGACTGGAGGTGTGGACCCCTTTGGAAATCTTTGACATAATCTGTGGCCCCCAGGTTGAAAACCACTGGCCTAAGCCTTCCTGTCTGATCCTTCGACAGCACAGTCATAGAATCATAGAATCTCAGGGTTGGAAGGGACCTCAGGAGGTTCTAGTCCAACCCCCTGCTCAAAGCAGGACCAACCCCAACTAAATCATCCCAGCCAGGGCTTTGTCAAGCCTGACCTTAAAAACCTCTAAGGAAGGAGATTCCACCACCTCCCTAGGTAACCCATTCCAGTTCTTCACCACCCTACTAGTGACTGCAGCATTGGGCTTTGAAAGAGATAAAGACACAGAAGTCCTTGCTCCCCCCTGACTCTGATTCCACCATAGGACAGCTACTGTGGCCACATATTAGAAAAAGGGCTGGATAATTTTTGGACCCATATTAGTGGTTGGGATCCCCATTCCCCGGTGCCCTGCGCCGTGTGTGCAAAATGGATGGGAAGCACAACTGTCCTGACCTGGAACTTTTCACACCCACTTTTGCACAGATGCAAATGACTTCCCCGGGTGGAGGGCAGAGGGAATGAGGCTGAGATGGGGCAAACAGTGCTTGTGCTGCTGCTGGGATTAGCTGGGCACTGTGGGGGTACAGCGCTGCACAGCTGGCCGGGTGCATTATGGGAGGGGTTTGCTCGCATCTGAAGCATCAGGCACTGGCTGTGGGTGAGTCAGAATGCCGTAGTGCTACAGATGGATCAGCCCTCCGAGCCGTTGCACCAGGAGACCTGACAATAAGGGCCAGTTATCCAGCCCAGTGGGGTGAGTCCAGTTCCCGTGGGTTTGCAGGCGCTAATGCTGCCCGTCTTTCCTGGCTCCCAGTTTTTCTACCACAACTTCGACCGCAGTAACCACGACGATGACGACATCCGGAACTGTGCAGTGCTGGACCTGGCGTCCTTGCAGTGGATGCCCATGCAGTGCGACTCGCAGCTGGACTGGATCTGCAAACTGCCCAAAGGTGAGGGGGAGAGGCGCACAGGGCGGAGGCAGGGAAAACTGGGAGAATGCAGTGCATTCCGTCCGCTGATCTCGGAGCACTGCGCAGACGTGGGCGAATTCAGCCTCCTAGCGCCCCTGTGTGTCGGGAAAGGGATCTGACGGGGGGGCTCTCGGGGGCTGCACGTTTGGAGTCTGTCACCAAGGCAGGGTAGGGAGTTTTCCCTGCCTGAGATGGAGCCGCCTCTTTCTGGATTTAACCAAGGCTGTGTCAGCACTGCAAAAATATGGGTGTTCTTAACTTGGGTTAAAGTTGCAGTGAAGAAAGGGTAACTTAGCAGCTCAGTTTAAAGCCTAGACAGGAGCCTGGGGCTGGACTCACCCAGTTAACCCAATTTGAAAGCCGAGTTGCTGTGTCTTCACTGCTGTTTTAACCTGAGTTAGTTAACCCAAGTCAAAAACACCCCTTTTTTTGCAGTGTAGACATACCCTAAGCCTTCCTGGCCAGAGCTGACGTCTTGCTGGAGAGCATTTACAGCTACCTTTGAGGAGGAAACGTTCTGCTTTCGGAATGCACCAGATTGAGGAGAGGGGCAAAAACCCCCAAACAACCCTCCCAAAACACGGCCCTGCCCCCCACGCAGGGAGAGAGAGCATGAGCGAGAAGATGGCACACGTGACAGATGTCAGTCCCGTCGCTCAAAGCACAACCAGGAGTCACTCAGAAATGACGGTGACGGGGTGGGCAAAGAACCTGGATAGTATGGAATAGCACCAAACTGCAGGTGTTTCTGAAAAATTCCTGGAGGGAGGAAATCTCCACCCACCAAGGCTCCCCTGAAAGCTCTACGCACACAGACGTGCACACTCTTCAAATTACACATGCTGCTCTCCTCCCTCCCTCCCCCCCCCCCCCCCCCCCCCCCCCGCAGTACTGTCAACACACTGATGGGCTTAAGGAGCGGAATCTAAATATTTTTAGCAAATGCACTTAAGTTTGTTTGCCAAGCAGTTCGGGTTATTTTTTTATGAGAGAGTAGGGAAAACGAATGAATTCATTCCTCTGATCTGCGCATGACTCTGCTTCATTTCGTGGGAGCCCTTGGTTAAAATGTTGGCTGTCCATCGCTGTAACCGTTTTTAGTCATAGTGAGCCCATATGATAGTTTGGGACAGGAAGCGACGACAGATCATTTGTACACGATGGCTGAAATTTTCAAACCTGTGAAGGAGTTTTGGACCAAATCTCTGGGTAGCCTTTGAAATAAGGCGGAATTAGTTATGACTCAGTCGTTTAAGGTTCCACTGAGTTTCTTGCTTAAGGCAGGGATTGAGCCTGGTGGTTTGTATGAAGAATATAGTGTAGCCTCCTGAAACTCGCAGCACACAACCAGTGAGGAGAGGTTGAGTTTTCTGAAATATACATTGCACCGCAAAAAAACCCGTGAGCATTCCAAAGGTAGGAAATTCCAGAGTTAAGGTTTCCTGTGCAACCTTAATTCAGCCCCGTTATGTATCTGCATTATGAAATAGTCTTTAGTTACGTAGTCACACGCTTCGTTTTCCACAGGGCCCTGCTGCATTCAGTGCACAGGATAGTGCTCTCTGCATGAGCAGCTCTTCAGTATTAATTTTTAACCTGATCATTCAGTGTGTGGCCTCAAGCTTTATTTAATAACAGTAATAAACACTGTATCTCTTATCTAGCACTTTTCACGCACTGATCCCAGATCGCTTTACAAAGGAGGTCAGTATTGTTATCCCCATTTTACAGATGGGGAAACTGAGGCACATGGCAGGGCGGTAACTTGCCCAACGTCACTCAGCAAAGCAGTGGCAGAGCCAGGAATTGAACCCAGTCTCCTGAGTCCCAGTCCCATCCACTAGGCTACACCGCCTCCCATCATTGCACACCATCCAAACTCAGCTCTGAATACAGAATTGTTAATTTCCTCCAGGGCTTTTCTATGACACGCAGCAGCACTATGTCTGAGTGATTCACAAATGTTACTGCATTTACTCTCTCAACGCCCCTGGGCAGTAAGGTGGTGCTATCCCCATTTTCCTGATGGGGTCCTGAGGGGCACAGAGATATTGAGGCCGGTTGTAGCAGGCATGCATATAATTACAGTAATTGGGGTGTGGTCAGTGTCATTACAGTAAGGCTGTAAAACTATTTCCGTTGTAAACCCCCCACCCCTCTGTGTTCACACACTTGTATCGCTTTGAAATGTTCACCTCCGGGGCTGGCACAGTTCAGATTTGGCTTCGGCATAAAGGTGATTTTTTCTTTTTTGAGCCAAATCCCTTCCCCTGTTGGAGTTACAACAGGATGGGAAATAAACCATTTCCCCCATTGTTAATGGAAGAACCTAAGCCCTGGTTTTTTTGAGACCTCTCCAGCAAAGGTAACCGACGCTTGAAATTTACCATGAGCTTAGTTGCCCTGAAGGGCTAATGTCTAATCGTGTTAGGGAAGTTTGGGGCGGACGGAAGCGTACAGATAAATGAGATTTAAGCAATTACAAAACATTTCTAAGCTTGATTATTATTTATTTTTTAGTGATGTTTATAGCAGATGCATTGTGTGTGTGTGTGTGTGTGTGTGTGTCGGGGGACGTGCATGTGTAGATAGATTAGAAAACCTCTTCTAAATATACCTGTGCACAGGCACACAACTCCTCTGCCCTCTGCCTTTAAGGCTGAATTGT
Source organism: Macrochelys suwanniensis (assembly GCA_033296515.1). Lineage (NCBI taxonomy): Eukaryota > Metazoa > Chordata > Testudines > Chelydridae > Macrochelys > Macrochelys suwanniensis. The sequence goes on from CM065797.1 coordinate 6,479,909, forward strand.
TATTGAAGGTTGCTGGTGCTGTTGTAAACCACTTGAGTGGTTTATTTATACATATCCTCAAAACCCTTAGAGAGCAGAAGGGACGGGCTTGCTTGATGCACTTTTATCTCTTCGATCTTCCCAATGCTTCGTGCCCCTTCAGACAGAATAGCAAATCTGGGGGCTTCTGAGGACGCTGCTGCCGGAGCAAAAACTGAAACCCTTGGTCGATTCGCAGGGAGCTGCTGGCAGGCTGAGGGGACTGAGTCTGGCACTTGGAGTCTCTCATGTTTAGAGTCTGGCGTGCGCTCCAGGGCAGGTTGGCACTGGCCCAGAGTCATTACCAGCAATCTGAGAGCTCCTCGGCGGCCTGTCTTCAAAGTGTTGGGAGCCACTGTCCAGTTGCTAAATTGCTCAAATATCCAATAGACACCAAGGGACACATTTTTCCGAAGAGCTCAGTTCACTTTTAGGCACCCAAATGAGGGCTAGATTTCCCCTCCCCCCCCCCCAACTCCTCAACCCCCAGCACCGCCCTCCAGCCCCCTGAGATTTAGGGCCAGATTTTTCATAAGGCCTCCGCACGCGCGGTGCCGAGCAATTGGGAAAAACTAGCCGTGCTGATTGCTTTTGAATTCTGACCTGCGTGCCTCCCAGTCAGGGTTGCGGGCAGTGGCGTGTGAAGCTGCTGTTGTCCATGCAACGCTTGCCCGGTGGATTCATAGGGAGGCGTCCCTCCCCAGGGACCTCAGTCCTGCACCTTTCACCAGCTCCCCTTCTCCCTCCCATCACCTCAGACCCCCTGCATGTGCCAACAGCTGCTGCAGTGCTCTGATATCCCTGTGATTAGAAGTCATTATCCATACACGTTCCCGTCCCCCCCGGTCCTGGACAGCAGAGCGCGAGAATGTCAGCAGGCTCTGGAAGCAAGTGATCCATAATTCAGAAGCGGTATGAAAGCCCGAGGAAGCTGCTGCCAGCCAAAACCACTTGGCTTGAGAAGTTGCTTTTATTTAATTGAAATCAGGCTGAGTGGATTCTTCAGATGTGGCGCAGGCCTGAACGTAAAGGGGGAAAGCGTCTCCCTTGCAGGAACCGGAGCCGCTGAGGCCCACAGGCAGGAGCGGAGCTGAATTCAGGAGCATGGCTCATCCCTCCCTCATCCCCCTTCTCTGTGTTTGAACAGGTGCTGATGTGAAGGAGCCGGAGATCCCCACCCAAGGTGTGTGATTGAATCATCTCCTGGAGGTTTCCATAAGCACTGGAGTCTCTGCACATCCCCTGCTGTCTGCCTCCCCTGATGGGCGTGCCCGCATCCCGAGGGCATGTGTTGTGTGTGTGCATCTCGTGGGGTGTGCGTGTGTCTGGGAAGAGTCTGCCTCCTGTGTGCATATCCCCTGTTTGCATCCACCTTGCATGACTGAGTGCCTGTCCAAGGAAGTGTCTGTCTCCCCTGTGTGGACGTGTCTTTCCTTCCATGGCGCCTCCCACCCAACAGTGTTAATGAGCAAAGCCTCAGAAACCCCATCGGAGCTCGGTCAGTATTGCTGGCCCCGTTTTACAGAGGGGGGAAACGGAGGCACACGGCAGCGGCGTGACTTGCCCAGTATCACACAAGGACCCAGGAGTCCTGGCTCCCAAACCTGCATTCCAGCCACAGGACTAGTCTTTCTCCAAACTGTATGTAAAGTTTTGCAAATTCCGTTTACTGAAACAAGCAGGCTGTGGGTGGAATGGACGGATGTCTCGGCAAAGAGAGCTGGATGTCCGATGGACAAAATTCACCCATCGTGTAAGGAGGTGCAACCCTGGAGGAGTCACTGGAGTTCTCCCACTTGTACCAGGAGTGAATTTGGTCTGTTGGGTCTCAGCAGTGGCAGGGAGGGGTGGGCTCTGGGCCGTAACCCAAAGCGGCAGAATTACTAAACCAAGCAGGCCGCTGTTCTCGAGGCACGGGATGCAGTTGTCCCCAGGGGTTACAGGGCTGCAAAGCTAGAATGCTGCATTTGGAAACAGGCGAAATATTTGGGTGCGTCTCCGGAGGGGCCATTGTGCCATCCTGAGGTGCCTGGTGCCCAGAGTGAGGGGTGTTGCTGTCCTTCCCAAACTGGTCAGGCTCCGCACGGGCACAGCTGTGCCGATGGGGTAACAAGGACAACAAAGAGCCCATCCTTTCTTCTGCAGGCGACCTCCCGTTGAGTGCACGGAGAGCTTTGTCTGTCAGAGACGTGCGCTGCTCTCTCCCCCCTCCCCCACCCCCCCCAGATATTGACCCGCCCCCAAGGGTTTGCTCAGCCAGGCCTGGATGTCACTGCGGGTCAGTAAGGGCCAGCAGCCGCGCAGTACCGGAAGCGGGGATGGCGTTGGTGGATAAATGCCCCTCAGCTACAAACACGCCGTGATCCCATTGGAGAGCAACCCAGGGCACCCTCGGGCTCGTTCTGTGCCCGGGAGCCGTGGGCTAACCACCCACCTCGTGAGCCCCAGATTGAAGTGCAAGGGAGGAGCCAAAGCGCGAGGCGTGGGCCCTCCGCCGAGCCCCTGAATGTGCCTTCGTCAGCATGACCCGATCACCATGCAGCGTGGCTTGCTTGGAGCCCCAGACCCCCAGCGGGGCTGGAGGAGCAGCGCAGAATCAGCGGAGCAGGGAGGCAAGCGGGGAGGGCAGGACTGAAGTGCATCGGCAGAGCTGTGCTGCTGGGGGGCCCGAGCCTAGAGCAGCAGAGACCGCTGCAGGTCAGGAGTCAGGACAATTGGCAGAACTGACAAGGGCGTGGTGAAGGCCAAGACTGCAATAGCCCGGGGTGTGTAGCTCAGGCCTGAGGGCCAACAGGAGAGCTGGGGGAGGAGGGCCAGGAGTGGACTAACACAGGATGCTGGAGATCAGGATTGAGGGGCCTGAGCAGAGCTGTGGGGAGATCCCAGAGCTGGAACAGCAGGCGGGGCTGCAGATTGGGTGTGAGGGGCACTGGTAGAGCGGCCTAGGGGGAGCCTGTGCAGCGTATTCTCCACTATTGGCGCTGTCAGGTTCTCACGGTAGTAAAATGTCTCCAGCTCGCCAAAGGGAGAACCCCTTGCTTGTTGCATTCCAGCACCCATGGCAGGAGTGACAGATGCAAAGGAAGCTGCACAGAGGGCTGCTGACGGGCTTGTTACTTAAGAGCAGATTCTCTCCTCGCTCTGTCACTGCTTTCCCCGGCTGAGCCAGCGCCCGCTATGCCCAGCCTCGTCTTGTCTGTGCTTCTGTGTCCACAGGCAGCAAAGAGTGGGTGAAATATCAGGACGCAGAATACAAATTCTTTGAGCATCACTCGACCTGGGTGCAGGCTCAACGGATCTGCACCTGGTTTCAAGCCGAGCTGGTGTCTGTTCATGACCGAGCCGAGCTGGATTTTTTGGGCCAGAGCCTGAAGAAGGTAGGAGAACGTAGCCAAGCCTGGGGCATCATCGGGTCATTGGCGGACAGCTGCGTGGCCCCGAGCGCTGCCGTTCAGTGGCATGAAGCCACTGGCTGGCACCAGCAAAAGCATCTCATTGGCCCCCCAAAGCTGCTGCATGAAGAGAAGGGAGGAGGGCGGGTGGGTACTGAGCATCTTCCCCTTCTGAGGAAGGCACTGCAGGGTCTGGGAGGCAAGGGGAGGCTGCACACAACTCATCGCCCAGCTAGCCTGCAATAGCCACGGGGCAAGAGCCGGGTTCTAGGCCTGGGGAAAGCCTGGAGAAACTGCTGGCCACAGCCCAGACTGAGGGCCGGGCTCAGGCCGCTCCTGTCAGCCCCGGCAGAGAAGGCAGTAGCTGAATGGGGCCCTGCTGGATTTGCTCCTCTCTCGGCTCGGCCTGTGACGCTGACGTGTCCTGTGTTTGGATTCCCCAGTTCTCCAGGGGCCAGGAGCAGCACTGGTGGATCGGGCTGCACACCTATGAGAACGACGGGCGATTCAAGTGAGTCTCTTCCCCCGCCCCCTTCCCCATGCAACCTGCTCCCCTTTCATGCCCCCACCATGTAAAAAGGATTGTGTTTCAGTGCAAATCCAACCGGGAACTGCCCCCCCACCCCCCGCGTTTAATTCCAGCTGTGATGAGGACATTGGGACAGGACTCCGGACTCCTCAGCTCATCCCAGCTGGAAATGTCTTAGCGGGGGGGAGGGGGGGCAACATTCTGCCCTCAGATAGACACCTGCCCCCCCCCACTGACTTCAGTGAGAATTGCACACGAGCCTGGGAGAGCAGGAAGGAGTCTCCTTGCTCACTCCCGGAAGAGTGGTCTGGAAATGCTGCCTGCCCCTTAAAGACCGAGCGCGGAGCCTCTCCAGCCCAGAGAGCAAAGTGAAAAGCCAGCTCCAGTCACAAGTCACGAGGCAAGCAGGCCCGGCTACCTCCCTCTCTGCGGGGTCAGAGCGCCGTCGCTGTGCTCCCATCAGCACCCCCAGGGAACGCGCCTTTGAGCAGCAGCTGCTGCACAGTGCCACGCCCCGGGTGGGCCATCGGCAGCGGGCATCACACCTGTGTCTTAAAGCACGAGCCTCTGCTGCTGAGCTAACCAGCCAGCCCCTGTTGGCTAAGCCTGTGGCAGGCTCATTGAGCTCTGAATGAGATTAAACCACTGTTAGAAGAGGGCCAGTGTGCCGTGCTGAGCGGGTGTGGGCTGCACTCAGTTGATGGGGTATTAAACCTGCCTCAGGCGTCCGAATTCGCCCAGGCACAGTCTGGTGCTATGCATGGGCCTAAACACACAGTCTCCACCCCTACTCCCCTTCCCCGCTTTCCTCTCACCGACACATCTGGTCTAACGTTCGTCTGGGAGCTCCCCTGGGCCGGGGGTCTGCACTGGGCGGTGCCTGGCCTGGGAGTGGAATAGGAGCTCCTGCCCCAGGCTTGAGCAGGTCTGCCTGTGCCACCAGCAGGGGGCAGTAGCGATACCTGCCCACACGGCTTGCTCCTGGTCCCATCTCCACTGCAGTCAGTGGCCAGGCTCCCCTGGGCTTGGATGGGAGCAGAATTACTCCTCAGCTGTCCCACCACACTGGCTGCCTTGAAGCCCACTCTCTTGATTATAAGTGGCCCACGCCGGGTGAATGGGCAGCAGCAGGGGGCACAGGGAGAGCTGCCCAGCAAGGAGCACACGCTGCAGGAATCCTGCCATCCCCTGGCTCTGGGCATTCTGCTTCTCTGACCCCTCTGACCGCGAGAGCCTGCCTGCTCGGGAGCCTCGTCTCCCACTCGCTTTGCCTCCCTTCCCCGTGCAGCCGCTGACACGTCCCGCCCTTGCCTTCCCCAGGTGGTCCGACGGCTCCCTCCTGAACTTCATCTCCTGGGCGCCGGGCAAGCCGCGGCCAATCAGCAAGGAGAAGAAGTGCGTGTACGTGACGGCCAGCAGAGGTGAGAGGTTTGTACGCGTTCGGCGAATGGCCGCGCTGTCGGAGCAGCGATCTCAAAGCACCGCAGGCCCCCGCCAGTGACCCCTCCGGCCAGGGGGCTCAGTGCATGATCCCCGATTCACTGATGGGGGAGCTATGGCATGGGCGGGGGGGCGGCCAACATTTTCATAAGTGGCCTCTGATTTTTGGGTGCCTCTTTTTGGGGAGACACCTCGGGCCTGATTTTCAGAGGTGCTGAGCACCCACCAGTGAAGGCAATGGGAGCTGCGGGTGCTAGGGGCCTCTGAGAGTCAGCCCCGGGGGAGTCTTTGCGGGGCGGGCTCTGGGTCTAAGCGGCTTGCCCAGCGAGTTGCTGGCAGAGTTGGGAATCAAGTCCTGACTCCAAGTCCCTTGCTCTGACTAATCCAGCCAGAATCCCATGTACCCACCGTGGACTGTGCATGTGAGTCCTACATGACAGACACCCCTTACACACCCGTCCCGTCTGAACACGCCCGGTACAGATGTACCAAACTGAGGTTAATATTCGAGGTCGCTGGTGTGCTGGAGGCACCAAGGTCATTGCAAGAGCAAAGCCCCTTCCAGTCGAGGGAGTTGCCTTCCACTGGCTGCCTGGCCCACGGAGCGGAAAGTCGCATGCTCTCTCCTTTTCTCTGAAGAGGACTGGGGGGACCAGAAGTGTCTAACTGCTCTGCCGTATATCTGCAAACGGAGTAACACCACGGCTGGGAAGCCCACTCTGCCACCGCGGCCCACTCCCGTTCCTGGCGGCTGCGCACGGGGCTGGCTCCCGTTCATCAACAAGGTATTCCAGGAGCCTGCAGACGCAGCGTCCGTCTGTCTTGTCTGTCCCCCCGCCCCCACGTGCGTCTGATCACTTTTCTGCAAATTCCTGCGCGTGTGCGTAGTGCCCAGGATCGCCCAGGTGTGGTTTAGGGCTCTCTAGGGGCAGCATTGCTGGGGCTTCCCACAACCTGGCTGTGGGACTGAGGAAAGTAGAGAGGGAGTTTTGTGTGTGTGTGCACGCACGTGTGTAGGAGAGAGGATTGTGTGTGTGTGTGTGTGTGTGTGTGTGTAAGGAAGTGGGGAGGATACAAGGTGTGTTTGTGGCAGAGGGGGTCTGTGGCCAGTCAGGGAAGGGCAGTATGTGGGTGGGGGTTAAGGTGGGGAACAGGTGCGTTTGCAAGGGTATAATGGTGGAGGTCGTTCTTATTCTGTTTGTACAGCACCTAGCACATCGGGATTCTGGTCCATAGCTGGACTCCTGGGTGCTGCAGTAATACTAGTGATTCAGACAAGTTCCCAGGAGCACAAGGAAGGGGGAGTAAGCGTGGAGGCAAAGGGGAGGCGGGGGGGTGCATTGCTCCCGGGGTTGGGAAACGCCTCCTGAACGTCTCTCTCGGGCCCTGCCCAGTGTTTCAGCATCAAGGGCCATGACAAGGCTGAGCAGGTGAAGTGGCAGGAAGCGAAGCAAGCGTGTGAGAGCCAGGGCGCCGTGCTGGCCACCATCTCCAACCACCTAGAGCAAGGTAGGGCGTCCCCCTGGGGCCTCTCTTCTTCTGCCAGGGCTGGGCAGTTTCAGGGCATCACAGGACCCCGAGGGCTGCCTGGGAGGAGCTTAGTTGAACAGCCGGGCTGTGGCCCCGAGACCAGCCAGGTGCGGAACCTGCAGACAGCGAGGTCAGGAGCAAGTGATCAGCTGGTCCCCTCCTTCCCCTGTGTTTTCATCTTTCAGCTTTTATAACATCCATCCTTCCCAATGTGACCTTTAACCTTTGGCTTGGCCTCCACGACGCCAAGCAGGAGTTCCAGTGGGTGGAATCGGAACCTCTCCGATACGTCAACTGGGCCCCGGGGGAGCCCTCCGGGTACGGCACCTCCACAGCGAGCGACAAACCGGTGAGTGACTCCCTGGGCCCGTTTCTCTCTGGACTAGCCCAGCCCATCGTGTTCAGCCTGGCTGCCTGGGCGGAAGATCAGAGCCCAGCAGGGGGCCAGCTAGCCCAGTATCCCAACACTGGCCAACTTCAGAGGGAGGGGCAAGAGCCCTGCAGATAATCTACCCCCAGGCAGGTCTCCTCCTGATCCCTAATAGAGGTTTGCTGAAGCCCTGAGGTTTTATCTTCCGGGCACTGGCCAATAGGATGATTCAGTCCTGGCAGCTCTGCTTGGCTATACAATGGCTGAAAGAGGAGAGGTGACCATCGGCACGTCTCTGAAGGATGCCAGGCCGGGAGAGGAGCCATTGACAGCAGCCGGGTGGGGGTGGGTACCTTGGAGTCTGGGATGAACAGTGAGCAAAGGGAAACGTGGGTGGGATCCTGGGACATGGGTCCTGATAGCGGAAGCTGTCGGGCTGTGGAACAATCTCCCAAGGGGCTGGGGAGGGAGTCCTGCCCCTTGGGAAGTTTAAAGGGGGACTGGACAGAGCAGGGGGAGAATACGCCATAGGGATCAGCCTGCATTGGCAGTGGGGTAGGGCAGTGTCCCTCTCTAGCTACTCTGTCTCTCTCACCGTGCTGCCGCCAGGGCAGGTAAACGAGGTCTGAAGGTCCAGGAGAAGGTAGGAGTGGTGTGCCCAGTAGCACTCTACAGGCTGGATCCCTGGCTGCATTCGGTGCCCCAGGGGAGGGGGTGGGGTTTATGGCCCGTCCCCTCTCCCCACCCCAGTCCGGAGGCTGGCAGCAGCCTGGTTTGGCTCCCGGCACCACTTAGTGCACCTTCGGGTGGCTGCCGCACCAGGAAGGGAGCAGAGACTTGGCGGTGCTCTGGCCACGCTAGGAGAGGGCGCCATGGAGCTGGCTTCCCCAGCCAGCCATCTCTCTCCACCTGCTTTGGCAGCCAGAGTGTGGGGCCAGGATCCTTTCCGCTCCCAGGGACGGTTTCAGGGGATGGGCTCAGGATACCACTACTCGTAATGATAACCCCCCACCCCGGCCAGACCTCCAGATGCACCCTGGGAACACAGCCCGGCCGGTCGTCCCCTCCCGCCAGCAGGAACGTAGGCCCCGTGGAGGCTGTGGCACGAAGGATGCTCGCTGTGGAACGTCGAGCCAAGCGGGCTCAGCGCCGGCTGGGGGCTTTCGACCGGTCTGCGCGCCAGCGTGCGGGGCTGCCTTTGCCCCTCGGCTCCTCGGGCTGGCGGAGGCAGCGCTGACCTCACCTCGCTGGCTTCTGTTTCGTAGACGAACTGCGCGATGGTTTGGCACGGCTCCCCTCCCCACTTCACTGGCCGCTGGGACGACAGGAACTGCCTGGAGGAGAAGCATGGCTACATCTGCCAGCGGAGCATAGGTAGGGGAGAGGGGCCGACAGCACCGGGCGGGGGTGGGTGCCTTGCCTGGGGCACCCACTGCAGAGAAGGCGGGGCAGGTTCCGGTCAGAAATGAGCTGTGTAACAGTAGCCCCTGGTGACCCGACATTTGTTGGGTCATTGGCTGCAGCTGGGCTTTGCTCCTGCCAGATCAGCGCTGCTCCCCGGCTGTCAGCATCCAGCGTCTCTGGGCAGTGTGCAGTGTGCCTGCGTTCTCTGGCACCAGCCACGCTTGGGGGGCTGACGGTCCCAGTTCTCTTGGAACGTGAGCCAACGTACCGGGGAAAGGATCGGTGCGGGATGCCTGAGTGCCGCCCAGGCGCCAGGCTGGCCGTGTGCCAGCACGTCTGTCAGGCTGAGAATGGCCGACAATACGCTGCAAAGAAACGCAGCCGCCGTTTCTAGAACGCCCCTCCCCGGGGCATCTCAGCGTGCCACACCGGAGCACCGAGTCGCTCTGTGCAGGGCTGGGTTGGAGCCCAAATACAGGCTCCAAACATGCATCCCCCGGTGCTTTCAGATCCTGACCCAAGCCTGTGGGTTTGGGCCCAGCTCTCATACTGTGCCAGGCCCAGCTAAATCCATCTCTGACACGGTGCTGGATTGCTCAGCATCAAAGCGCCCCACGGCCCAGCAACCTGCCTCTTAGCCCCCACGCGCCTGCCCTTCTCCTTAACATGATGCAAAATATATTCTGTCCCACGCGGGCTGCGTGTGCAGCTCCCTCAGCTCCACCGGAACCCACGCGCCGCCCCATGTCACCCCAGGGCCCAGATCCTCATGTGCAAAACAGTCACAACGGGGTGACTCTGAGGGCTCCGGGGTGCCCCCAGGCTGGGACTCACGCACCCTACTCAGCCTAGTTGAACAAAACCCTGCAGCTGGCGGCTGCCATGTCTCCTGGGGCTGGTTGCCGCCCGCCTGGGGTGGGGGGTTTTGCCCAGCGAGATGCTTGCCCCGAGCTGGTGCGACACTTACCCATGGGGGCGTTTTCACATGGTCCCGTTCCTGCCCGCACCCCTCCACTCCCGCGCTGGGATGGGACGCCCTGTGGCAGTGCCAAGGGGCATCGCTCCAGTGCAGAGATCTGACTGTGTCTCGTTCCTCCCCCAGACCCAGCTCTGAGCTCATCCCGGACCAGCTCCCCGCCCTCCCCCGGCTCCCCCCTCTCCTACCTCAACAGCACCTACCGCATCCTGCAGAAACCACTGAAGTGGCAGGAGGCCCTGCTGCTGTGCGAGACCCGCAACGCCACGCTGGCCAGCGTGCTGGATCCCTACACCCAGGCCTACCTCACCCAGGCCATCAGCAGCTTGCGGGCCCCGCTCTGGATCGGCCTGGCCAATGAGGAGGTAGGAGGGAGGGGCTGGTCCCCGCGAGGGCCGGGGTTGTGCTCTGAGTGGCCCCCGCCCTGAGCTTTCCCCTTTGCCGGTGGTTTTCAGGGAGGCCGGAGCTATTCGTGGTTCGCAGAAGGGTCTCTTTCCTACGTCAACTGGCAGGATGGGGAGCCCCAGCAGGTCACAGGCTGCTCCTACATGGACGTGGATGGGACGTGGCGGACGGCCGGTTGTGACACCAGACTGCAAGGGGCAATCTGCAAGGTCAACACAGGTGTGTGCGCCGGCCCCCCGGGAGCAGAGGAGACGCAGGGGGAAGCAGCACATCGGGCCTCCCTGGTGCCGCTCCACTGGGCAGCTGCAGACCGTGGGATGCGGCTTGCTGGCCGGGCTGTGGCGTCTGAGCCCCTGGCTGGGCGGGCTGCAGGCCAGGCCGCAAGAATCCATCCATTGAGTACCACTCACTCTGCAGTGCTTCCTAGGGACCCAGAGGAGCTGGCTGGGCAGGAAGGTGTTCCCAACGTGGCCTGTGCCTTCTCTTGCTCGTGCCCCCTGCCCCCCTCTTGCCCACCCATGCAAGGCAGGGCACAGACAAGACCTAAACTCCAGTGTTGGTGGCTCATCAGCAATGCTCCTGCTTGCAACGTTTCCCTGGAAAGAGCTGTTTGGTCTCCCCCTCGGGGTGCTCTCTCCTGATCCAGCACGCAGCTGTTTGACAGCGCCACCGATCAGCTGTTTGGCGGCATCCCTGATTAGCTGATTGGGGGGAGGGCGGAGAGCACCGAGCAGGCGGCGGCCTCAGGGAGGGGGCGGAGCGGAGGTGGGAAGAGGCGGAGCGAGGGTGGGGCCTTAGGGGAGGGGGCAGAGAGGGGGTGGAGAACCTCCAGGGAAAAGAAAAACTCCTTACCCATGCTTTGGCTCCTTTGCAGGGTCCCCCCGGTCGCACAAGTGGAGTTACAGTGGGAGCTGCCCCAAGTCGGTGGAGGATTCCTCCTGGATCCCCTTTAGGAATCACTGCTACACTTTCCACATGGAGGTCACTCTGGGGCAGAAGGACGCCATGAAGAGATGCCAGAAAGGTACGAACGAGGTTCGAGAGCAGCGAGCCCGAGCATGCAAGCCTAGGAATGCAAAATGGTTACGACCCGTTAGATCATGGGCTCCACCCGCTGCCCGGGCAGGATTGTTCCCTGTAACGTGCCTGCCGGTGAGTTGTCCGGTTCGTTTCAAATACCCCAAGCAGTACAGTTTCCACCCCTTCCCATGCAGAGCCAGTTCCCCAGACTCAAGCGCTTGCCATCCCTCACCGTCCGTATAAACTAACCTTCATCCCCCTTTCTCCTGGCCCGATGTCCTTGTGTATCTCTGTCCTGGGTGCTTCCCCACTTATCACTCTCAGGCCGAATCTCCGTGTGTGTTCGGCGTGTGATCAACCGATCCATTCAATAATCACTCCTTCTCGCAGGGCTGTGGGGCAGATCCTCAGCAGGTGTCAATTGTCAGAGCTCTGACCTCCGTGGAACATTTCAGGCATTTTGCCCCCGCTGAGGCTCTGCACGCTCACGCTGATGGTCCGTGGAACCATTGCTGGGCGTTGGATCTACTTAAAGGCCCCCTCCTGTTAGGTCTCAGCAAAGCGAGCAGGTGTGCCACTGGGAGCACGATCCAGCACCCGCAGGTTGCGCTTCCCTTCCCCTGAGCAGCCGGCCCCGTAACGTTCCTGGCTGATGTGCCTTTTCCTCCGCAGCTGGCGGCACAGTGCTGTCCATCCAGGATGAGACGGAGAACGTGTTCGTTTGGGAGCATCTCCAAGCCTATGAGAGCCAGTCCAAGGGCGCCTGGCTGGGGATGACATTTAACCCCAAAGGTAAAAGAAACACGTTGCAAAGGGAGTGATTTGTCTGGCTCCAGTGTGTTTAGAAACGGGAGAGGTTGGAGCAGCGCTTTTGACTTCACTGCAGATTGCTGGTGTCAGGAGGCCCATGGGCATGGGCCCATGGGTGGAGCACTGGACTGGGAGACTGGACTGGGAGTCTGGACAGCTCGGCGCTGTTCCCAGCTCTTCCATTATTTGCCTCAGTTTTCCTGTCTGCATGAATGGGGATAATGGCACTGTCCCTCCTGTGCTGAAGTGCTTGGAGATCTACAGAGGGGAATCGCTAGATCTGGGCTCAGTGTTACTGTCATCAGCGATGCACTGCGGCCAATGAGCGCACAGGGAATTGCACGTATCAAAGAGCCCGTGCATGTGGCAGCCAGGCGCTCTCTTGTAGGCGCTGTTGCCCGTTTCTCTGGAGGAAGATGTGTCTTCTGCATGCAATGGCCTGCGTAGCTCTAGGCGCTTTGCGGTAGAAGGGTTTGCTGCCTCAGTCCCAGGGGAAGTGAGACACAGGAGTGGCTGGACGTTTGCAGTCCCAGTCCGGTCTCCCAAGGGGACAGTGTCTCCTACCTGCCTGGATCACCTGCAAGGCTGATCTAAGGGGATCTCCAGGCCACACTCAATGTGGTGCTGGGATTCAGCACAGTTTTTTAGGGCTGGTCAAAGGGCAGCCCATGGGCTAAGTACAATGCAGCTTATAGCCACCCATGTCTTCGGAGACAACCAGCCCCCGCGTTCAGTGTGGCCAGGCCACTCAGCTCCTCCTGCTGGAACCTATAGACTCTGCCGGCTGCTGCTCAGATCAGAATAGAGCATTGGATTTTGGGAACTGTAGCAGCAACAGTCTGCTCCATCATACGGACAATGAGGGCAGCAGCTGCATGCTCCCGTGTGATGCCAGATTGGTGTCCTGGCAAGCCAGTAGCCCCGCTGCTCTCAGCTGGGCCAGGTTCCGGCTCCCCGTGCAGCCCTGTGTAATGGTTTCTTCCCTTCTGCTAGGAGGCACCTTGGTTTGGCACGACAACACAGCCATGAACTACTCCAACTGGGGCCAGCACGACACGGGGCCCAGCATGCTCAGCCAGAACAGCTGCTACTGGATCCAGAGCAGTAACGGGGTGTGGCACCTGGGCTCCTGCTCTAACGTCACCATGGGGGTCATTTGTAAGATCCCCCGAGGTAAGAGGCCCCAGGGAGCCGGCTGGCTTGGCTTGGTGGCTTTCACTTCAAACTAAGAAAGAGTCTGAGATCAAGAGAACCTCCCGCCGGTGCAGAGTAAATCGCTCTGGGGCTCAGGTGCTGTCGAGGTATCAGGGATTGATTTTCTGCCTCTGGGGACCCGGCCTCAGATCCTGGTTAGAGGAGTTTGGGCGGGGGGCATGGTACTTCCTAGCACCTTGTCCTCAGCACCCAGAGTGCAGCTCAGTGCAATTGCCAGCCTTTGCTCCGGAGAAGTGCAGGATTGACGTGGTAAGAGCTGCGGAAGGTCAGACTGAAGTGTAGTAGCAGAGCGGTGGGTGGGGAATAGCAGATCAAGACTGAGGTGCGTCAGCAGAGCTGGGTGGGGACCCAGGGCTGGAATAGCTGGGGCTGTGGAATAGGATTGAGGGGTGTCGGCAGAGCAGTGCAGGGAGCCCGGGGTTAGGATACACACTCCTGTCCTGTCCGTGCCCTTCTGACAACCAGCTCGTTCTGGGGTTTTCGAGCGCCCAGGATCCAGCGGGTTTCTTAGCCTGTGAAAATGGCTGTTTGCTCCATGCTCTGGTGCCTCCAAAGGGCCTGGCAGAGCCTCCTGGGCTCAGAAGCAAGATAAACATCAGGCCCAGGCAGAGGTGGTGCTAGCCCAGTGAGGTCCCTAATAGGAATACTTTGGGCACCCCATAATACACACTAAAAGCTCAAATGGGAGCCCCTTTGAGCTGCTTGGGGAGTCTGCTTATGCCCAGCACTGGCACTGGGCCAAGGAGTCTTCAACGTTGTGGGCTTCAGGTGAAAGCACTTACCTCCCTGCAGGATTATCACCCCAGACACAGGGGGTGCAGGGACTTGACGGGTGCGGGGCGGGCTCCGGGGGGCGCCAGGGACTCAGCAGGTGCAGCGTGGGCTCGGGGGGCACCAGAGACTCAGCAGGTGCAGCGTGGGCTCGGGGGGGGCGCCAGGGACTCAGCAGGTGGGGGGCCAGGCTCGGCGGGTGTGGGCCAGGCTTGGTGGGTACCAGCGATTCGGTGGGTGAGGGGCAGACTCAGGGGGCGCCAGGGACTCAGCAGGTGGGGGGCCAGGCTCGGCGGGTGTGGGCCAGGCTTGGTGGGTACCAGCGATTCAGTGGGTGAGGGGCAGACTCGGGGCGCCAGGGACTCGGCGGGTGGGAGCCAGGCTTGGCAGATGCCAGGGGCTCGGCAGGTGGGGGCCAGGGGCTCGGCGGGTGCGGGCCAGGCTCGGCGGGGGCGGGTGCCAGGGACTCGGCGGGTCCAGGTTGAGTGCCAGTCCAGGAAGAGCGATGAGGCAATGCGTAGACTGGGCACGTATTCTATACTGCAGCAGCCATTTGCCCCAGCTGTAGCAGGCAGGGTTGGGTGGCAGGGGAGGAACACACCATTCCCCACTGGCAGTAATGGGTCTGGAAGGAAGGACACTCTGGCAGGCTACTGATCTGTCTCTCTCTTCATTCCCCTTGCAGTTGAGGAGAGCAGCTTCTCCCGATCAGGTGAGTGGATCAGCAGGGTCACAGATAAACATGGGCACAAGGAAGGCCGTGTTCCTGTCCAGCCCCAGCTCCAGGGGTTGTACGGGACAAAGGGAGTACCAGGGCCTGGCAGCCTGGCTCCTATTAATACCTTCAGGAGTGACCGTGTTTGCCACCTACTGCTGCACCCATATCTTGGCAGGCTGGCCAGGGTCGGCTTTGGGTTAAGAGCTTTCCCTGTGAACTCCCCAGGGCAGGGGCCACACTTGATTTCTGTGGCTGGAGACCGTGTGAGCACGCCGCTCCCTTGCTCCTATCCTTCCCCTCCTAGACAGAGAGGAAAGGCTTGCATCAGCTGTTGGGATCCAGGGCGTCCATGCGCTGCAGGTGGGGAGTGAGGAGTACGGCGCGTTGAGTGGAACCAGGCAGGATAGACGCCCCCTTGGTGAGCCAAGCACTACAACCATGGAAAAGGAAGCCCTCCTGACAACCACCTCTGCTTTGGGGGCCTAGCTCCCAACCTCTGAGCCGTGGGCGCTGTCTCTGTTGCAGTGACCTGCCCTACCCCTCTTACGAGCTAGACAAGCCTAACCCATATGTCTGGGAAAGTTTGCAGGGGCTGAAGCACAGGACGGGGAGACAGGACACCTGGGTCCTATGCCCTGCTCTGCCACTGACCTGGCTGTGGTGACCTTGGGCAAGGCCGTTCCTCTTGCTGTGCTTCAACTTCCGCTCAGTTCAGTGGAGACGGTGACCGGGATTGGGCCTAGTGGTGTGGGTTTCATGTGCTTTTCCCCCTCTCCCTCAGCTCTCCCGGACAACACGACCGCCATCGCCGTGGTTGTCCTCTCAGCACTAGCGCTGTGCGCTTTGGTCGCCCTCGCCGTCTACCTGTACAAGCGCCGGCGGAGCGCCGAGCGGGGGGCCTTTGAGAGCGCCCGCTACAGCCGCACCACCTCCAACCCCAGCGAATCCGCCGAGAAGAACATTCTGGTGTCTGACATGGAGATGAACGAACAGCAAGACTAATGGGGGGAGTTGGGGGGGAAGGGGGAGGGACTGAGAGCACCAGGCGCACTATCTCCACACCAAATACACAAGGTCAGCAAAGGACAACAGCAGAATCACTGTGGCTGGGACGCCAAAAGAGGTCTGGGGTGGAACGAGGGCCTTTGTCACCAGGAAATCAAACATGGGGCCAGCAGCATCTCCCTCTCGCATCCCCTGGGAAGTACAAAGCCGCCCTGTCTGCTCCGCGGATGGCAGGGTTTTCAGCACCCAGGGGAAGGCAGTCTCTAGGCCACACGGGGAGGGCAAAGCATCGCCCAGTTAGAGACCTACACAGGAGCCAAGGCACCTGCGACCCTGAGGTACTAATAGCCACGAGCATTTAGGGCCATTTTGTGGCGCTCTGGACTGGCTCCCCTGAGGCCACATAGGAGACAGGCTGGTGGCCAGAGAACTTCCTCCCAGGTGAGAGGTCTCTAAACCCAACTCTTCCCCCTTCACATATCCAGGTGGGAGGCCTCCTCACCCCTCCCCGAGCGTCTGCGTCTGAACTATCTCCATCACACCTCCCTGGGTTACTGCAGCACAGACCCTTTCTCCATCCCTCGTCTCTGTTAGCAGAGAATGGCCATGGCCCACGTTCCCTCCAGCAATGGCAGCATGGGCATCCCGGTGACCGGAGCGTGGATCCCACTCACTCCCCTGGGATCAGATCAGAGGCCCTCCTTTCCCATCCCCCCGCCAGATACAAAGGCGTGAGCACTCCCTTCTCTTCTAGCGCTGTGTCTGATCAGAGGGCTGGGGAGAGGACTGCAAGGGAATGGTTTTCCACCTAGCCTTCGTTCCCACCCTGTCATTTTTCCTGCGACTTCTCATCATGTCACGGTGCAATTATATTTATTCCATAGGGTGTCAGAGACAGAATCCCTTGTCCATCCCCTCCCCACTTCTCCTCTCCCGTGGACTCCAAAAGAACCACGTCCACCACACCTGAGTGATTTAGAGAACTGGAAAACAAGCTGACCTGCTCTGTCTCGTGCCGATAAGTGGCTTATGCCCAAAGCTGATAGACTATAATGAAACTTGAGCCACCAAGCAGCCTGGTCAGTGTCGGTCTGATTGAGGATTTCTGACGGGACGCTCAGAGTAAGGAATGAAAGGCCCCCGACTCTACAAAATGCGCCTGTGCCAGATATGGACTGGCTACAGAGCTTGCTTACACGCAGCAGATGTGTTCATTATACGTTCCTTTAATGCTCTGCCAGAGATGGTTGACATGCGTTTAAATCAGGTATTTTACACACACTGCCATGTGGTGGCTGAGCAGTGTAACAGTTTATCATTCCCATGACTTCACCCCCATTAAGTTCTACATTCCTACCATTTACAATATTTAAACTATCACATTGTCTTTGAAGTTCAGTACATATCAGTCTGTTAAGTGCCTCTGAATCATACTGTTCTTCTAATTACACAACCCGAACATGTAACACTTTGGTCATCTGGCTGTTAGTTGCAGCGACTGGCGGTGGTTAGGTTTGGAATCTTTGAAGAGTCATTCTGCATCTGCCATGTGCAGAGTTTGCTCTGTTGATTGTTCTTTCTGAGGAGCAAACTGTAGATGTCAACTGTTTGTTGAACTTTCTACTGTTGATCTTGGTCACACATGATCTGGGTGCTGAATTCTTTTTCTTTATGACAGCCGGAGTTGCCCATCCTTTTTCTCCATCCAATTTGACATGAACAGTCACCAGGTTCTAGACCTGGGAGTGCTCTGAGTGACATTTGTTGTAAAAGTGTTCATAAGCTCTGTTAGCCTTTTTATCCAATTTGGCTACTCTCTTCTTTTTATCCAATTTGGCTACTCTCTTCTTTTTATCCAATTTGGCTACTCTCTTCTTTTCCAACGTTGGAACAGAAGTTGTGAGTTGTCTTCCGATCAGGAGTTGTGCTGGACTGTAACCAGTAGCTGTTGTTGTTGCTGATTTGTAACTCAGAAAAGCAATGAATGGATCTTCCTGCTGTAGGATTTTCTTGGCTGTCTGTAGAGCACTCTCACTTCTCCATTTGCTTGTGAGTAAAGTGGCATGCTAGTAATATGATCAAAATCATATTTCATTTGCAATGACTTACATTTTGCTGCAGTGAATTTTGGTCCATTGTCCAGGGCCGGCTCCAGGCACCAGCCAACCAAGCACGTGCTTGGGGCGGCACCTGGAGGGGGGCGGCGCTCAGGGTTTTTTTGTTTTGTTTTTAATTGGAAAAAAAAACAACACTCTTCCCGCCGGGGGAGTGGGGGGATGGGCGTGCCGCGCTCCCTGCCGGCGCCCCGGCCAGGGCAGCGGGGCCATGGGCGTGCTGCCCTCCCTGCTGGCACCCTGGCCGGCGGGCAGCCATTTTTTTTTTTTTGCCTGGAGTGGCAAAAAGGCCAGAGCCGGCCCTGCATTGTCCATCACTAGTTGTCCTGAAATACCGAAGTGAGCAAAAGTGCACTTCAGTTCCTCAATAACACTGCAACATGTTATGTTTTTCAAGTACATTATTTCTATATATCTGGAAAAATAGTCCACAACGACCAGGTAATGATGTCCTCTGAATTCACATAAATCTGCAGCTAGTTTCTTGCCAGGTCTGTCTGGTCGAGATGTTTGTATGCTGTATGGTTCAGCATTGTTTCTTACGTTGATTTGTACCAGATCGCCTCTCAAAAGTCCAATATCATCAAATCCTCCATTGAGTTCTTCCACCTTTCTCCTTAGGCCTATCATGGCTGCCATGTTGTTTCCGTGGTGAACTGGCCCATGCAGTTCAGAATACCGCCAGGGCTAGTCAGAGCTGTGTCAGGTGACTTGAGCTCTGGGAGGTGTGGAAGGTGATTGTATGTCTCTTCTGACCTGACTGTGACATCAATTTTAAAGTCAATAGTCTTACCATGAGTATTCAGTTTCACTCTCCAGGCAGGTTCTGTGTCATCACAAGTGGTAGATCCCAGAAACAATGGCTCTTGAGTGTCTGTAATATGAGTCACCTCCCTGACTGCTTTGGTGCAGCAAATAGCTGGAAAATGTCCATATTGCTTGCATTTATTACACCATGTGCCTCTGGCTGGATATGCATCATCTCTTGGGATATGCCTGTCCACACCGTGTGCATCTAGGCTGGAATTTGTCCCTCTTAGCCTGGAAGTTCTTTCTCCTTGCCTCTGGGGTTTTGTGATAATGACTTTTAACACTCAAGTGTCTTTACAGTTTCTAAGCCAGTAGGTTTTTCAAGTTTGTCATGTTGATCTGGGTTTTGCTGTCTCACCAGCTCAGAATGCTTTGCTCTCTGTATAGCTGTGACTATGGTTAAATTTCTCTTCAATTGTAGCTGCTGTGAAAGGTTTTTAATCAGTTAACCCAGTAGCTAGCCTCTCTCTGATATTTTCATGTTTTGCATGTCCAAAATCACAGTTTTCAGCCATTGTATGCAGAGCTCTTTATAAAGCATTCAACATTTTCCTCTGGTTCTTGAATTCTCTGGTGAAAACAATGCTCTTTCGTAAACCACATTTCTCTGAGGTATAAAGTATGCATCACACATAGCCAGAATCCTTTCATGGTCATCTTTGTCTTCAGTAAAGTCAAAGGATTTAAAGATATGGTCTGCTTGTTTCCTCATAGCATAAATGAAAGAAGGTACCTGTATATCATCAGTTTCCTTGTAAAGCTTGGTAGCAATGTGAAACTTGCAAAATATTGTTTTTAGTCTGTCCATTGTGAGGGTTTGTCAAAGCTGAAGTTCTCTGGGGCATTGAGATCCTGCACCCTTTGTTGCTTCGTTCCTTCTATTTGAAACCTTTTGTTGCTGTTTTCTTTCTGTTTCTATTCTTATTTTACTCCTGTCACCAGGTCATGTTTTTCTGTACCAGATATAGACTGGCTACAGAGTTTGCTTATTCATACCAGATGTGTTCATCAGAATATCCTTTAATGCTCTGCCAGGTATGACTGAGGTTCATTTAAATAAGGTGTTTTACACATAGCGCCACCTAGTGACTGAACCGTATAATACAGTTTAGCATTCCATTACACTTACTGCTCTCCCTCTTCCAGTACTCAGCCACAGAGCGCGCGCGCGCTCTCTCTGTTCCCCTCCATCCCCAGCACGGACCATTCCATCCCAGCCATTCTGCTGTTAATCTCTGCTGACTTTCAGATCAATCGTGTTTCTTGGGAGAAACAACCCAGAGCATTTAGTTTGTTTTCGGTTGTGTTTGGAATTGGTTGCCTCACTTGGACGGTGCTAAAAGGGGGGTGGGGTTAATTTTGGATGTTTGGGTTTTTTAAAAGGAAATGATAGCTTCTCGCTATACTGTATTGAATGCGTGCTGAATATATACCTTTTTTCACACAGATGGCCGGGGAGTTTGTGGTTGCCTGTTTAATGTGTTAAGTGTAGCTAGGAAGGAGGAAGGCAATGCATGGCCAATACCCTTCTTTCGTGCTTTTGAGCTGTGCAATAAGAGAAGCCTGGGTTTCCTGGGGAAGAAGCCAGGAATGGAGCTCAGCTTTTCCACTCCACCATCTGGCTTCAGCGACAAACGCTTTGCCAGCGTCGGGATACCAGATGACTGGAGACAGCGAGAGACATTCGGCCCTTGCGGGGTGATCTCTGATAGGAATGGGACGTAAAGGAGGCCTTCAACATCTCTGGAGAGGGACAGCATGCCCCTGCAAGAGACACTTGGTCTTAGCCCTCTGCCTCCGAGGGCTTGAATTTTTGTTGTTCTAAAGACAATGGGAAATAGCTAATTTTTGTTACTTTAATTATGATGGCACCTGTATGAATTTTAAAATTTGTTGATTTCACTTAAGCTGGAAATTAAGTGTTTGTAAAACTGTTTTCCTAGGGTTTTTTTAGTTTTTGTCTTTTTGGTTGGTTTTTGTTTATTTTGTGTGGTGTCTAAAATCTGTCTCAGTAGTGGCAGTGAGGGGCAATTTACAGACAATGGAACTGGCCCACTTGCATTTCTTTGTTGTGGCTTTCTCTGTGTTTGTTTCCTGAGGATTTTTCCAATTCAGAGCCGTTTGTTTGTACACATAGACTCGGGGGGCGGGGGCTGTGTGGCTTAGCGGACGAATGCACTAGCCTTTCAGCTTTGAAGATCTGGGTGGGAAAACCTGATGAGGATGAAAATGAATGTGCTGATCTCATCCTAATCCCAAGTGGGCATTTAGCTACATCACACACATAAAACAACACTGTTAGCATTGGCAGCCTCTTCCCCAGGGATCTTCAGAACTCAAATAGCAGGAGGGTTGCTCGGTCTGAATAGAGGTCTACTGGCATAGCTTGGGGGGGCCCCGGGCTGGAAAAGAGAGGCCGTGCTGCTGCTTGGGGCTCAGAGGGGTCCCTGTACTGAAATAGCGGGGGGATTACAGCACTTTTGTTGTTGTTAAAAGGGGGTTTTTTTAGGTTTCTGATCAATTCTTTTTCTTTCAAGGTGAAATAACAAACTGAGAACTGCACAATCTAGGGGAATTTCTGCGTGGAAAGGTTCATGTCATTAGTTGACAATGATTGGGATTACTGGAAAAATTCATACACAGTTAAATGGTATTTCCTGTCACCGTTAGAATAATGTGAAGAAATGCTTAAAAGGACCCTATCAATTATATGTTTGGGTTTTTTTAAATTCTCCATGTTTTGTAAGATCCTTTTAGAAACTTGGAAATAAAATTCTTTTCCCCACCAATTTTTTTTCTTTTTTTTTTCCTTTGGCAAATGCAAGATTTTTTTTACTTTGGGTCTCTAATGGTCCTGAGGAGCTGGAGCTCAGATTTAGCCTTCCTCTCTGCTTGTGTGTCCCGTCAGGTCTGCTATCACCCAGTTGATGGAGTTGCGAGTGTTTGTTGATGGCTGCTCTGCAAATAGTCAAGGGACCTTACAGGTTGATTTTTGCTGCCCCTAGAGTGAGGAGGCTGTTGCTTGTTGTTCTCTTTAAATTTCAGTCAATGAGAGGTGCACATTTTTCAAAGGGGGTATTTATATTTTGACAGCCAGTCCCACCACTTTATGAGGTATGTCAGATTTGGAGCCAGCGTTCTGAAGTTTCCTCAGTAAGAGTTGGAAGATTTGGGGGCTGGAATTCAGGATGGTTGAATTTGATCAGCTGAGCCTAGAATATTTATTTATCAATTTAATAACTTGGTTTTCTGGCTCTGATTCAGGAAAGCAGCCTTTTCCAGGACCAAGCTTAAATATTGCTTATATGTAAGCATGTGCTTCATAGATTCCAAGGCCAGAAGGAACCATTGTGGTCATCTAGTCTGACCTGAATAACAAAGGCCACAGAACTTCCCCAAAACAATTCCTAGAACAAATCTTTTAGAAAAACATCCAAACTTGATTTTAACATTGTTAGTGATAGAGAATCCATCGTGACCCTTGGTAAGTTGTTCCAATGGTTAATTACGCTGTTAAAAAAATGTATGCCTTATTTCCTGTGTGAATTTGTCTAGCTTCAACTTCCAGCCACTGGATCATGTTATAACTCTCTGCTAGATTGAAGAGCTCATTATTTAATATTTGTTCCCCAAGCAGGTATTTACAGACAGTAATCAAGTCATGCATTAACCTTCTCTTTGTTAAGCTAAATAGGTTGAGCTCCTTAGGTATATCTCTATAAGGCAGGTTTTCTAATCCTTCAATCATTCTTGTGGCTCTTCTCTGCACCCTCACCAATTTATCAACATCCTTCTGGAATTGTGGACACCAAAACTGGACACAGTATTCCAGCAGCAATTGCATCAGTGCCAAATACAGAGGTAAAATAAACTCCCTTCCCACTCTAGATTCTCTGTTTATACATCCAAGGATTTCATTAGACTTTTTGGCCACAGCAACACACCGAGAGCTCCTGTTCAGCTGATTATCCACTATGACACCCAAATCTTTTTCAGAGCCACTGTTTCCCAGCATAGAGTCTCCCATTGTGTAAGTATGGCCTCCATTCTTTGTTCCTAGATGTATACAATTACATTTAGCTATAGTAAACCATATTATTTGCTACTGCCCAGCTTACCAACCAATACAAATTGCTCTATATCAGTGACATATCCTTTTCATTATTTACCACTCCCCCAAATTTTGTCATCTGCAAACTTTATCAGTGATGATTTTATGTTTTCTTCCGGGTCCTTAATAAAAATGTTAAATTGCCCAAGGCCAAGAACCAATCACTGTGGGGCCATACTAGAAACACACCGATTCAGTGATGATTCTTTTGCTCGTTGATTTAAAAAAAACAACAACCCACAGAGCTGGAGCTTGAAAGCAGAAAGGCTAAGAGTAGCAGCAGCTGATTTTTTTTCTTCAGTGCGCTCTCACGAGTGTGGGGGGGAGAGAAGCTGATGGGTTGACAAGAAAGTGACAATGGGCCATGATGTTTAATGGCAAACGGCAATGGAAATCTTTCTGAGAAACACTACATTGCAGAGGGGGAAAGGACATTTGAGTTACCCTCACTCTGGAATTTTAAAGCTTTCAGGGTGACTTGACCTGATTTCCGGTAGATGGCTTATGTTATGGAGGGATCTCAGTAGCAATTACGATGCTGGTTTTAAACAATAAAGTCCAGAATGAGAAATGTTTTTAAATTAAAACTTTCAGAGGCAGAAACTGCTTGTGGTAGCAAAAGGAACATAAGAAATGGTGGAAATAAGATGGAATAAGTATTGTCATTTTTTAAAACTTGAACCAGATAAACCTGCTTTAAGGGAATGGCTAGTTAACTCTGAGGTTATTTTTGTTATAGTCTCACTTTGCACCCAAGCCTGGTCTAGCCAAGCTGATCTAGAAAAAGATACTCAGTATCCTCATTATTTTAAATTCCTTTTTAAGTTTCCTACCAACTACTTCTCCATCAGGCAGAAATGCAGGTGGTATCTCTGAGACTGACCACTCTGCCATTCCAAGATTAGGCAGCAGGATGTACACTTCGCCTCACCTCTGAATTCCAGAGTCTGGGTCAAATTTTTGAAAGTGCTTAAGTGACTTAGGAGTCTGTGTCAAGTCGCTTTTGAAAATGAGGCTCTTTTGATTTTTTTTTTTTCTGTAGCTCTGGATGCATGTTACACTAGTCCAAATTCTGAGTAATTCCACTGATGTCAATGGAATTACTCCAGATTTAAACCATTGTATTTGAAGATCAGAAACATGCCTTATAAGAAAGGGCATCCATTTCCTGGACTTGTGTGTTTGCTGGAAATATATGAGAGGAAAATCTCACTGTAGAAGAATTAATACTGATCGCTCATCATAAATGATAATTCATCTCCTGCTGGTTGCACAGTATTTCTGTATGACCATCACTTTCCACTAGGTAGAGGCAGACATGATTGAAAATAGTCAACCCTGTAAAGCAGAGGTTCTCAAACTGTGGTCTGCGGACCACCAGTGGTCCGCGAACTCCATTCAGGTGGTCTGCAGATTGTTCCTTCTAAGGTGCGCACCTGGGCAGCCCCACACAAGAGAATGAAGGGCTGCCCACCTAATTAGTGGAGTCGCACAGGCGTGGCTCCACTAATTAGGTGCCTGTACCCTGGAGAAGATGCACATGTAAGGTGAGGTGGTGGGAAGGGGCAGTGGGGTGTGGTGGGGGAAATAGGAGGTAGGTGTGGGGTGAGAAGAGGGGGTAGGGGGAATTTGGGACATGCAGGGTTGCGGCAGCCAGAGAAAGAGGTGATTTTCTCCAGCTCCAGGGCTGTGGCTGCTGGGGAGAGAACCCCCTCCTTTCCAGCCCCAGCTTGGGAGCTGCCGTGGCGGTGGGGGAGAGAGGGAGAGACACCCCCCCCTTTCCCAGCCCAGTTCAGTGGCTGCCACAGCAGGGGAGAGACTACTGATATTAAGATATGAGTTGTGTGCTTTTATTTGTAGAACAAAAACACGTTAATTATTATAGGGTTTTTTTATATAGCACTTTTATCCAAAGTGCTTTACAATAGTTATCTAATGGTATAAACAACATTTGGAAAGATCATTAAGTGGTTCGCTGAGACCCTCAGCAATTTTCAAGTGGTCCGCGAAAAAAGTTTGAGAACCACTGATGTAAAGAATAGTATGACAGATCAGAAAACACGTATGTAGAACATGGAGTTGCTTAAAGAGTCCATAACTTCCCTTTCATCCCAAAGGCCCCATGGCTTCCTGCTGCCACTCTCCTCTGCAGGCAGGAAGGATGCTGCAGGTTTCTCTGCAGTGGGGGAAGAGTCCTCAGTGATGCCTTTGTAGCAGAAGTGAAGCAGGGGGTCTTTGAAGAATCTGCCTGATAAGGGATGGCTATGAAGTAAAGAATGAGATTGGAAAAAGGAGACATCAGGGTTTTGGGGGTGGGAGGGTGAGATCATAGGTGACATTTTGATACAATCTGTGATTTAAAATAAATGTGGCATGACTTGTGATTTTGTGCCTAAAATTTGCTATGGCAAACTCAGTACCCCAAGGTAGAATATTCAGATCACTCTCTAGCAACAGCAGCTCATCAAGGAATGGGGTTTTATCAGCACTGTCTAGTGCAATCACTCTTTGCGTTGTACCCAGCTCCAAGGGAAAAAATGATTTTCACGAGCACTCAGAAACTTATCTGATGGAACAATATATTTGACTATTTTCAGAGTGGATACAGCATTTCTTGACAAAAATGGGTAAATCCATCTGGGTGCAGGGATGGGGAGCACACTACTGTGCATTTGCCCAGGTAATCATTCTTTGCAAACAGCTGAAAACAGCTTTTCGTGGCAAAATGGCCATTCAAAAGGAGAACAAAAAATTATTCCACTCACATTGCCAAATAAACAAACACATTTAAAAAACCCCACTGGTTTTGCCAGTCTATTACTGGTAGCTCTGGTTTCTATAGTATTTTATAAAGTGCCATATGGATTGCAATTACTGTAGATTGTTTAAAAAATAAAAAAGCAACAGTTGGTGGCAATTTTCATTTCACCCAGTGGTGAAAACCACTCCTCTGAATAGAACTGGTTTGTACAAAACAAGTGACCACACGATCTTTGTTTCCAATTCCCAGAATCCAGCCATGGGTCTGACTCAGGAGCCACTACTTGAGCAGGATAATGGAGGAACACAATGCTCAGTGGAAATGGTGAATGCTTAATACATGATTTTACTCTTAGACAATGACAATTCTACTAAGAACTCTTCACTCAAACCACAAGCTATATGATGTTATGTGACTAATAGTTAGTTATACAGCTATTAAGTTCTCATTGTGTAGCTAAGGTTCTTGCTCTGATAACCATGCTAATTGATACAGTGGTGTTATAATCTGTTAATGCAATATATTTTGAGTTGATATCCAAGCTCCAGACCACTTTGTTTATCACTACACGATCCAGAACTGGTGTTTCTAAAACCTACCCTAGAAAGTTACCTGTTGCTGACAATGGGTGTCAGCAGGGGCAGCTGAACTGCTGCCGAATGTGGTTTAGATGGTAGTCTAGCTAATGATAAGCTACACTGTGCACAGGTTTAGCTGCTCCCGGTGTCAGCAGTAGTCCATTGGGTAATGTAGACAAGCTATATAGGGATTGCAGCTCGGCACGTCCGGTCAGATTCTGAGCTCAATTACACCACTGTAAAACTAGACTTTAAGCAGAAAGGAGGAGTGAGTTGGAGTAAATGTTTTTCCATCTAGCTTTCTTCTTAATCACCGTAGTAATTATTGTATGTGACTCCAAAGAAGCTAAACTGCTTTACACCAGCTGAGGATCTTGCCCATAGTTCCCAATCCTGCTAATATTCACACATTTGGGTAACTTTACTCACATGCAGTTAAGCTGACTAATTTACATGAATGGGACAACTCACATGCAAAAGCATCCACAAAATTGGGCCCTTGTTATGAATTTTTTACTTTAACTGGTTTTTATTTTTTCTAAAGAAAAAAATCTTCTATTAATGTAATTATTGATTTGTTGGATTTTCAGAGCCTGTAACAAATTGATGTTCCAGGAGTCAGAGATAAAATGCCCAACTGGAGGCCAGAATTCCAAAATCCAGGGGATGGGCATAAGCTTTCCCATCCTGGTAATGTGTCTTAGGGACTGCCATAAAATTCTTCAGACCTCGATCATTTCCTGCAGTAAAACCCATGAGAGGGGTCTCTATAGGAGAAAATCCCGATGAGGATTCCCTCCTGGAGTTCTTCTCCTGTTGTTCTGTCTGGGGCTGGAAGTTGCCTCATGGAATGAGCTGTGGGGCCAACCCCCAAACTGAGGCGATCCCCAGAAAGTGGGCCTCTGCTCCAACTCTGGCCTCTCTTAACTGCACCCCCCCCCACCCCAGTTCCCAGCACCGCAATTCTAATGGCACTGCATAGCTTGGGACCTCAGCCCCATCATCTGTAGCCCACAGGACCTGCCAGGTGTTACTGAGGCTTCATCAAAAAGATAATATAGCCCATATATGTTCTCTTTTCTGCCTAAGGTCTGTGGGGCCAGAGTAGGGGGAAGGCAGGGTAACTGTCTGCCTCTTCTCCTTGTGTGGACCCCAGACCAACAGAGAAGCCTCTGTGGGTCCCAAAGGAGTGGGGTGCTCTATGGGGCCACATGCACCCTGTGGGCAGGAGGAGACCCCCCTCCATGTAAATCAAAGAGAAATTAGTCATTTACAGATCTGAACATTTGCCTGAAAGGAAAGCTACAGCAAATCTGTATTGATCAGTTCAAAGTTGTGTGAAATCCTGAGGGCTCTGGGCTGATTACACAGCATCTAACTCTGAAGCATTCAGTCTCCATCCTACCTCATGTTCCACTATTCAGGAAATGCTGCAAAATGCCATTTATTACCAACACATAGCAATACACCAAATGGATGGATAAGTGTTCTAATTACTTTCTGTGGATATAGCTAATGGTTCGATGTCTTACTACATCAGTCTTTTCCTCTGGTTCAAGTCAGGATTGTGACTTTTTCCTTCCCTCATCCTTCTCCCCACAGGTGCTTGAAGAATTTGTATAGTGGGGGTGCTAAGAGCCATATAACCAAACTGTAAACCCTGTATGTAATGGAAACCACTTCAAGCCAGGGGTGCGGCAGCCCCCCTAGTTCCAACACCTACTCTCTTCCTCACAAAAAGACAAGAACGTGTGTATTTCTTGTTCTTTAAAAATTACTGTACACTAATATTAAGGGGTGAATAATATAATTTTACTGAAAGTTTGTCCCACTCAAGCTGGAGACGATACACTAATAGGTTTGTCATCACATACAGTAAATCAATAAATGTATAAGTACGCTATAGAAGATTCCAGTGTAAGTTGTATATATGATTGTTTAACTTTACTGTACAAACCCAAGCTCTAATCAGGAGAAACCTCTGAATTACAGAATGAAACTGTAGTATGGGTCCAGAGTACACAATAAAGCAACCACATGCATTTTTGTAGCTTCTGATTGTAAAGGTTACAGAAGGCCAGTCAAAAACACAGTGCCCGCTAGTCATCTGTTTTCTGCTATGGTGAGCAGTTTTAGGCTATAATCAATAGAAATGGCATGTTTTCTTCACTACTAGCTGCTTTGTTCCATGTTATTTTAAAGTAATTATCAATTGGTGTTTTCACTTCTAAAGACAGTAATAGACCCCCTGAAAAGGACCGTGTGACATGTACACACTTGTTTTAGTTTGGTGTAAAGCAAGACCAAAAAAGAAAAAGATATAAAACACATGGAGAAGGGTATTCAATATAATAGCCTCTTTGCCAAATTCCAAATTCATTGGACAATCTGGTAAGCACTCTTTTATCCATTGTTCCCCAACTCTGAATCTGTAAAGTGGAGAGAAAAAAAGACTACTTAGAATTCCTCCCTTCGTAGACAGGAATAATATTCAGTGAATTCAGCAACCTAAAAATGATTCTTTTAAACGCATACAGCAAAGCACAAGCAGGAATAATAACTAGGCAAACTCTCATGGCCACTTCTCAGCACTACCAGGAGCTCAATTCTGCTATCGAACATGCCTAGGCAGCTACTTCTGAAGTCAAATGGAGTCATCCATGCCTATCTGAGGGCAGAGTTGGTCCCGCAAAGTGCAAAATGGGCACAAGCCCATGGGTAAGCCTTGGGACTTACACAGTTTGAATTACTGTGGGAAAACATGGTCTTGTGGCAACAGAAAAGGATGTTGTATTCCCAAATATCAGAGGGGTAGTGGGAAGTGGGTATTCACCCACGAAAGCTTATGCTCCAATATGTCTGTTAGTCTACAAGGTGCCACAGGACTCTTTGTCGCTTCTATTCCCAAATGTTTCACAGGAAGTCTGTGGTGCCTGGGGGAGGTCATTTAACCTCTGTGCCTCAGTTTCCTTATCTGTACAATAGGGATGATAATGCATATCTCACAGGAGTGCTGTGAAACCTCATTTGTTAATATTTGTAAAACATTTTGAGATCATTGGGTTGATGATGTTAAAGAATTGCAAAGTATTATTTTCCTAAATGGCCTTATTTATTACTTCTCAGAAGTACAACTGCAAGTGTGGTTTCCTAACTATCAGGTGACTAGCAAACCCACAGATTCTGAGCTATTAGTCCACTCTATTATATTAGTAGTGTTGGTGGAATATTCTGAGCCCACTATTTATGAATAGGGGGTATGCATGCAGTGGAACAGAAAAAAGGGCTGTTTCATTGTGGGAAGGAATGCTAAAAAACCAAATTCTGCTATTACATTGGTTTAATATCATTGGAGTTACCCTAGTATAAATTATACTTTGGTCCTTGTTTATAATTTTTGTAAAAACTAAGGCATATTCCAAAAACAATTATAGAAACTGCTCCCATTTATTGGTATTTGAATGGTCCCTTTGAAGTTCAGGCTTCAGCAGAGAAAGACTCCATAACTGAGGTGCTTATGAGGCAGCAACCATTCACTCCAACATAGGTAACACCCGTTGAGCAGGTTATGTGTGTACAGACAAGAATAACTGTTTTCCTTTCTTGGAGCTTAAGCCAGATCAATAGTAATGTAGTGTGTGCTCTGTTGGGCTGCACCTGCAAATGACAACATTAAAGCCTCTCTATGGGTTGTCCTTCTGCAAGAAAACAAACCTACTGCAAGATGCCTGCTAAAATGTTCAATAGCCTTACAACTGGCACTTGCTTCTTGAAAACTCTGGTGCTGAGAGTCAGGTATCCAAAAGAGACATGTACTGGTTTTGAATACACAAGCTACTGACCCATACAACAAGAAGAGTTTAAAACTGACCGTTTAAATGTCTACATGGTGCTAATGGTGGACAGCAAGTGACCATCTAGGTTAGGTTCACATGTTGAGCACAGTGGAGAGAGTGGTCCATGAGAGAGCCACTAAATAATAAATGAGAATTGATGTCTATTTGCAATGACTTAGTCAACTGTGAGACGCAATGTAGTCTCATGGTCAAAGCAAAGAATTGTGAAATATGGAATCATTTTAAAAACAGGCGAATACCTATAAGACTACATGGAAAAAATGTTAAGGTTAAGCTTCTCTGTGCTCTGACATGCCCCACTGTTAACTGTAACTCTGCGAGGGCAGGAGGTGCTTAGCCTGGAAAGGGTTTAAGATTAATCACAGGCTGCTTTATCCTAGACAAAGTGTATTGGGTATCTCTCAGGTGGAGCTGGCAGGGGAAGCTGAGATATTTGTTCATATTATACTGTCACGGTTTGACAATTAGGAAAATATGCTGTTCTGGGTTGACTCTACATAAGCAATGAGCTGCTGGACTAGCAGCATATGTGAGAGGAGGGAAAGGACTGGAAAACAATGAGCATTGAGCCATCAGTCTTCCAGACTGATGGTATGTCGCCAATTAAACGATGACCATAAGGATGTACTGTAGCTATTTTATATTCCAAGTATTTATAGATGGACCAACCTAAATAAGTAGTTGGTATTTCGCTATAGTTTAGAATATTACATTCCAACTACTGGTTCAGTTAATGACGTTTAGGGGCAATAAGTGCATGTGCAAAATGCAGGTTTTGCTTAAACCAGGAATTTCTGACTGCTGAAGCCAATGCCCCAAGAGGAAAATAGGCTCTAGGTATAGTCACTGCAGGGCATTGAGGGGAAATTGGGTGTAATTAACCTAACTAGAAACTAGGTGTCACTATAGTATCACATGATAAAACTGAAACAGTGCTGCTTTGGCAAAAACACCAAGACGTTGAATCAAGTCTGCTAAAGTCTAACCTGACGCTTACTAAAAGAGAGTGGCTGTGAGCACACTTGCCATACACTATAGGTACAAGACCTGGAGTCTGCCTATGGGTTGGAATAACAAGCTGGGCAGTTGTTCTTCCCAGATATTACTAGTTTTACATCCTCATTTATATCGTGTTTATAATATTTCATATGTTTCTCTGTAGCTGATGTGTCTGAAATGGAATCAGAGTAATAACCCTTATCCAGTAACAGTACAGTTATGTTTTGTGGGGAGGGGGGAGGATGTTTTCATATATCACAATTATAACTTGGATAAACTGGCACTGCAAGACCATGGATACGTTTGTTGGTTGTTCTTGCATTAGTAAATCATGTATTTAAAATATTTATTCTCGTTTGTCACCTTGTGGTTTTTCTTTAGGGATACCACTGTAAACAAGGAATTAAAACAGGTGAAAGGAGAAGTGGCTTTAGCATGTCTTTGGGGAATGTCAACATTCTAAGGATTAACAAATCATTTGCCACAAAGTTTTTTCTCCACTTTATTTCTGTTTCACTCTACTTCTCAGATGAAGAGACAAAAGTCCTTCCTGTTGACAGAGGCATAAGACTCCCTATACTGTAGTGTAACTTGGCAAGAATTTGCCCTCAAAACTGATGGGTTAATCTCTTCCTGTATGAGAAAGTGACCATTAGCCAGACAACTGCTCTAAATCTAAAGCTTCCTTTGTTTAAATGCTCTTTGCAACTCTCAGCTGTAGGACAGAAAAGTCTTTGTGATATATGATATTATATAACATGGAGGTCAATCCCAAGGATGAAGCTAGAAAGTTTACAGGAAGGAGGTATTAAAACCAAACTGCAAAGCAAAATTGAAAACTGAGGGCTTGTCTACATGGTTGGGTAATGCACTCTACAGGGGTGTGATTTCTGAAGCACAGTGATGTGTTGCGTTGTAACAGGTCCACGTAGACCAGGGGTAGTCAATTTTTGTCAAGATCCAAATGTCTTGGTCAAGGTCCAGCCTTCAGAGAAACATTTTTCACATCTCAATAACAATCATGATAAGTAAATAAAAGATTTTGCGATCCGTTCAAAACATCTGGCGATCCGAATTTGGCCCGCAGTCTGCTTATTCACTACCCCAATGTAGACCCTTCTAGTGTGCTTTAATGGAATGCTGTTTGAAATAGGACTTAGTTAAAGGGCAGTAGGGAACCTTTAGTGTGCGCTAAAGTTCACTGTCTAAAAGACAATGGCATGACATAGTTTAGATTTTTAATCTGAAACACTAAAAAGAAAATAGTAAATTTTCTCAGCAGACCAGACTATGGAGCCCTACTCATGTTGGTGAGCATTTACGCAGGTGACTTCATTGGGTATATTTGCATGAATAAATGCTCACTAGATTAAGTAAGAGCTCCACATTCTAGCCCAGAGAGTCAAAGATTCTTCTGTAAGTGAAACCAAAATATTTTCTTACAGCTTGTGATTAGTCCCGTAAAAACAAAATCTCACTTTTAGTGTTTCTTTCTGAGCCTGCACGGACAACTAAAATTTCCTGATCAATCCAAAGGAGAAAAGCCAAATGTCAGAACTCAAAAACAATGGATAAAACAAAAAGCCTTATTAAATTGATGAAGTCTTCAACAAATAAGTAACCAACCTTCCTTCTGGGTGTTCTAAAAAGAGCTCATAAATGCCGGTGTAAGCAGCAAACGGAAGTTTTCTGCCAAAACATTAGCTTTTCTTTCTTTCTTTTCTCTCCTTTTGTGAAGAACTTCAATTAAAAATCTGTATTTATTATACATTGGTGTGATACAAATATTCCTGACTATTTTGTGCAACTTGAAATTCCAGAAATCTTTTTTTCTGGTATGTTAACTTCTACATCTGTATGGGTCTTAGTACTTCCTGCAACTATCTGAGGGTTAGCATGTTTAATGAGAATGAATAAGCAAGAATCTCTGAAGTGATTCTGAACTCCAAAAACCTACTTTCATTTTCCTCTGCTCTAGGCTGTCTTGAGAGCTATGAGAAAGGAGACAAGGATTAATAAAAATTCTCCACATTAACGCTGATCAGACATACAATTTAATATACCTAGAGACTGCTATGGAAATGTCTTGAAAACACTTTTTAAGAAGGCATGGAAATTGTTAAAAAGCAAGATAAGTGAGGAAATCACAGCACTGTAAACACTTAAAATACAAAAAATGAAGGATTATTCTTAACGTCACAATGACTTGTTATAAACAGTCACAACCTCTACCTGGTTTGTTATTAGACATAGCTATATTTGGCTATGTGAAAAGACTTGTTTCTTTGAAGCCGTTCATCCCAGGATCAACATTTGATTTTGTCAGTATTGATAATATTAATAAGATGTAAGCGTGCAACTTAGTTTGGGACTTTTTCTTTGTATCAATGTTTTTTTTTCTCCGTGTAGGAAACTTTGGATTTGGCGCTTCTGGACTTACATAGCTTTATATTAACTTCACAGTGATTTTACATGAGCATTCCTTGCGTTGTAAAAAGCAGTGAGGACAGAACCAAACCCAGCAGTGACACATCATGTTACTACATAGGGTTACAAGTCTGTAACCCTACAAGTCGGTTTGATAACTTTCACCTCTAGGACAAATCAGAAGTGAAAAGATTTTAAAAGAGGTAAAGAGGCAAAGCCTTAGCCTGCTGCTGTGACAACCTGCATGGTTATTTCAGCAGGGGAGCTTTTGTTACTTCATGGCAAGATGTCATCTAAAGCAGAGGAGCATGAGGGAACAATCCGATCTGTACGTCATCGTGGTGGAGGGGCTGTAACATCTGAAGTAGAGGATTGCTCGCTGGAGCTATGCCATCAGCGATGAAGGCTTGTCTGAAATATCGCCTTGGGCATTATGTGAGGTGGACAGATCCAATGTGAACTCCGAAAATAATGGCTAACAAAGGCAGTGAAGATGCAGGGCAGCAGCTACACCTAGCTAACTGAGGTGAAGGAGGTCGCTGAAAAAGACTCAACGGCTTGGGTCACACAGTGTGAAGCCTGTACTGGTAGACCAGGAAAAGGGTTGTGTTACTGAGCCTCCATCTCATCCCAGTGGGACGAGGTATTTCCCAAGATAATTGTTCACTCTTGGTATTTTGACCATGTATAACCTAGCACTCAGCACCAGGGTTAAAGCCTCTGCCTTACTTTCAGCTGTAGATGCCTTGTCGGTGCTGTCTCCCCTTGGTGCCAACATGATGGGTTCATGCCAAAGCCTCCCTGGGGACGCATGTCCTCTGATGTCGGCAGTACATCATTACAATGCATCCAATTGTATCTGATATCTTCGACAGTCCACTAAAATTGCAACTTGGAATGTTGCAACTCTTCACAGGCATGGTCATCAGGTCACTGTCTCATGCGAAATGGACCATCTTGGTATATCAATCGCAGGACTAACAGAAGCAAGGCTGCTAGATCACGGACGTCACGAGGTGGAAGATTCTTTACTTCTGTATTCTGGTGGTCCCAACCATCTATATGGGGTAACACTACTACTGCGAGGTGAGGCCAAGTCCTTCCTGACAACCTGGATGCCTGTGTCTCCTTGTTTACTTACTGTACATCTTAAACATCGGCACATTTACCTCACTGTCATAGTAGTCTATGCGCCTAGAGAGGAATCTGTTGACTCACTTAAAGATCATTTCTACAATCAGTTGGAACACCTAGTATGCACAGTCCCTCCACATGATAATCTCGTGATCCTGGGTGACCTAAATGCGGTTACTGGCTCCCTGCAAACTGGGTTTGAACAGGTGATTGGTCATTATGGTTTAGGCACATCTAATGATAACTCTCGCCGCTTGCTTATATTCTGTGCCTCCCAGAATCTTTCCATTCTTGGGTCATGGTTCAAGTGGCAACGCATACACCAGATGTCATGTATCTCTAATGATGGCGTCACTCAGAAGGAGTTGGACCACATCATTACACGTGATAGGCATCTCTTCGCCTCCTGTAGAGTATGTCGTGGTGCAGAATGCACGGTGAACACAGATCACCAGTGGATGCCCGTATGATGTTGATGCTCCAATGAGCAGGTAAGCCCTCTGCGATGATGAAGTTTGACATCGATGCACTCAGTGTGCCAAGTTTAGCCAACAGGTTGTGTATTAACGTTAGCAACAGATTCTCGGCTCTAGCTAATCTGCCAGACGATGTGGAGGTTGCCTGGTCCCTGTTCACTTCTACCCTCAACCGATCTGCTGAGCAGACGATTGGCTATAGGCATCCAACATGCCGAGGCATATTATAACCAAGCGGCGGATTATGTCAAATTTGGCTTAGCCAGGGGCGACTTGAAGCCAGCATTCCGCGCCATTCACAACCTCAGCGGTCAAGAGGTAGTCACTACAAACGGCATCCTGAACGACAGTCAAGGGCATCCATGTAAATGGGATGACGACATTCTCGCACGCTGGGTGGAACATTATCACGGTGTTCTGAACCATCCTCCAGCTGTCACTTGTTCAGAGCTGGATGATCTGGCATTCTCTGCATTTCCAGATCCAGATATTTGTACTGATGCACCAACCCTGGATGAAGTGAAGTGTGCCATCTCTAAACTGAAAAATGGACGTGCAGCTGGTGCTGATGGCATCCCCTCAGAGCTGCTAAAATGTGCTATTGATCCTGTCGCAGAATCTCTTCTGGCCATCTTTCATCTGGTGTGAAGACCTGGAACCCTGCCAATTGCCTGGAAGGACGGTATTGTGATCTCACTCTAAGGGCAAGGGACCATGCAGTGAATGTAAGAACTACAGGCCATGGGCGGCGCGTGAACCGCTGGCTAGTGGAAGCTAGCCGCCTGCCCTGCCCCTTCCACCCGAGGCCACATCCCTCCCGTGTGTCCCGGAACCCAGAGCCCCTACCACTGCGGCCGCCGGCCCCTGCCCCAGGCTGGCTAGTGTCTGCAGGCCCGCCCCACCCCAGCCCCAGGGCACCGGAAACGAGAGCGCACGGTGGCGCCACAGCTTTCCCAGCCCCAGGAAGGCGGGCGGTGTGGCCCCAGCCCCCTGGAGACCAGAAGCACCGCCAAAGCAGGGCCTTGGGGGCAGAGTGTGGGTGGGACCACACCTGGCTGCTTGGGGATGCACTGCCTCCCTCAGCCCCCGCTACCCGCCACCCATCTTGCGCAGGCCGATCACCTTGCTCTCCGTTCCAGGAAAGGTGTTTGCGCATGTTTTGCTGGCATGCCTGGTGCCTTTGCCACATTGGAAGCATCATCCCCAACAGTCAGGCTTTACGAGGAACAAGTCCACGTTAGACGCCATTTTGGCCCTTTGCTTGTTGTCAGAGATGCATCGCAAGTTGAGGAAGCCCCTGCACATAGCATATGTTGATCTTAAGGCTGCATTTGATTCAGTAAACCAAGTCGGTTTATGGAAGGGCTTTAAGGGCGTAGGTGTCCCTACCACTCTGCTGGACTTGATTAGAGAACTTCATAATGGAACCACTGTCCATGTTCATCTGGGGAACCAGATGTCAGCACCTTTTAAATCCAGTATCTGGTGGTAGGCAGGGTTGCATTCTGGTCCCCGCACTCTTTTGTCGGGCAATGGATTTCCTAATGTAGCATTCCGTCAGGTCCATAGGCATTGAGATCGGTGATCTCTCGCTCACAGACTTTGACTACGTTGATGATGATGTTCTTTTAGTACAGAGTCCCAACAGGTTTCGTGAGGAACTCCAGCATATGGAGGAGGAGTCAGCTAAGATTGGTCTCCATATTTCATAGTCAAAAACAAAACTGCACAATCTGGGAGTCGCAGGTGGACCTGGTCCTAATCTCTTTGAACAACAAAACCGTCAAATTAGTTTCCATCTTTTGCTATCTGGGTTCTATACTTACCAGCTCCTCCAATTCCCACATGGAGGTTCTCTGTCGGATTGGCATCGCAGCATTTGCCATGGGACGTTTACAAAGGATATGGAATCAACAACTTAGTATGACCACCAACTTGAGGATTTATTCGAGATGTATTCTTCCCATACTCTTGTATGGTTGCAAAACATGGACACTATGCCACGCAGACTGGATAAAGCTGGAGGCTTTCCACACAAAATGTCAACGCCGTATATTGGGCATAAAGTGGAATGACTTCATTTGTAATGCAGATGTTTATGGTTGTTTGGGTCTACAGACTACTGGGGCCATTGTCCAGAGGCAGCGCCTTACGCTTTTTGGGCATGTCGCAAGGATACCACAAGACATTCCAGCGAACACCGTTCTCCAGGTGGCTTGTAACATCCGGGATAAAATTCCACCCACCGAGGGGTGGAGGCGGCCTAGAGGCAGACCCCCTATTACATGGGTTCACCAAGTCTATTCTGAGGTTGGACTCTCAGGCTGTGAAGCCTTCACGGTTGCACAGGAATGGACCAAATGGCGAACAATCACTACAGCCAACTGTCTGGCTAAGTGTTGAAGAGAGAGAGAGAGAGAGTGCCACAAGTATGTCTTTCTTTCTTATTTTCTTTTTGCTGACACAGACTAACACGGCTACTACACTGTAACCTTTCATTGGGAGTGACTCTGTTGGCGGGGGCGGGGCAAGGGGATGGAGACAATTTCTATAGAAGCACAAAAAACTC
This sequence comes from Macrochelys suwanniensis, assembly GCA_033296515.1. Taxonomy (NCBI): domain Eukaryota; kingdom Metazoa; phylum Chordata; order Testudines; family Chelydridae; genus Macrochelys; species Macrochelys suwanniensis. The sequence continues at coordinate 6,517,348 of CM065797.1, forward strand.
ACTCTCTTTCTGCCAGAGATACATATTCTTCACTGGCTATGCCCCACCCAAATAGCTGTAATGTGTAGCTCTGTGGAAGGGAAGGTTAAACAACAAGGGCAGCCCAATGGCAGGAGTGTGCAGTTAGCAAGTGCTCAAAACAGGAGTGTAGGATATTTCTCAATTGTCTCTCCTCTATAGTTTCAAATTTACCTCCTGGCTACCCTTGTTGGCTGTTCTCTCTTTTATTGCTGTAATGTATTTACATAAGAAGTGCTGAATCATGTCTGAGAAGGCACATATTTTTGAAGTGAACCTAGATGACTCACTGTATCACAATATACTCATCATTAGCCAATGACTAATATCAAAGAGCTTTATTGAACAAAAGCCCTGGATCTAAATCTTAGTTCGGTTTTCTGTTTGAAGTGTTTGTTAAAGGTTCTTCATGTTTGCCTGTTGCTGATGTACTGTTTTATAACAGTCTTTGATGACAAGACTATCTGTAACTTCTCACTACAGCAATGTTGCATTATTTTACTCTGAAAATGCTGTGAAGTTTAACTTAAAATACTGAACCACAAGGTTATAGAAAATATTATTTATGTTTAAAAAAAACAGTTATTTTTAAGCTTCCTGTAGTAGTTTTTTTGTCCCTCATTTTGCAGTATTTGTCCCACATCAGACAAGTTTGCCCAGTGTTAAAAACAGGGATCTTACTGATACTAGGGTTCTATTCCTACCTCTCTCACTAGCTCTCTATGTAGGTGATCTTGCACCTCTCACTTAGGCTCAAGTTTTCAAATGTGGCCTCTGATTTTGGGTGCCTCTGTTTTTCAGTGGTCAGCATGAGACACCCTGTACCTGACATTCAGATGTGCTGAGTTACTATTGACTTCAGCTGCATCTGTGAGTGTTCAACATCCCTGAAAATCAAAATAAGGTGTTTCAAAATGAGCCACCAAAAATAGGTACCCAAAATCAGAGGCCATCTTTGAAAATGTTGGGCCTCTCTGTGCCCCAATTCATAAGTTTTTAAATTTTTTAAAATGCATTATATTTAAAAATAAGTATGGTTTGACTTGTTTATTCCAGCTAAAATGGTGATTTTTGCATTTTTTGCCATGACAAAGTTGTGAGTTTTCCAATGTTTTTCTATGACAAATACTCAGCCTTAATTAATTGTATGATATGGGCCTTGGAAACTTAAGAGGTATAAAGAGGCTGAAAAACTACTAATTGTAAAGATAAATACATCAGGACAATAACGATGTAACGAGGACTGTTGTACTAAAAGCAAAGTCTGGATTATTTTATAGTCAGCTTTTCAAAACATAGTGAGTATAAAGGGAATCAAGAGAATTCAATATCCCATAGGTCACGTTCTAATTAAAATCCTTTCCAGCTTCCAGACAGTCAGGATTGAAAGCCTCAGTTCCCATCAGTATCAAGGAGAGACCACAGATTAGCTACAAGCACCAAAGCCACTGGATCAATATATGTGACCTTTTCAGACCAGCTCAACTATATTTATAACACTCCAATGAAGCAGTGTTCTGTGAATGTAAAAATAAAAATGTTATTCCAAAGAGCTCCACAAGGTACAGAGCAGTTTCAGCTCCAGATGGACTTTTCCTGCCAATTGAATGAAAAGCCTCTACGGCAGCTTTGCAACTCATAAGAAGTGCTCTAAGAGAACAGAAATGTGTCTTGCTCTGAAATATGTTCATGATGCCAACAATCTGCATCATGTCAATTTTTTATTGTGAAATATGATACCAGGTGCCACCATCGGATGCATTCTGAACCATCGTGAAGTCTTGTGTATATGCTTGAAACACAGCTTCGTCCTGATTCTCAGTTACATTAAAGACCCCCCTATACTACTTTGGCACCAAAAAGCAGCCTTACATTGGGTGGAAAGAGCCCCCAGAGTATACCACTTGCACTAGGGGCATGATTGGATGGTGTAGCACTGATATGAGGGCCTTACAATGACCCTGTTCCTAGCCCTTGGATCAGGGATTGGATCGGAGGCATGGTTAGCATGCACTGCACTATCAGTGGGATTTTCAAAAGTACCTATGTGACTTTGAACACAAGTCCCATTGAAAGTCGCTGAGACTTGTTCTCCTAAATCACATAAACACTTTTGCAAATCCTGACCTTCAGCTATCCTTTTCTTCTCAGGACCCATATGTGGCCATGTGAAGCAAAGCAGAGTAGCCCTGAGCCACCTTAACTGTGCCTCAGCTGCAGGTATGTGGTAACTGAGAATTAGGCCAATTGGGTCCACAATCAAAAGTACTTTTAATGGTGCACAGTTGTTGCCAGTACTTGTGCAACTGCATTTGCTCAAAGTATGGCTTGCAACTGTTGCAGCCTGCATCAAGTCACTCCTGACCATCACTGTGTTAGTGCTGGTAGAAAGCACTGGCAGCTGCACCACTGCATTTGGTATGTTTCCTCGCATGCTTTTATAAGGCTCCGACAACTCTTCTTGCACTTACCTGTGCAGAGCGACAAAGAGTCCTGTAGCACCTTATAGACTAACAGAAATATTGGAGCATACGCTTTCGTGGGCGAAGACCCACTTCATCAGACTCATGTGGTGGAAATTTCCAGAGGCAGGTATTGCCATTCCTAATATCTGATTTGTGTCCATTTACCCTTTTACGTAGGGACTGTCCAGTTTGGCTGATGTATATAGCACTGGGGCATTGCTGGCACATGATGGCGTATATTACATTGGTGGACGTGCAGGTGAATGAACCAGTGATGGTGTGGCTGATCTGGTTAGGTTCTGTGATGGTGTTGCTGGTGTAGATATGTGGGCAGAGTTGGCATCAAGGTTTGTTGCATAGATCGGTTCCTGAGTTGGAGTTACTATGGTGCGGTGTATAGTTGCTGGTGAGAATATGCTTCAGGTTGGCGGGTTGTCTGTGGGCGAGGACTGGCCTGCCTCCCAAGGCCTGTGAAAGTGAAGGATCGTTGTCCAGGATGGGTTGAAGATCACTGATGATGTGTTGGAGGGGTTTTAGCTGGGGACTGTAGGTGATGGCCAGTGGTGTTCTGTTGGTTTCTTTCTTGGGCTTGTCCCACAGCAGGAGGCTTCTGGGTACACGTCTGGCTCTGTTGATCTGTTTCCTTACTTCCTCGTCAGGGTATCGTAGTTTTAAGAATGCTTGGTGAAGATCTTGTAGGTGTTGGTCTCTGTCTGAGGGGTTGGAACAAATGCGATTGTACCTCAGTGCTTGGCTGTAGACAATGGATTGTGTGGTGTGTCTGGGATGGAAGCTGGAGGCATGAAGGTAGGCATAGCAGTCGGTAGGTTTTCGGTATAAGGTGGTGTTTGTGACCGTCACTTATTTGCACCGTGGTGTCCAGGAAGTGGACCTCCTGTGTGGACTGGTCTAGGCTGAGGTTGATGGTGGGGTGGAAGCTGTTGAAATCATGGTGGAAGTCTTCCAGCTTCCTTCCCATGGGTCCAGATGATGAAGATGTTATCAATGTAGCATAGGTAGAGAAGGAGCGTGAGTGGATGAGAGTTGAGGAAGCGTTGTTCCAGGTCAGCCATAAAAATGTTGGCATATTGTGGGGCCATGCATGTGCCCATAGCGGTGCCACTGGTCTGGAGGTACATATTGTTACCAAATTTGAAATAATTGTGCGTGAGGATAAAGTCACAGAGCTCAGCAACCTGTTGTGCTGTGGTATCATCAGGGATACTGTTCCTGTTAGTCTATAAGGTGCTACAGGACTCTTTGTCGCTTTTGCAGATCCAGACTGACACGGCTACCCCTCTGATACTTACCCTGTGCAGTATCTCCAGTGCTTCTGACTGTAATTTTATGCCTAAAAGTTTTCTGTTTACAGGGTACAATACAGCAGACTCAAGATATATTTTATTTTTAAAAAGTAAAGAATCTTTTAATGTAATACTGCTGTTATTCAGTTTTAGATAGCTGCTATCTTACACACTGAATCATGTTATTTATACAAGCCACAATTAAAAAAAACTTGGTATAGCAGTTCTCTAAGTGTGGAGCTCTGCTTCCACAAACCCCATTTCAGGGATCTGGGTGGGGAAGTCTGGGAATGCACTGGTACTGAAACAGCTAGAGGGAATTCTGTGTGGGATCACTGTAAATAGGTTTATGTTAACCAGATTAGCCAGATTGTGGATACAATGCATTAATACAAATTACAGGGGCACAACTCTGCTCTGTAGACAAGGTTTTTGGGATTCTCATTCTTTAGTGGTTCAGGCTGCATTTCCACATGCACATAGTTAATCCCAGAATTTTTTATATTTTTTTAAAAACTTTTCTTCTGCTGTGAATCATAGAATCTCAGGGTTGGAAAGGACCTCAGGAGGTCATCTAGTCCAACCCCCTGCTCAAAGCAGGACCAACCCCAACTAAATCATCCCAGCCAGGGCTTTGTCAAGCCTGACCTTAAAAAATTACCTAGGAGATTCTACCACCTCCCTAAGTAACCCATTCCAGTTCTTCACCACCCTACTAGTGAAAAAGTTTTTCCTAATTTCCAACCTAAACCTCCCCCTCTGCAACTTGAGACCATTATGCCTCCTGTGGCTGGTAAGCAAGGGAAACACATAAGAATCCCCCATTGCACAGCTGTCTCTTGTGGAGCTGCCGGAAGGGGTATGGAGCATGTGTAAATAATTGGCAATCAGTGAGGGAAATACCCATCCTGCACTGGGATAGCATTAGGCAGGGTTGTAGCTTGTACCTCTGAGGAAGGCTTAGGTTACTTAATAAAACTTCATGTGGCTGATTTTGAAAAAGAAAGTCTGCATAGATTCTAAGTGGATTTCAGAACTTCTGTGAGCTTGACAACTAGGGAGACGTCATTAGCTGGATAAGGAGCCATGTAAGTAAAAAATGAGTATATGCTATTAGTGGTGTGTGATTTGAAGCGCTTTCGTTTTCACTCCTCTTACCCTGTCTCTACTGGCTTGATTGTAGTTTAGTCGCATGAGTTCTGCAAACCTCTGTTCATAAAGGTGAAGGAGCAGCACAAGGTAGAGACCTGAATTCATTAGCTCACTTTGTGCCTGTGTGCAGAAAAGAGAGCCTATTTATTGTTACTGTAACCCTGGTTTCTAAAGATCTTAAGGACTAGAACCAGTACTCAGTTACTTCAGCCAGACGCTATATTACCTACCAAACTCATTTATTAACTCTGAACTATCTTCATGGCTTGTATTTAATTTCTTAATTATTGTGAGTAATGACTAGCGCATACAATAGTTTAGCATAAGGTCTCTGCACTGACATATGCGTCACCTGGCTTAGCTTCCTGATCCAGTCTGTCAGACTCAGGGCCAGCAGGGACTGCCAGCATTCCTAAAACACAACATACTAAGGACATAGGGTGGATGAAAGACTCCACACTGACCTTTGGCAGGCAATTAAAGGAGCAAAAGACTTTAAAGAGAGTCCTGCCTAAGGCTCACCCGTGGATTGGTAAATTCGGGGGGGAGGGGGAAGAGGTGCTAAGGTCAGAAGGGACCATTATGATCATCTAGTCTGAACTCTGGCATACAACAGACCATAGAATTTCATCTAGAATATAACCTGGGATCATATAGGAAGGAAATGTAAAGAGGAGAAAATCAGTTGGGATCCATACAGCACAAAACAGGAAGAAAACAAATATAAGTTAACTCCTTGGCACAAGTAATGGTAAATCTCAGCTAATAATTAACAAAAAGATGAAGCTATGCCATCTTAAACTGCTGTATATTTTGGCACATATCAAATACAATACAGATCATCAGATCTAATAAGCAAATGATGGAAGCTCTCCAGGGAAAACCATAAGTGTGGAGAACTCAGCATGTGGCACTCTGCTCCTTCAATGCTATTCCATGGAGTAGAGTATACTATGCTGCAGGATGTTTAAGCTTTCTGATATGATGGAAATTTGAGGTCCTGACCATTTGTGGACATTAAAGATCTCACAACACTTGTAGCAATCATAGGGGTGCTGAAAACCCAGTGTCTTGGCCGCACTCTTGCTAGGTAATTAATTCTGCCTTCCCAAATTCCCACTCTGTAGCTGAATGTTATTAATTGTGAATCTAATCAATCTGCAGAACAAAATGTCAGAATTATTTTGCCTGGCTTTTGACTATTTTTTTGTTTGTTTTTATTCTCTGTAATTTAGTGCATCGAGCTGCCAATGGTGAAAAGAATCACTGAAATTAACAACAACAACAATTTCCCCTCCAAAATGCACTGTTTCATATTGCTAGCTCGGAATGGCAGCCATCTTTCCAGCCCAGAAATAGTTACATTTCACTGTTGAAGCAGAGATTTTTTTTAAAGTGATAAATTAAAAATTTTAATGGTGCACACTGAATACTAAACGAACCCTTGAAGTTCTAATAATAGTGCTGGTTCTAAGCAGCATGTTCTTGATTAAGAACATTGGCTTAAAAATTAAGCATTCAGGTACAGTAATCCCTGAGAGGCATAGCCTAAACCCAGGACCAGGAGACAGGTACTCATCAATTCTAACTGCTTCTCTGAACTTGAGCAAGTCACTCGGTCTAACTTTTTCAGCAGCATCCTCTGTCAGTGCTACCAGTATAATAAACCTAAGAGATGCTCATTAATCTGGAAACTACAACCTTCCTTAAACTACAGCATTCATCTGCATGGCTTAGCACTTACAAAATCTCCTCAAATCATTTTTTTGGAAGCTGTATCTTCATTGGTTCTTATGGTGTTTTTGCTTGTTTGGGGTTTTTTGTTCCATTCAGACAGGGAATTATATTCCAAGCCATGATGTTCTCCTCTGCGCTTAGAATGAGATTGGCTGTAGATACCCACTGAAAGTGAACCTTTATATTCCTATCCATTTTACAGCACAATGGCAAATCAATCAGCTAGAAAATAGCTTGGTGGTATCACTTCTGTCAAAGCATGCTGGGAAATCATTTACTTTTTTATAACTAAATAAGCCCTAGAGCGATGCAGATGGGGAAATATACACTGTTTACTGCAAATAATTTGAGAAACACAATCTGGTAGAAGTGGCTATCTTCTACGAATCAGTGGGAAAGACTCTGGCACACTACAGTATTTATTTAGATTTCTATAAATGCTAAATAGCATATCTATCCATATGCTTTAGGTGCTTTTGGCATAACTAAAATACATCACAAATAATACTTAAAAGTGCATCAGTACAAACAGATATAAATCACAACCAGCAAGCAAGACCTCCCACTAGCTTAATTCCCCTTATCTCTTCAACAATTACTCATCCTTACAATTCTACCCATTTTCAAATGCCTAGGAAAAGAGATGGGCTTTGCAGTATGTCCTTAAATGTGTAAATTTGATGTGTTGAATCGTTAAACTGTACCCAATATAGGTACAGCCTGTAATTCTGTAAAACACTTTAAAGTTTGAGAAAGGGGGTGTGTGCTTATCACTTTAGTCTGTTTATGATTCAGTGTGGTTATCCCAGAGTGTAGAGACCCTGCTATTTGACATTATGCTTTCTTTCACATATTTTGCCACTCCCCCAACAGCATGACCTACCCTGTCATTCCTGTCTCATTTTATGAACAACATATATCTTTGTTTCTGAACAAGCTGACCCCCACCACCATCTTATAGTAAAGTATTAGCACTCCATGCTTGGGATATTTATCTTCTGGAAAATTAAGCAAATTACTCTTTGGCAGGCATAAAGCTAAAAAATACTAAATCCATTGTGATGCTAGGTTTGTTTTCTTACAGCTCTTAATATCTCTGTGTCTTACCCCTGCATTTTTCTGTTTAAAATAAATTTATTTAACTTGTTTCACAAATAACACTTTAATATTAATAATGGGATGATCAATTCCTTGAAATTAAAAAATCCACCTGAATCTTCTGCTTGTCTGTGGGGTTTTTTTAAAGTGTAAGATGCTGCAGAGGACAACTAACCTTGGCTAGTCTCCCCCTCAACAGGCTTCCCCACTACAATGTCATCTCCATCTAGCAAACAAGAATGTTATTCCCCATCTCCAAATGTAATTACAAACTTCCTTCACTCAAAGCCTCATGATAGTGGGCAGTTTTGTGAAATGAACTGGGATTATTATTCTCAGACTCTTATTACTCAGGGGCTTTTTTACATTTCTTTAAATATGCATAAAGAAGCATATCTCTTCCTTGCAGTTTAGCTGGCTTCAGTGCATGATGGCAGATCATTACACGCACAGAATACTGCAAGCCAGCAGTACCAAAATAGGATTACAGGCCTATATTTGGAAAGAGTCAGTTTCTTACCCGAGACTGTTGGTGATTTCTGTAATAGTCATTCACATCAAAATCATCAAGATCAGCTACCAGGCTCTGCTTACACAGTTCACAGGTTTTCACGGCCCCCAGCTCAGCACCTGAAATTAAATACTGAACTTGTAAGTCCATATTGAGCACAGTGTCTCTATATTACAAAATCACTACAACATGGAACCTTTATTTTTAAGCCTTTTTTTACTCAAGGTTGCTAGCTTTGAATCTACATTCCATCGAACTCTATTCTAATCATACCCATTATTATGTGAGCTTTGTATAGTGGTTTTAAATACTAGCTGTATTGTCTATTACACTCCATGTGATATATAACAGTTTACAAAACTGTAACTGCTATGGGTTACAAATGCAGGAGTTGAGATACATACCTTGACCAATATGGTTTATTTGACATAGAAAAGTAATATTTATGTCCATTTGTTTCAAACAAATGTAAGTTCAATTAATGTAACTGGCCATTCAAGTCCAGATTTTCACATTTCAGAGCCAGATTTCCAAGGGCTCAGCACCCACAACTGGGACCAGTTTTTCAGATGAGTTCTGTTCCCATTTAGGTTCCTAAATAAAAGCCAGATTCTCAAAAGTCCTCCACTTCCATTGTGACACTTATGGCCAGACTTTCAAAAGAGTTCAGCAACCAACATGCACCCAGTGTGTTGAGATCGTTTGGAAATCTGGCTTTTCAGTCCAGTGCCTAAATGGAAGCTCCGCTTTTCTGAAAATCTGGCCCTACCTATATGGGCCTGGCCCTTAGGGACCAACTCACTTAAGACTGACAGTATGATGTGAAATACTCTTTTCTCTTGTTTGTTACCTATAAATATATGTATGTTATACTGTAGAAAAATAAAAAATAACAGAGTCCAAGATAGATTTTGTTTTTTTCCCCTTGTAAGTTGAAGAGTCAAAGGGCAGAGTTGAAAATGGTGAGTAAGAGCTAACTCAGAGGGTCAATTTTCTTTCTGGCAGGCCATTTCATTAGAGAAATCTTCGTATCGAGCCCTCTCTCTTATCAACACCCACCGCTTGCTTCTCCAACTCCTTAATTCAACAAAACACTAGAAGTCTGCTTGTAGTCCAGAAACCATATTTGAAAACCAACACCTCCAGATAACCAGTAAAACACTTCTATTTGTATTTGTTTTAAATATTTTGGGCTCCTTCCCATTGAAGTCTGCAAGAATGCTGCCACTGTGGAAACGAGACTGGACACTCTGGCTATTCTGTTTGACTACACAGGGAGACATACCTTCTGAAACACAATTTCATTCACTGAACTGGTAGGGATAGTGGTGAAAAAGAGAAAAGGTGCAGGAAAATTCCACACAAGTGTCAAGTAAAATATAACAATAGCATCCACACATCAAGTCTGTACACTCAAGGCCTGGTCAATACCAACCAAATAAAGGTCCAGTGTGCTGCCTAATATTTTCACTGGATGTCTTTCCTCCCCTTTCTGCCCCCACCCGCATCAACAAAGAAGGGAACAGTCGGCTCCAGTTGCTTTCCACCATAAAAATGACACTCAGACACACCTCAATAAAGAGGAAATTTAATAAAATCCTTTAAAAAACCCCCAAAAACCTCAAGCAGATTTTCACCCCCAAATGGAAGAAACGCTAGAGACTCCATGAAATCCTCTTTGGACTTTGCTATTGCCATTGATTTTTTTTGTGGAAGGCAGTCAGATATTGTGGTGACGGGTGCCTGTATAAAACTCTAATATAGATAGAACAATGGGTTCCAGTTGCGTTTGGACCCACTGTATTATATTTAGTATATGGTTAGTATTGTTTAAGAGCATGTGGCCTTCTATAAACTTTTCTTGGGTATTGAAAATAATCTAAGGTTATTACAAATACTCAGATCCGGGCCTCACCCTAAAGACAGACACCTAAAAAAAAAAAAGTCCTTTGCTGACCAGAAGTCCCACTTCTGCCCATCCAAACACATAGCTAGTCAAATGCCAAATGAATTTCCAGTATACTATTCCAACTCTCTCTCCCCTTGCCAGTGTTCTTTCTCACTCTGGCTCCTAAGCTGGCTGGCTGAACTCTCCCTGAACCCAGGTCAGGATCTGGGGCAGATGAGGGAAGTAGTTCACTCCCCTGATCCTGGGGTCAGTCAAGAATTTGACTGAGGATTAAGAATCTGCATTTAACTGCTACATCCTCTTCTGGTGAAGAGTAAAACAAGGTTGGTGTGGGCTCCTGTCTTCTTGAATCTAAGAAAAGAATTTTTGACACAAATCTAAACAGTAAGTTCTCACAATATATGGAATTAAGCGATAAACGTGCTTATTGTGATCTCTGAAGGCTGAGATCTGATTCTGTGACTCTTGTATGACACTGACTCCTCTCCTTTGCTAGCTGCTAAATTGCACTAATTGACAGCTAAAACACACAAATGTATGCTCAATTTCCTTTTCCATGCAAGCAATGGCTTAACTGCTGTGTGATTTCAAATGTAAGAGGGAGTGGTTCACAAGACTATCTTTGTATTAAAATGTAGTCCATATTATGCAAAACTTTGCAAAACCCTGCTTTGCCATTCACATTTATAGCACTATAACGTTGTTGATCTTCATTCAGGACAGGAATAGAATACCAGGAATGTTTCAATTTAGTATTAGTAAGTATTGACCAAGGTGGGGGATGAAGATCAGGGAAGCTTGCATAGCAATAATTTGCAGTGTACCTTTCTCTAGCTATCATAGAATCATAGAATCTCAGGGTTGGAAGGGACCTCAGGAGGTCATCTAGTCCAACCCCCTGCTCAAAGCAGGACCAAACCCAATTAGATCATCCCAGCCAGGGCTTTGTCAAGCTATAGTTACTTTCATGAGCACTAAAATTCGTTCTATGCAGGTTCCTTCTCCCCCTACTTCAATATTTTTTTTAAAAAACCCATATGTTTATCTCACTTTATCGATTTGTCATTCAACATGCTCCCTTTCCTCCCCATTAATTTGTCTTACATGTGAAGTTTATGGATCCTACAAAATTTGATGTTCACATGATACTGCTGGTAATGTGTAAATCCCTCAGCATTTGATATATATAGGCTTATTTTAAACGGTAAACTCTGGAAATTTAGAATTTTAGTTGTGCTTATCTGTTGACTAATGGCCAGGAATCTAAGCAAGACCATCAAATATTTGCGGTTATTTGACCTAATTTTTGCATTGTGGAAAAAGATTGAAAAGTTGACAAACCTATGGGATAAATTCATCCCTGGTGTAACTCCACTGATATCACCTGGTGTAGCTCCACTTATGTCAGGGAGTGATTCCAAAGGTGAATTTGGCCTTCATATGATGAGGTTTCTTAAATTAGTGACATGCTGTTGCACTTGTAGGACTCTCTACTCACATTCCTACCTGATTTTATCTTCGCTTTCAGCCATGTTTTTAGACATTCCCGATGAACAAACTGTAGGGTTCCTACACACCCACATGGTTCTACCAGTGGATTGGTTAAAGAGCCCCCAGCAATCTGACATATCCGGCATTGGTCTCCTTCCTCTTCTGAGTCTTCTGCCAGTAGACTAAAGACACAATAGAACAAATCAGAAGTGTTTTTTCACCAAACTCTACGGTCCAACATTAGACTTAATTTATATTTTAATTAACATGTTTTGAAGGGGGGGTTAAAGAGGCTTCCCTAAACATCTTTCAATACATGTCAATGATCTGACCAAATAATATCCAATGAGTTGCAATTACTATTCACTGTCAAACTTAAGATGTACCGGGGGGGTGGGGGGGAGTGGAATCTTGTGGTTTCTAAATCCTTTGGTTTTTTTTTTTAATTTTTGAATCCATGATTGACAGTGTACAGCTCAGAAATTACAGCCACTGTTTTTATACAAGAACCACAATGTTTTGCACTCAACCCCTGCAGAACCAGTTAGGGTGTGGTAGCTAATATGTACTGCCTTATTTGCAAAGCTGTGCTGACACCAAGGAAATACACTGAATGTACATTTTTTTTAAAAGGAGACATATATTTTAACTAGAAGGAAAAGGACCAAAACAGTGTATGGGGATGAGAGGACATTTTAATGACTCTCCAATTACAAACGATGGAGAAAAATATTATGAACTTTTTTTTTTAAACTGAACTACAATCAACACTTGTATGCATCAAAATGACCAGAAAGGATTCATGTTCAAGGACTATAATTCTAAACAACTGAGAACTGGATTGATTTTAGTTAAACTTGGCAAACTCATCATAAACAAATTTTCTGAAGGTGAAAAAGCAACTCAAGAAATACCCCTGCTTTCCTTTTGTGGTGATAAAACATGAGACCCGATAGAGTTATATACAGGTGTCTAAAATGCTGTATATCTTTAGAAAATTGGACAGTCCCCAGGTATACATCACTTGGCGATGGGCTATTTCCTGGTGCTTGTAGAGTATCTAGAGGATCTGTATCAGGGATCTTCATTCAGGACAGGCTGATTGGAGATTGGACAGATTGAGACAGTAAGAGAAGCTTACAGTAAGAGGGATAGCTCAGTGGTTTGAGCATTGGCCTGCTAAACCCAGGGTTGTGAGTTCAATCCTTGAGGGGGCCATTTAGGGATCTGGGGCAAAAATTGGGGCTTGGTCCTGCTTTGAGCAGGGGGTTGGACTAGATGACCTTCTAAGGTCCCTTCCAACCCTGATATTCTATGATTCTATCCCCAGGACTCCCACTTCCTTCCTAGCCTGCCCTACCAACATGACTCATCTCCCTCTGCTGCTAGTTTTCTAGCAATCCCCTGGGCTAAGAGCTTGAAGGGGGACAGCAGATGATATTAGGAAGTCAAGCAGGCTCATGAAAGTGGCAATGCAGATATCTGGGGTCAGTAGCTGTAATGAAGTGGGTGAAAAGGCCAGAGTCTGTTACAGCCTAGTTAGTGGGTGGGGTTTTCTGGAGGTAGGGCGGGAGGAGGGGGGAAAGAAGTGGACATGTTGGACTGCAGTAAGGAAAGAAAGGGGGTAGGGGACTGAAGATGAAACAGAGCTGTTGATGGAAATGGGAGTAGAGAGGAGGAGATGAGTTTATTCCTCTATAGTCATTTTTCAGTGCAGCATACATAAGGTATGCATGTCTGTAGTATTCTAAGGGTTAACACCCTTTGAGATAAAGCATCTTTGTTCTTTTAAAGGTCCAGTTTGCATTCTGGTACTACTGTATTACTCAGAGGTATGTCACTTCTGTTAAGTGCCAAAACTGAATATGTGGCCAGTTGGTTTATATTCTGGGGGAGTGGAGAGATGGGATGGAGAGACACATTTTCATGAAAACATCTTTGTTCTTAATTGTTGAAACAACTGCTTGAGAAAAAGAGCAGCTTGCTGATTACAGTCAGCAGCAGGAAACCCAGAGTTGACCAATATGCCTTTATCAGAAAGTATTTTCAGTCAAGGAAATTACAGTTTTAGGGAAGAAAGTGGAGAAACTGGGTCAGCTAACAAGTTTTTAGAACAGACAATCCTCTTAACTTCCTTAGCATCTGTATGTATGGCTTCTTTTTATCTATATTGCTTCCATAACCAAAAACTTGGTCTAAAAGAGATTAAGGATAGCTATGATACCCTAAAAAGCAAGAAAATAATAAGCTGAGCCACCTCTTAACTGTATCCTAATGCCCACACAGCACACTTCCACTGACAGTGACAGACTCCAGATCATCCAAAGGAATTTACTTCTGCCTTTAACTGATAAAGAAACATACTGCAAAGAACACATTCATCTCCTCCACAGTATTACACAAATCTTAATTACAACCTCAGCAACATTAGCAAATATTCAGGATTGACACAAGGTAAGTGTCGTGTGTCAGTGGGAGAAGCATCAAGATGCAATCTGTTTTGTTGTAGTGAAATGGCAGTCATCTTCCACAGTTTCCAATGGAACACAGGCTATGAGAAGTACAGCCATTTTTACTAGTGGGGCACATGTGTGCCTGCACGCGCGCACACACCCTACTAAAACTGATGGCATAAGCAGCTTCAGTGTCCTTGTAAGTTATGAAAAATGGCAAGCATTTGAGTAAGGGAAAATTGTAACACTAATGGGCAATATGGGGAGGTGGGGAGGGGAAGAGGTTACTACCCAATTCTTCACCTGTGTACCCAAAGGTAGCTGGCAATGAGTTTTAAACATATGGAAATTTTGAAAGATTATAAAATCCAACCATTTATTACCAAAGGGGATCCAAAAGGTCAAACCCTGGGCAATCCCAATATAAACAAATACAAATATAATATTGAATTCCACAGAGCTCTCCATTTAGCTATAGAACTGCGTGTTACTGTGAAATCATGGATGTGTGACCAGTAGAATTACACTGTAACGAATTAAGCTAAGCCTCATTAAAACTGGGTTTTGCAACTGCCATCCTTCATTTAAGATAGCTGTAAGAAACAGTCAGATCCTTTTATGAAACAATAAGTCTCCACCCCAAACAGAAGTGCACGTCACTGCCCAAAACACAGGCACAAGCACATGTGAGGTTGCTCGGGAATTTGAACTAATTGGGTGGAGGGGGGCTTCCCAGGGACTGTTTTAGTAGAGTGGATGAGAGAGAGGGGCAGGAGAAACCCCAGAGAAGAGGAAGAAAGCCAGGTGCAGCCTGAACAAGCACAGAGTATGGCCCTGAGAAAAACCTATAGAAAGAGCTTTTAGGCTGAATGCTGGCTGAATGGGCTTGGAGCTATGAGCAAAGAAAATATCACCAGTTGTTTGTTTCCTTCTGTGTTCAGGGAAACGGGACTTTGTATATTCTTTGGAAATAAAAAGGATTGCTTCAAAGGTACCTGCCTACATCATCAATTTCTGGTCCCCATGGAAACAACCCACAGGGCCTCAAACTTTGGCTAATTGCTCATGTCAAAAGGGTAACAATACATATTTCTCACCTCTCCTGCAGTTTCTTAAGCTTCTCTGGGTCTGCATGTTTGTTTATTTCCTTTGCACTTGTGGAATCACATGCTGTAATGCTGCTCATAGCACTACTTTGATTTTGTAAATCAGACACTGCCAGCAAAGCAAGTGGTAATTGATCATGTAATGTGCCGTCCATGTGAAGGTGGGCTGTGAAATTCGTTTGAAACAAAGATGGGTTGGAAGAATCTATAGATAAAAAAGAACTATGTGAATTTAGTAAATTCTCATCATCATGTAAGGCAGCATTTGGAGATGTACTCTTTAAACCATTATCTATACTATCATCCAGTAGGCTATTATCTTCCGGTGTACTGACTATAGGGGATGAAGATTCATAACTTTCTGCAGCAGAAAAAGAATCTCTACTTATAGGAGACAAGGGTCTACGAACATTAAACCTTGAATTTCCATCCAAATCCAATACTTGAGATGATACAGTTGTCGAGTTCAAATCTGTTGAGACCTCAGGTCTATGTGCAGATTGTATTAATGATCTTGGAGTATTATATGCAGAATGCAATAATGGTCTATGAACTGTTGACCTTGCAGAAGTAAGGAGATCAGTATAACGCCTCTGATTGCTTTCATAGGCTCGCAATTCTCTGTTATAAATATTGACACAAGGCCTATCTATAGAGCTAATGTTATTAAGAGACTCAGCAATAGGTGCACTGCCTGGTCTGCTTTCAGCTCGTGAGCTTCTTGAACTAAATAATGGAGTTTCATTTTCATTTTTATTGCAATCAGCACCGTCAGAAGAATTCCCATCTGGAGTGTAAGACTTTCCATAGTCACTAGAGTTTCTTCGCCTTAATGAAGACTGTTCAACAGCTGTGTCCATTACATTGTGTTGTCTTAATGGTCCATGAGAAGATTCAACTCTTCTTGATGAAATGCTTCTATCATATCCAGCTTCTTCAGAGTTACATTGCTCATCTTGTGCCAAGGATGTTCCACTAAATTTGCTAATTTGTTCTAGAGGAGTAGGAGAGTGATTTAGATTGAAAGAAAGGAATTCTTTCTCTAATATATCATCATCTTTAGTATCATTTTCTTCATAGGAATCTTCCATGTTTAAGCAAAGCACAGAATAAAAGTTTTCATCTCTTAACCTCAAAGGGGCCATTTTAGTGGGTATAAGAGATGGACCATGTGACTCATTTGAGACAAAGGAACCATGAGCTCCCTGCAAGGTAGATGCACATGATAGAGTTGGAGACTGCTGAGCCTGTCGCAGGACACTTCCTATTTTGCTATCTTTGGCTAGACCTTTACGATCGAGATTTAGCTTAGAAGAATGGATTAAATTCCTTCTCTCTTGAGATCTCTTCTTGTTCGTCAGCATAGTTTCATTTGTCATTCCAAGATCTGCAGTGAAAACAAAATCAACTTTCAGCATTAGATCCTTTTTGTTTCTAGTGCCTAACACATCCCTCTAAGTGGCTATTTCTTTCCACTGCTGTTCTGGTATTGATGTTATGACACATTCAGTTATAGGTAACTGCAGTTCTAGTGCACTTTAACACAATTAGTAGACTTTTTATTCATAAACTCTTCTAGGGTTCAGACAAGAAATCAATATTACTTTGCTATCTGGATACCTGTAAGACCACAAAAAGGAAATTCATAAATCATGCTAAATGGTGCACTGGCACTTCTAGAGGTCCAATTAACACCACGTCTCCTTCCCCACATAAATATTGCCCCACCTACTACTTGCATTCAATGTGTAGTTCCAGAAGGAACTGCCCTTTTGTGATCAACGGAAATTATCACAATGTTTTAGATTTTTTCTGTTCAAAATTTGTAGTAATAATTATTATTTGCAAATAGCATCATAGCACCTCTGTCTAAGGCTTTCAAAGCCCTTCACAAATTGAGTAGTATTATCCATGTTTTACAAATGGAAAAAGTGATACACAGAGGTGAAATGACATGCCCAAAGTCACACAGCTTATCAGCAGTAGATATGCAAACAGACTCTTGGTCTAGATTCTCAGTCACCCATTCTAACCAGCAAATAATGCTCCTTCCCATGTGATCTGTACTGTTGGTGAAAGGGGTCAGAATGACATCCCTGAAATCTTCTGTGCCCACTAGTGACTGTATCATAGAGGATCACCCACTTACAGGGAGTTAAGAATAGTTCAATCTCCAAGACCCATCTAATTCTTGGTTTCTAAGTGCAACATAAAATGCCAGTTGTGGCCATAGCAATTGTTTCTAACCTGGATGCCTAGAAACAGGACTGAGACGTGCTGATTTCACAAAGACCACTGACCAGCAATCAATCACTTTTAGTCACCATTAACCTAACATGAATGAGAATCAAGGACCAAGACCTGAAAAAGATTTCAGATATAGCCTGTCCTCCATTGCAGTATCCAAAAGAGCAACTTTAGTTTGGCTAGAAGAGGGCCGACCATCAGTCATAGTGGGAAGGCATCCTTTGTCAAAACTTTCCAAGTATGACTCAAAAATGAGTAAGAAAATGGAACTAGGTCCTGTGTCTATTGTAATATCTTCTCACGTTACATGAGCGTGTTAGGGAATGAGCAAAGAACAGCTATTAAGGGCACTGTCTAATAAAAGCGCATAGGCTTACCACTGCTTCCTCTCTCTAAATTACAAGCAACTTCTTCCTGAGAAGTGCTCCTACAATTCCCATTGACTTCAACAGGAGAACACAGATGCATCCAAGGCATCTGTGGTTTTGGAAAGGATTTTCCATTTTTATCTATGACCATATGCTTTTTATTTCTTTTATCACAGCACACAGTATGGACTCAGGGAGAGTAATTGCTTTTAGAGGACGAAAAACAGATTGTGGTCACCTCAGACTTTTCACAAATCACTAGGCTGTACTGTATCTGCCTCTTCTTACCATGTTATCCTACAATTAAAAAGAATAACATGGGAAGAAGAGGTGGTACAACGCACCTGATGGGCAAAATTCAGATATCCTATCATAAAAGTATTGGTGAAAGGTGTGGTGTTAATGAAATTGTTTGATTACATTGACCAACAGTGAGAGGAGAGGGAGGGAGAGAGGCTAGGTCTACAAACAGGACAAAGCTAATAGCTCCTGAATTCTAATGAGAGAGTAGCTGTGAGAGTGACTTCTTCTGGGGCTTTGGGCAAGTCACTTAGGTCAACATTTTCAAAAATAACTTCTTATTTTGGATGTCTCCATTTTTGAGTGCTCAGCTACAGACATCTATGGACTGATGTTCAGAGTTGCTAAGCATGAGTAGCTGCCATTGACATCAACTATAAAAAACCTGAGGCATACAAAATTAATGCACTTCTGAAAATGTGGACATTAACATATCTGCCTTGTATTTACCCAATTTCCTAGGGATAGGGAGTTGTGAGGATTAATCACCTTATAATGTTTAAGCACTTTGATAAGCACTAATGATACATTCTACTATATATTTTACATTTTTTTTTTGGTTTTGTTTTTTAGTCTCTTTGGAATATGACTTTTCTACAGATCACCAGATAATAAACCTAGAATATTTATATGTTTGAATGTTAACAGTCAATTCTCTGACTTTTTACTGAACGAATATTCTTTGTTTATTAAACAAGCAGTTCAAATCCTTGCAACCAAGAAGGCACGGAAAGCACCACTTTGATTATTCAAACAGATAAAAATGCCAGTGTTTACTATGCAGACAAGGAAAGTTACATTTGCTGTTCAGGCATTTGAAAGTTAGGTGTTACTTACAATTTTTGAACAAGGCATTTTAAGTTGTTAGTTCTCCTTTAGTGGGGTAGGTAGCAGAGCAGTACCATGAGCGGAGTAGAACAGGAAGAAGGCAGAATTGAGACCTTTCAAAGTTTTGGCCCAAGCGAGGGGGCATGAGGGCATCATTTGAGCTCCCCGCCTCAGGTGCCAAAATGTTGTGGGCCAGCCCTGGGTGCACAACTGTTTGATAGACAGTACTCAGACTAGTTATCAATGTTTTGCTGTCAAACTTGGGGGATGTGTCTAGTGAGATCCCACAGGTCTCATAGTAGTCATTATTTTCATTAATGACTTGGATAAGGGAGTGTATGCTTATGAAATTTGCAGATGATGTCAAGTTGAGAGGGGTTACTAGCACTTTGGAGGACAGGATTAAAATTCAAAATAACCTTGACAAATTGGAGTATTGGGGGTTATAGTAGAGTACAAATTAAATATGTGTCAACAATATGGTGCATATGCAAAAAAGGTGAATATTATTCTGGGTTGTATTAACAGGAGTGTTGTATGCAAGATACAGGGGGTAATTGTATCGCTCTATTTGGCACTGGTGAGGTCTCAGCTGAAATATTATGTCCAATTCTGGATGCCACACTTTAGGAAAGTTGTGGGCAAATTGGAGAGAGTTCAGAGGAAAGCAACAAAAATGATAAATTTAGAAAACCTGACATACAAGGAAATGTTATAAAAATTGGACTTTAGTCTTGAGAAAAGAAGACTGGGGGCGGGGGGGGGGGGGGACACCGACCTGATAACAGTCTTCAAATACGTAAAGGGCTATTATAAAGATGACAGTGATCAATTATTCTTCATGTCCACTGAAGGTAGGATAAGAAGTAACGGGCTTAAGCTATACCAAGGGATTAGGTAGATATTAGGAAAAGCTTTCTAACCATAAGGGAAACTCTGAAACAGGCTTCCAAGGGAGGTTGTGGAATTCCCATCACTGGAGGTTTTCTAGAACATGTTGACCAAACACCTGTTGGGAATAGGCTAGGTACACTTGCTTCTGCCTTAGTGTAGGTCCCTTTTCAACCCTATGATTGTGTGACCCTGTCTGCTGCTTTACTGCAACAGAATATCCAGTCAATGGCAACCTATTTGGCCAGTTCCAAGGCATGAAGTTGTGTATATATTCATGTGTTAGATTAGAATTTCAGAGGTATTTATCTTACACAAAAGTTATCAAAGATTGAAAAATAAAATGCAGTAATATGTGATGCTTATTTTAGTCAGTATATTTAAGTTATTTTAAGAATTTTAATGGCTTCTTCAATCAATTGGATCAGCCATTTATTTTAGATAATAGGCTGCACGGAATTTAGAGGGTGGATGCATTTTTCTAAAGCTATATATTTATTAAGACTACTTTATTTAGTGAATTCTTTTTATGGCTCCTCTATGGCATGAGATATATATCTATATATAGATATAGATCTCTCTCTCTGTCATTTGATTTTATATATATATATATATATAATGTGAGCATATCAGTTAATTAAGGCTTTGTTCTCATTTACACTAAGGCCACTTTTATATTGGTGGTGTAAATGGACCTTAAAGTGAATGTAAATGACAGTTTAAGGCCTCTCTATGGTACTGAAGTTGGGACACTGGTGTAAATGAGAAATAGATCTATAAGAGTTTAGCAGCCTAGAAATAGACAGTTCTACATTTCTACAGACCAAAAGAGTTGTAAAGGAGATTTTTCTCACCAGACGTGCTGGTAACTTGTGCCTTTGCCTGCAGCAACAAGGCCTCTCTGTCTCTCTCTTCCAATTTTCTCATATTCTGTGTGTCTGGGCTTCCCAACAATCCTCCCTGGTTCATTCTCTTCTTCCTTAATAATGACTGATTCTGGGCAGCTGTTAAGTATAAAACCTTTTCAGTAATTTTATTACATTTTCAGGGAAAGAGCTTCCATTAAAATATTTGTTCTTAAAAGACCTAGAAGATAAGTCCCTCCAAGGTCTGCCTCTGCAGAGCAAGAAACTACATCAGCACTGATTTCCCTTTTGGCAAATCTTTGTCATTTATACTCAGTTGAAAATAGAAAGAAAAATTTGTATTTCAAAGAAAAAATGTCAGACAATTTATTCCTGCAAAATATGTATAATGTTAGCTTTTTATATATATATATAGAGAGAGAGAGAGAGAGAGAAAGTCATATTCAGTGAACAGAGATTTGGGGGGTTATCCATACTCCCATTTAGCTTCGCAATATTGAAATACCAATCTCTTTTCATTAAGAGAGCCATAAAGAAACATTTGAATTTTTCAAAACAACTCTATTTTTAAATTTCAAACTTTTTTCAAGGAAAATAACTTTTCTGAACAGCTCTAATTAAATGAATATGTTCAAAGCAGTGGGAATTTCCATAAGTCTTTGAAAGCTGAAGCAAAGACCTGTCTTCTCCAGTAATGAATCACAGCTGAAGTTCTATCTATTAGGAGGTTTGGTGGCTGGTCCCACTTCATTACATACTGACCAACTGTCCAGTTTGGTGGTCAACCTCCATATCCATAGGGTAACTGTTGGTTTCCAAAGAAAAACATAGGATTCACCTAGCATAGAAATTAAGGTTCAGATATTCAAAATCTCAGTCAGTTCTTCAACTGCTCAATATGTGCAATGGGGTCCAGATTGTCAAAGCTCAGCTGCCATTTATGCATCTAAACAAGGACCATATTCTCAAAGGAGCTCATTGCCCAATGCACACCTAATGTGCTGAGCTCTTTCGAAAATCTACCGACTTACAATTGGAGACATGAGCTCAACTCTTCTGAAAATCCAACTGATTGTGGGTACTGACCTCTCTGAAAATCTGGTCCTAATTGAGCTTCCTTGTTGCCAAGAAGGCTAACGGCATTTTGGGCTGTATAAGTAGGGGCATTTCCAGCAGATCGAGGGACGTGATTATTCCCCTCTATTCGGCACTGGTGAGGCCTCATTTGGAGTACTGTGTCCAGTTTTGGGCCCCACACTACAAGAAGGATGTGGATAAATTGGAAAGAGTCCACCGGAGGGCAACAAAAATGATTAGGGGGCTGGAGCACATGACTTATGAGGAGAGGCTGAGGGAACTGGGATTGTTTAGCCTGCAGAAAAGAAGAGTGAGGGGGGATTTGATAGCTGCTTTCAACTACCTAAAAGGGGGTTCCAAAGAGGATGGATCTAGACTGTTCTCAGTGGTAGAAGATGACAGAACAAGGAGTAATGGTCTCAAGTTGCAGAGGGGGAGGTTTAGGTTGGATATTAGGAAAAACTTTTTCACTAGTAGGGTGGTGAAGCACTGGAATGGGTTACCTAGGGAGGTGGTGGAATCTCCTTCCTTAGAGGTTTTTAAGGTCAGGCTTGACAAAGGGATGATCTAGTTGGGGTTGGTCCTGCTTTGAGCAGGGGGTTGGACTAGATGACCTCCTGAGGTCCCTTCCAACCCTGAGATTCTATGATTCTATGATTCCTGCCCATGGAGAATTTTAACAGGATTTGCCAGAAAAGCATTAGGAAATTTGAATTATTACTCTTTATCTCTGATAACGAGGCTTTGAGTTTAAAATTAGCTAGATCCTAAACAGATTGAGCTGGCACTATTTTAAATTTTTTATACATTTTGTGAAGTTGGATTTACCCTTATCTGAGAGATAAAGGCCAAAGATAAGCATCTCTGGTCTGAAAGTGTCATATACAGAGATGGACCTGAAACAAAAAAAATCTTCATTTGAACACCTTCAAACTTTAGAGCGCATTCACAATCCCAATCCAGATAGATACTGACTTTGTCACTGTGCCAAAAAGGTAGTGTGGCCAGGCAGAAGAGAGGGGTAAGGAAAAGCTGTTCCATTCAGCATGTTCCCTGTACAAACCAGTGGATGTGAACCATATATTCATTAATGCCAGGACTAACATTACCTCCTCCCATATGCTCTGTGACCCCTTTCAGGGAGTCAAAATGCAGCTGCCAGAGGAGCCAAGCCACTGCTACCTATCAAGAGATGGAGAGCA
Organism: Macrochelys suwanniensis; assembly: GCA_033296515.1. Classification (NCBI taxonomy): domain Eukaryota; kingdom Metazoa; phylum Chordata; order Testudines; family Chelydridae; genus Macrochelys; species Macrochelys suwanniensis. The sequence continues at coordinate 6,540,371 of CM065797.1, forward strand.
GGACGCATACCCAGAGTCTGAAGGGTCAGGCCCTATCCTATGGATCTTTGGCCTCTAAGTATTTGGCAGCCTATATTCCTGCTCTTTATGCAGATCCCATATAGGTAATGGAATGATAGGTTGCATCTTCATGGACACAGGAGCTGTAGCTCTCTTCATGCAACGGCTCCCCTTCTGTGTGTTTCTATGCAGGAGGGGAGGACATGTCTCCAAAGTAAACAAAAAAAATCTGTATTTTCCATTAATAAGGCATTCCTAGGAGTCCTGGCACGGCTAGTTCACTAAGCAACTTGTTTCCAGCTGTGAGTAGGATACAGCTCTGCTTTTCACGTGGCCTTGGAAAGAAGAAGAATTAAATTTTCTATCAAATTTTCAGTGAGTGTCAGGAAGCTTGTTGGTTGAGATAGGCACCAAGAAGGGAGAGCTGGTTTACTTTGGGCTGTGATCAAGAGGTGATATTGAGCCTCTAATATAAAAGGGCCATTCTAGGGGAAGGAAGATTTTTGGTTCAGACAATAAACAAATATATAGGAACTCTCTGCCCCTCTTACTAAATGCTACTTTTCCCAGTAGCTGCAGTGCCAGAAAGTGCAAAGGTTAGGTCCAAAAGATAATTAACAGACCTCTATTTCTCTTCAAGTTGGAAAAACAGATTGGTAGCATAACAGAAATGACTGATATTGCCTCAGTGTATAACTAAAATTAAAGGGCTTACATAGTTTACCTTGCTGAGTATGCTGGAGATGTTTATGGTTTCATATATGCAGAGGAACTCTTAATTAAGGCTTAATTATGTACTACAAATATCTTTTTATTTTGGAACACAAGAGGTGGGATTTTCAGTGTTAGGAACTTTAATGTCTAATAAGTAAGTGAGAGAGTAATGTAAACATTTATTGAGCTTTTTAATTTGCCCCAGTTCTAATGGGAAGCTGAATTGATTTTCAGTGTGTAGTTTGGGGAAGGCCTGCTGCTTGTGACAACCCTCCAGGGCACTCTGCAATAGAATTCTCTGTATGTTCCCATTCATACACAAACGTGTATGTTCAAATAATACTGAAAGAGCTCTTGCATTCTGGTTTTGCCAGTAACTGTGTTATGAAACATAGCAGATAAGGAATTAAGAAATCTGATGAATTTCATTGAGTGCAAAAAAGCAAACAGACAGGTTGAAATCACTGCATACTGCTTTCACTGTATCCTCCCCAGCACCATGCTATCAGGAGCACAGAGGAAACGAGGAAGGAGGTTCCAGGTGCTCATAATAGCCATACGGGATGGGGGTAGACTACACATCTGTAACAAAAATTCATGAGCCCATTATAAACACACTCATTTTCACTGCAACAGTTAGCTTGAGTTAGTAAACTCTGGTTACTCCACGTGAGCTACCCAAAGTCAAGTGAGAGTGAAGACACAGTGAAACAACAGTGCGGCCGCAACAACACCTGTGGTGGCTCAGGCTAGACACCTGAGCACATACCCCTACATAACATGTTAGTTTGAGCACAGCTAGCACATGTATGACTACCAGCTCTGGAAATCGCATCTCCCAGCTGCTATGTAGACATACCCAAAGTGTGTGAACAGGAGCTGAGTTAGGAACAAAACTCAAGTTATAGCTTGACCTAATAATGCAGTGAAGGCAAGCATTTAAAAGTGATTTAAAACATGACCTATAACAGCAACCAGTCCTAGAAACAGAGTTGTCCGTGAGAAACTGGTGATAAACAGACCGCGTACAACAAACTCCAATATTAGTGCCATGTGAATGTGAGGACCTTTGGTGCATAGTCCTACTTGACTCATTACACAGGCAGAGGAAGCCACAAACTTAGGTGCACGTCTGAGGGTCTTCTACCAGGACAATAATAGAGTGACATAAAACAAATCCAAGAATGTTCCCATGGTTTGGATAGAATATAATGTACCCCACAAACTATGGCACAAACCACACAGTAAAATGCAAACACTGTGCATGTCTTGTACCAATAGACAAAAGAGTGGTCAGGAACTTGCTTTGCTAGCCATCTCCTAGAATCTTCTCATCATACACCATCTTCAGACTATGGCAAGGAAAAAAAGCAGGACAGACAGGAAGACAGACAGTACATAGAACCATAGGACTGGAATGGACCTCGAGAGGTCATCTAGTCCAGTCCCCTGCACTCAAGGCAGGACTAAGGATTACCTAGACCATTCCTGACAGGTGTTTGTCTAACCTGCTCTTAAAAATCTCCAATGATGGAGATTCTACAACCTCATTGGGAAATTTATTCCAGTGCTTAACTTCCTAACTGTCAGGGTGGTTTTTCCTAATGTCCATCCTAAACCTATCTTGCTGCAATTGAAGCCCATTGTTTCTTGTCCCACCCTCAGAGGTTAAGAAGAACAATATTTCTCCCTCCTCCTTGTAACAACCTTTTATGTACTTGAAAACTGTTATCATGCCCCCTCTGTCTTCTCTCTTCCAGACTAAACAAATCACATTTTTTTCAGTCTTCCCGTAGGTCTTGTTTTCTAGACCTTTAATCATTTTTGTTACTCTTCTCTGGACTGTCTCTAATTTGTTCACCTCTTTCCTAAACGTGCCCCCCAGAACTGGACACAATACTCCAATTGAGGCCAGGGCCGGTGCTATCACTAGGCGACCCTAGGCGGTTGCCTAGGGCGCGAGGATTTGTGGGGCGGCTGCCTCCTGCCTCCTGGCTCCACGCTCGAGCCAGGAGGCAGCCGCCCGCTTCCTCGCAAAGCCCTGCTGTGGCCAGGGCTGTTGCCATGCCACTGGGGCTCAGCAGGGCTTCGGGAGGAGGGCAGCGAGCCGCCCCCCTGCCTCCCGGCTCCACGCTCAGCTGCTGAGCGTGGAGCCAGGAGGCAGCCGCGGCGAGCTGGCTCCACGCTCAGCTGCCGTGGCCCACGGGCGGGGGGAGGGGCTGAGCTCCCGCGTGCAGGGGAGCTGGCTGGGCGGGGGGAGGGCATTGGGGGGGAGGCAGCGCAGGGCTGGTGCAAGGAAGTTTCGCCTAGGGCGCGAAACTTCCCTGCACCGGTCCTGATTGAGGCCTAATCAGCGCAGAGTAGAATGGAAGAATTACTTCTTGTGTCTTGCTTACAACACTCCTGCTAATACTTCCCAGAAGGATGTTCACTTTTTTTGCAACAGTGTTACACTGCTAACTCATATTTAGTTTATGGTCCGCTATGACCCCCAGATCCCTTTCTGCAGTTCTCCTTCCTAGGCAGTCACTTCCCATTTTGTATGTGTGCAACCAATTGCTCCTTCCCAGATGGAGTATTTTGCATTTGTCCTTATTAAATTTCATCTTATTTACTTCAGACCATATCTCCAGTTTGTCCAGATTGTTTTGAATTTTAATCCTATCCTCCAAAGCACTTGCAACTCCTCCCAGCTTGGTATCATCCGCAAACTTTATAAGTGTACTCTGTCTACTGTTCTCTAAATCATTGCTGAAGATATTGAACAGAACCAGACCCAGAACTGACCCCTGCGTGGACGCCACTCCTTATGCCCTTCCAGCATGACTGTGAACCACTAGTAGCTCAATCTAGGCTGCATTTCCCTAGTTTGTTTATGAGAAGGTCACATGAGACAGAATCAAAAGGTTTACTAAAGTCAAGATATACCACATCTGCTGCTTCCCTCCCATCCACAAGGCTTGTTACCCTGTCAAAGAAAGCTATCCAGTTGGTTTGACACGATTTGTTCCTGACAAATCCATGCTGACTGTTACTTATCACTTTATTATCTTCTAGATCAGTGGTTTTCAAACTTTTTTTCTGGTGACCCAGTGTGTGCAGCCCTCAACCGCAGGCACACACCCCCAGCTCACATTGGCTAATTCCTGGGACTGTAGAGCCGGTGCTCGGGGTGCCTGCGGAGCCCCGTGCCCCCCCCCCACCTAGGAGCCGGACCTGCTGCTGGCCACTTCCAGGGTGCAGCACGGTGTTGGAACAGGTAGGGACTAGCCTGCCTTAGCTGGGCAGCACTGCCAACGGGACTTTTAACAGCCCGGTCGGCGGTGCTGACCAGAGCCGCCATTATCCAATGCCTTACATTCTGCGACCCAGTACTGGGTCGTGACCCACAGTTTGAAAACCATTGTTCTAGACGTTTGCAAATTGATTGCTTAATTATTTGCTCCATTATCTTTCCAGGACAGAAGTTAAGCTGACTGGTCTCTAGTTCCCCTTATTTCCCTTTTTATAGATTGGCACTATATTTGCCCTTTTCCAGTCTTCTGGAATCTCTCCCGTGTTCCATGGCTTTTCAAAGATAATCACTACTGGCTCAGATATCTCCTCAGTCAGCTCCTTGAGTAGCTTGAAGACATCTAACTTGTCTAAGTAATTTTAAACTTGTTCTTTACCTATTTTTGCCTCTGATCCTACCTCACTTTCATTGGACGTCTAACATAGTGAATGCCAATCACCGCCAACATTCTTGGTGAAAACCGAAACAAAGAAGTCATTAAGCATCTCTGCCATTTCCCCATTTTCTGTTATTGTCCCACCCCCACCTCACCCATTGAGTAATGGGCCTACCCTGTCCTTGCACCATTTCCCCAGGTACTTAGTTTTTCTTACACCTTTTTGTTCTGATATATACATATGTATTAGAATAATGCCCTGATCTAAATGAGTATCTCATCTTTAACTTCAGTGAACCATCTCAAGAAAGCATCCAAATCTACACACAGGACTGGATTCTCATATACACTGAGGCTCCTTTATGATACTTGGTCAGTGTAAATGGGCCTTAAAGTGGAAGTGAATTATAGTTCCATCTATTTCTATGTCCCTTTACATTGCCAAATGTAGCAATGAGACATTAGTGTAAATGAGAATCTGGCCCACAGAGATCTCTTTGGGTCAGAGACCTCTTTAGTCTAAATAGTTCTGACTGAGAACATAGGACGTTCATCAAGAGTATCTGACGACCTGATCAGTTCTCCACTTCAAAGAAAAGCATTTAGTATGTCACTGAAAATTGCTAGCTCCTGGAGTTAGTGAAAGTGCTATTTCCAAAGTTCTATTCACAGCATCAAAGAAGATCAAGAGCTGGTGCTCTATAATTGCTCCCAGACACAGCACATTGCCCGTGTTCACAAAGGACATAGAACTGTACTAGTTACAAGTTTGGGAGAGGAAGGATGATCCAGTAATTAGGGCGCTAGCCTGGGACTGAGGAGAGCTGGGTTCAATTTTCTGCACTACCACAGATTTCCTTTGTGACCACAGGCAAACCACTCTGTTTCTCTATGCCTCAGTCTCCCATCAGTAAAATGGGAATAATTCATACCTCACAGGAGTGCTGTGAGGATAAATACATTTAAAAAGATTCAGGGGAGGGGTACTCGTATAATATGGTAAACATTCAATTTTCCCTTCTTATATGCTCAGGAATACCATTTTAAAAGGTAATTGGGTGGCATGCATACTAACTGACTTCTTTAAAGCAACTGGCTGATTGATTAATCCTGGCTAAATGTATACCATTTTCTGAGAATGTATTCATACACTTTTTGGGTTTAACAGCAGCTATTTAGAATTATGAAGCCTTTTTTTGTTGTTTTTGATTTTAAATTAACTTCATTTATGATAGGAAAGCTGCCCTTAATTCCGATCACCTCTTTATGTTTTAAACACAAATCCCACATTTTCAGTTGCTATTTTAACACTCTCACCCCTGGGTTCCAGATATTATTTTGATTCTGCTCCCACTAGACTCCTACTGAAGTCAATCAAAAACTCTCCCAGGGCCCCGAAGAAGTCAGGTGATTATAAGACTTGTTCAGTGTGAACATGAGATCAAAGGCCAAATAAGCGAGACTGCAGAACATATAGACATGCCCTGCAGTGCCGTTTATTGCTATTTCAAAATGAATCTCTGTTGTTCTAAAAGGGAACTAACCCATTTTAAAGTCATTTCAGTTAATTCAGTGAGACTGTCTCTGTCTGAGGGGTTGGAGCAAATGCGGTTGTATATGTATAAGTGTAAATGAGAATCAGGCCCATATGACAATGAACAAACACCTACAGGATCTCTATCAACCATTCTTAAAACTACAATACCCACCTGCTGAAGTGAAGAAACAGATTGACAGATCCAGAAGGGTACCCAGAAGTCACCTACTACAAGACAGGCCCAACAAAGAAAGTAACAGAACGCCACTAGCCATCACCTACAGCCCCCAACTAAAACCTCACCAGCACATCATCAAGGATCTACAACCTATCCTGAAGGACGATCCCTCACTCTCACAGACGTTGGGAGACAGGCCATGATTTGAGGACTTCAATAGCTCAGACGTAGGTAGAGGTTTATTACAGGAATGGGTGGGTGAGATTCTGTGGCCTGCGTTGTGCAGGAGGTCAGACTAGATGATCATAATGGTCCCTTTTGACCTTAAAGTCTATGAGTCCTCGCTTACACACAGCCCCCCAACCTGAGCAAATACTCACCAGAAACTACACACCATGCAACAAAAACACCAACCCAGGAACCAAACCCTGCAACAAACCCCGGTGTCAACTCTGTCCACATATCCATTCAAGAGACACCATCATAGGACCTAACCACATCAGCCATACCATCAGGGGCTCATTCACCTGCACATCTACTAACGTGATATATGCCATCATGTGCCAGCAAATGTCCCTCTGCCATGTACATTGGCCAAACCTGACAGTCTCTACGCAAAAGAATAAATGGACACAAATCTGACATCAGGAATTATAACATTCAAAAACCTGTAGGAGAACACTTCAATCTCCCTAGTCACTCAATAACAGACCTAAAAGTGGCAATTCTTCAACAAAAAAACCGCAAAAACAGACTCCAACATGAAATTGCAGAACTGGAATTAATTTGCACACTGGACACCATCAAATTAGTCCTGAATAAAGACTGGGAGTGGTTGGGTCATTACAAAACCTAATTTCCCCCATACTAATTTCCCCCTACTGTTACTCACACCTTCTTGTCAATGGTTTGAAATGGGCCACTCTCATTACCACTACAAAAGTAATTTTTCCCTCCCTTGGTATCATACTGTTAATTGAATTGTCTTGTTAGACTGACCTCCCACTTGGTAAGGCAACTCCCATCTTTTCATGTGCTGTGTATTTATACCTGCTACTGTATTTTCCACTCCATGAATCTGATGAAGTGGGTTCTAGCCCACGAAAGCTTATGCCCAACTAAATTTGTTAGTCTCTAAGGTGCCACAAGGACTCCTCGTTGTATTTACACTTAAGTCACTTTACACTACTCTGGTGTTGTAAAGTGGCCGTAAAGCAGGTGTAAATTTCATTTGTACTCATTTTAAGGTCACTGTACCCTGCCAGAATAGTGTAAAGTGATTTAAGTATAAATGAGAATCAGGCCCATGAGTGTGCACGGCAGTACTATAATGACTCTGAATCCACAAGGCATCTTCTACATACTTGCTAATTCCTAATACCGTGATAACTAGTTCCATTTTATACACCCTTTAGCTCACCTGGAGTTACTTTGCTGGAGCCCATGGGAGGTTTTTGCTTCTGCTTGCTTGATGTTTTTTCTATAGCAGGAAATTTTGAGTCAGATCTGTTTGCAGAAAACTTGATGGCAGACCCAGAACTCTCGTCTGCAGAGGTCTAGAAGAGTAAAAAGAAAAATATCAGTGACTGAACAACTAACTTCTACTCTCTGAGTGAGAAAAGGTGAGAAGTTTTGTGCTCAAAGATAAGCAATATACCCGCACAATGTCTAGCACCAGCCAGGAACAAAAGGAATACACCATTCATTTTTAGGAAGATTCTTCCTTCCCTTATCCGTTTATATTCACAGCCCCACAAAGCTGGGGGAACAGAAATCTAAGAGCAATACAAAGTATATACCAAAATAGGTATTTCCAGAGAATTCAATAGCTATGCTTGGATTAAAATGAAAACTCTCTCAAATGGGCAGGAACCTTCACTATGCAAATCAGCATCTTCAGACATTAAAAACCAAATTCTGCTCTGGCTTACACCCATATAATTCTGCAGTAACTCAATTGAAGTCAATGGAGTTACAGCAATAGAACTGAGAGCAGAATTTGGCCCTAAATCATAATCAGAAAGCAAAACAATGATCCTAACAGATGTATGAGTGAATGTCTCCCATTAATTTTACTAGCACGGTTAACTGTCAGGTCTAATTTAAACCTATGATCATTTACATGTTAACACCATAAAGGAGATCACAATGCAATCACCCAAGATAAACTGCTGCTATTCAATTCCAAAACACTTTGTATGTCCCTACTCCACAAGACAATTATGCCTCCTGTGCTCTACAGGAGAGGCATGATCTTTGTGGTTATGGTGTCCTAATTTTCCAGTGCTACACACATCCATTTACTATTACTACCAGGATATGAGTGTAGATCATCTAGATTTCTATTTAAATTGCTTAAGAGAGATTAAGTATAAATATAGGTGTTTTGTGCTCCAAAATTCTCATTTGAGTACCCAAATTTAAGTGCCCAAAATGGAACACGGGGTTTTCCCCATTAGCATTGTTGTCCCAGCAATTCCTCACACTGAGGAGAAAGCTTGCTCAGACGTCTTGAAATATATGCTCCGCATAGCAATGGAACCAAACAACAAGTTTTCTTCTTTTTTTTTTGGTGGTGTTTAAATATAATATTCTCGAAGTGTGTCTGATGACCTAATGCTGATCATAAGCAACTGCATTGTCACTCCAGACCCTGAAGAGGTGGGGAGAGTTCTTCCCCCATCCCTTTTCAGAGACATGAAGCACAATGACTTGGATGGGGTGTGGAGAAATTGGGCCTTCATTTATACATGCAGAGAAATATATACAATCCTTCCAGTGTATGTCTGTATGCCAGAAAATTATGCAGATACATAATCTCTCTATCATATGATTGTACAGAAAGGGTAATTACAGAAATCTATTTGAACCTCCTAAATAAATGTTAAAAAGGAAGATAGATGTAAAAGAAAGACTCCACTTTTCCATGCAGGGGCATAAACACCTAATTTTCTAAATAAAAGAACAGATTATTAGTAGAGGTTCTTGTTAATAATTATAGAGAAACAGCTCAGGAAGTAATGTGCTAGAGTCAAGAGTGATAAATATTAGATATTCACAGACCACTAGATATTCATCAGTTTTACTGTTAATTCTTCCCGGAGTACATTTTTTTCTAAGGTTTCTCTATATACTGTTTCTGCCAAGCACACTCCACTCTGATTATAATTCTTTCAGTTTTCTGCGGTAAACTGCATATTTTAATGAAGATTATTTCATTAAATTGTATCACAGCTACACAGTCAAGATGCTGCACTGTTTGTTAGTGTTACAGAAATAAGTCAATAGGAAGCAGAACATATTTTGTCATCCAAATCAGTGAACAGTTTTTGGTATTCAGGTTAGAATTTCTGATATAACCCACATCTTGAAAACTTCACTTTATTAAGATACTAATTTTTTTACTGAAGTAATAAGATAGTTTTATTATGAAACTAGGGACCAAAGATTTGGGATTCTTGAAGAGAAACTACTACATATTTTCTGATTCCACAAAATTTCCATCTTAGTATCTCTCTTCTGTTTTTTGGATCAGGCCAGTTTTATTAATAAAGATTTTAATCTCCATCATTATTTGTATTTTCCACTTCATTCTCACAAAAATCATTTTTCAAGAAGAGATGTTTAGATTCAATCTACTGATCACATTTGTTGGCAGATAGTATAATATGGAACCACAGCACATAAGTTAATAAAACTACTACTAATTTGTTATACAGCACATTTCATCCATAGATCTCAAAGCATTCCACTAAGTAGGATAATCTCATTATCTCCATTTTACAAATGGGGAAAGTGAACCAGAGAGTTGAAGTGACTTGTCCAAAGTAACCCAGCAGACCAGTGGCAGAGCTAGGAATAGAACCCAGGGGTGAAACCGACTCCATTTAAGTGAATGGGAGTTTTGCCATTCACTTCAACGGGACCAGGATTTCACTCCATGTCTCTTGACTCTGAGTCCACTGGACCACTATGTTCCGCCCCTATTTTCTTTATTTTTAGAGAGTCTGATCTGAATTTTATGATTTTACTTTAATAAATGGTTTTTTTAACATTAGTTGCCATTAATAAGTGAGCGTGAATGGTTACGCATGTTGGTATGACGCTCTCTGCATACTGTCCATACAAATAACTTTCCTCACATGTTAGTAAAAGAAAATGTGATATACTTTTGGAGAGTTACAAATCTAGCCCTTGGAAGCCTCCCTTGAAATAATGAAGAGCTGTTTTCAAATGACAATGTTTTACCCTTAGTTAGGCCTAAATCTGTAGGACACCCTCTGCCACTCCACTGTCATGAGAGTGAGGATGTGGGTCTGAAACAGCGGGGCTGTAGCAAGCTCCCTGCACTGCTACAGGGCTGGTGACCCTCAATCCCTGTAGGCACAAGGGTGCCTGAACTCCCACCGACTTTTACAAATCAAAACTTTTTTTTTTTTTGGTCAATTTCAGTGTCAGCTGAAATTAACATTTACTGACATCTGTCACCTTAAATCAAATCCTGACATGCCTATGTATAATGTAGGCCTTTGCCTGGGTAGTCTGTCCCTTAAGGGCAGTAATGCCTACTGGTCAGTCCACCCAGTATAACTCGAAAGAGTTGAAAGTTACAATTACAGATATAATCTAGGAGATGTCAGGAGCAAGTAGGGTTTGGGAGGAAACACTGCTACTGTTTCTTTAAGGGCCTGGGGCCAGGGGCCTTAGAAAGAGGTGGGGCAAAACTCCCCTATCTCCCAACCAGTTGAGGATGAGTTGAGAGAAGGGGACAACCCTAAATGCTGCCTCCTCCTTCATCACAGGGTAGATGCCTGCAGACACTGAAAGGAGTAAGAAGACTCCTGCAGAGTCCTGAGTTAGCAGGAACCAGACGCCAGCAGAAGGTTGACAGTCCTCTGAACATGAGGCCTAAGTGGGGCCAGCTGAGATAGAGAAATTGCAACCCAGCTCCAGGAGGAAAGCTGGAGTGCCTGTCATAAAGAGAGACTTAAAGACTGAGAGAGAATGCTGAGGGGAACTGAACATAGAAGGCAGGTTGCAGAGGAACCCAAAAAACCAGAAGTTCATGTTGTTTATTTGTGACTTTTTTTGTTATGGCCCCTTTTGTAGGAGGTTTTGTAATAAACAAGTCCTAAGAAGGGTACTGTTGAATCAAATGTCAAGAGTGCCTGAAGTGGAATTACTGGCTTCCTGAGACGGGAAACTGAGACAGGGAGTACGTGCAGCTCTGTACTAACTCCGCAGAAGGTGCTACAGGGGAGGCATGCCCTACGCCAGGGCCATAGACATTCAAAACAATGATTCCTGCATTGAGCCCAGTAAATGATGGTAAATGACAGTGTATCTTTCAGAAAGACAACCAACCTTGATTTAGAGACTTAGGGTGATGGAGCATTTACCGTATTGTTAGCAAGCTGCTCCAATGGTTAATTACCCTCACCATTAAACATTTGCACCTTATTTCAAGTTTGAATGGTTTTAGCTTCTACTTCCTGCTACTGGATATTTTTGTGCCTTATCTTCTGTGTTAAAGAGGTCTTTAGTAACAGGTATCTCCTCCTTGTGTGGGTAATTATAGTCTGCAGTGCTGAATCATAGTGTTGAGATATGAACTTAATGGGTCAGTGCCAGACTACGTTCTCAGTCTGACCCATCGCTTTTAGATTTAGGCATCCTAGGAAAATCTCACTGTTAAGTACTGTCTACTGATAAATGTGTTTATGTAGGAGGCCACATACGTTTTTGGGGAGGCTGCTTTCAAAACAGAAGTGCTGTTACAATGTAACAAGCATTACACTCCCTTTGAATGGTCACAGAAGTTCAGTCCAGACTATTTTAGCACAGGGTGCAAGTTTGGAACATTACAGGGAGGAAGAAGTTGGATAAAAGTTAGCTTTTATCCAGTTGTTTAAAAAATAATATTTATGCTCAGTAACTAGCTCAACCTGTAAACTCCAGCTAATGAATACAAAAAATTGTTTTGCATGCATAGATTACATTAAAAAAGCCACAATATTCAGCTTTGAAGTGACGTTGATTATTTTCTCTCAGACATTGTAATTTCCTTTCTTTTACTTTGATGGTTTTGTCTGTTTATACAAACTGAGACCATAAAGTGTGTATATTCTTCTAATCTCATTGTCTATTTTAACATACTTAGTTTCACTATTTTAACTCTACTGAGGGATAACTAGCTTGGCAGCAGCACTGCTGAGAAGGATCTGGGAGTTGTGGTGGATCACCAGCCTCAGCATGAGTCAGCGACGCGATGCTGTTGCAAAAAAAAGCAAATGCAGTTTTAGGTTGCCTTAATAGAGGCATAGCATGCAAGTTATGAGAGGTGATAGTACTGCTCTACTCAGTGCTAGTTAGGCCTCAGCTGGAGTACTGTGTCCAGTTATGGTCACCAATGTATAGAAAGGATGTAGAGAAACTGGAAAGGATCTAGAGGCGAGCAACAAAGATGATCAGAGGAATGGAATGCAAGCCATATAAGCAAAGGATGAAGGAAATGGGTATGTTTAATTTGGGAAAGAGGAGATTAAAGAGGGCTATGATAGAGGTCTTCAGACACTTGAAAATCTGCCACAAAAAAGATGGAGAAAAGTTGTTCTCTTTTGACACAGAGGGCAGGACAAGAGGCAGTGGGTTCAAACTACAGCATAGCAGATGTAGATTAAATCTCAGGAAAAATTTCCTAATTGTAAGAACAGTAGGACAATGGAACAGCCTGCCTTGGGAGGCTGTGGAAGCTTCTTCATTGGAGGTTTTCAAAAGGAGGCTGGAGAGCCATCTGTATTGGATAGTTTAGACACAAGAAGTCCTGCATCTTGGCAGGGGGTTAGACTAGATGACCCTGGCAGTCCCATCTAACCTTATGATTCTATGACCTCGATGACTTGAAAGGAGGGGTTGTCAGTGCTTACATTAGGGATCCATGAGGGGAACCTGTGAATGATGATGCCACCCCCTCAGGAACTGAAAGATATGTGTTGTGATCCAGTGATCAGCCACAGTCTTTTGCAGCTGACCGTGCTTGAGATGGCTGAAACATGGTTTTTGTGAGTGTTTGATCTACTATCCGTAGGCAAGCTGAACTGCAAAAACTTCAACATGGTGTTAACTTTTGCTTATTGAGCTCATGCATGTTATTTATAACACGAATATATGATTTTTGCCCCTATTTTCTATGCGCTGAGTTTGTTGACTTCTTCCTGGGAGAAAGGAGCATTTCATTGACTTTTTTTGTGAGTATCTCAGGGAGGTCAATTCCTCCTTCTCAACCTCCAGGCTGCTAGACATAGCAAGTTGGAGTTTGGGAGGACTACTTGTCCCTGTACAGTATCAGAAAAAGTCTCTGACTTGAGACAGCACCACCACAGGTGGTGTCTATATTTGGTTTAAGTTCAAGAACCACAGCATCATCACAGTCAGAAGCAACTACTATCGCTGTGGCCCATTCTGCTGTGATCTTTTCATTTGTCTCTGCCAGGAATAAAATGGAAGAAAAGGCACTGGATCTCTCAGTTTGGTGAAAAACTTTGGGGTTTTCTCTTTGACTTAGTCAAATAAAGCTATGTTCAGGGCTCCAAAAATCTGTGTAATGCTTTTGAAAACCTCCCTGTATAGGCATTATTGCCCTGGCTCTATCACCATTCTATCTTGGAGGCTGCAAAGAGAGCACTGCTGGGTATTGAAGAGATTAATTGAGCTCTGAGAGTCTCTGCAGGGCCACTACTAACAGTAAGCACAGGCAAGTAAGGTTCAAGCAGGACATAACCTGGGGACACATACTCGCTCCATGATCTCGGGGGGAACCCATGATGATGATTGTGCGTGAAAGGGACCTGGTGTTCACATGACAAATTTACTTATCCCAGCTTAGAGAGTTATAGTCTGAGAGACAGCAAAGTCTGGGGAACTGTTAGCAGGAGCTCTGCATCCAATAAACTTTGAAAAAGCTATGTTGTGCTTTGCCAAATCCTGTATGCAGTTGTACTGTGTTTATAATGAGCCCGCATAGTACAGCTGGTTTTTTTAATGTCACATAACAGTAAATGTTAAAATAAACCAAAACAATAATTTTGGAAGGGATATAAACCATCGTGTTTCAGAGCTGGAGGAAACTTCCCTGGGAGCACATATCCCATATTTGCCTACTGCAGTTTCTTGCACCTTCCTCCAAAGCAGCCAGGACTAACCACTGGCAGAGACAGATACTAAACTAGATGGACCTTGGGTCAGATCCAGTTTGTCAGTTTCTATGTACCTATGTTTTTTAATCTCTATTCCATGGCGATATACTTTAAAAGGTTAATAGTATATATTTTTTAAAGTTTTTGAATCAAGAATTGGCAAATCCATACTCCATCCCTGGCAAGGCATCTATCTGCAGCTCCCTGGCCCTTCAACAGTTCCTCTTTACCTGCCTGGGGGTTGAGCATCCTTCAGCTTCACAGTCACCATGGCAATTGCTGAATATATTTGTGTACAAGCCAAACAGTTGATACATAAGTCAAAATGTATAGATGTTGTCTAATAGGTCTGTATATTTCAGTACGTAAAATATGAAGATATTTGTGAAAAAATTGAATCCACATAAAGTTGTTCTTTCCCTAGTGAGAGTACCTGTCCCTGGTAACCATCCATCTGCTGAGTCACTGGGTCCACATTTGAGGAGGCTGCAATATACTGTTATTCCAGTTATTGACTGTCATACTTTTTTCACCCAAACGGCACAATTTAAACTAATATTAGGATTTGAGATTTTAGGTGCGACAAAGGGTCCTGTGGCACCTTATAGACTAACAGAGGTATTGGAGCATAAGCTTTCGTGGGTGAATACCCACTTCTTCGGATGCAAGCAGTACATCCGAAGAAGTGGGTATTCACCCACAAAAGCTTATGCTCCAATACCTCTTTTAGTCTATAAGGTGCCACGGGACCCTTTGTCGCTTCTACAGATCCAAACTAACACGGCTACCCCTCTGATACTAGATTTTAGGTGTCTCATGCTAGAAACAACATGCTCAAGCCAGATCAAAGCCATCCCCCCCGATGATCAGTTAGTTCCAAGCCTGTACTGTAGAGATAACAACCCCTGGTCCTTGGGTTGGGGTGAACAGTGCACATTGCAGGCCCCTAAAGGGTAGTAAAGGCAGCTTTATACCACAGGTGCTCTCCTCAATTCCCTGAGGTTGGTGGGGTCCAATTCTGACCCCAGTTAAAAGCAGCCTCAGGACTGCTCTAAGGGGCCTCTGTGGGTGCTGGAGATATCCTGCACTAAGGCAATACCTAGCTGGCCCATTAGGCCAGCTTTAAAGCTCCTTTGTGTGGCTGTATTTACACAAAGCTGCTTTATCAGGACCAAGGATCTGGCTCACTGGTTGAAGTATGGAAAGATTCCACAGACATGGATCTAATGGAAGAATTTAACGTTCAGTTTACTGAAAATCTCCTGAATACTGCCATTAAATTCGCTATCGCATTTTTTTAAAAAAATGTAGTTATTCTGTAATGGAACAGTGAGTAAACGTTACTTACCTTGCCCAGCATCCCTCTTAAAAAACGATTACATGTACGTCCATAATTTGACAGAAAAAAATAAAGTCACTGGAATGCAACACTCACAGGCTCAATGTAAAAGTAAATATTTTGGCTGTTCCTCGCCAGCCATTTCTTATTAACTGCTTCCCTTTCTCCCTGGAATTTTATGCAGCAGCAGGAGACTATTACCCTGTAACAATATTCTGTTCCACTTGACTTTATCTTTTAAATTATCAAACCCTGTGTGACCTATAGTTTAAGTACCTGTCTGGTAACTGGTATGCCTGATATCCAAGGTCTTTCATAACTGCGTGTAGCATAGATGGAAGATAGGGTTTTCTGTCTCTGTTCTTGCCTGGCATGTTGCTCTCGTTTCTTCTCAGTCTGTTCTCTATTCTGCTCCTGTCTTCTCAGGCAAGCCTAAGGAACAAAACACATTCTTTGTCTGGAATAAGAGAGATATTTTCCCTTCTGAATAACTTGTGTCTTAATTCTAGCTACAGTGCACCTGGACAAGACAATCTCCTCTCCAATTGTTCTGTACTCACACCTGTCACAAAATACATCATAGGATGAAAGAATTAACCTATTGAATGTCTAAGCCTAACACTGATCGGAATAATTACCTGACCTGGTGCTTCAATAATCCTGGTAAATGTAAACAACCAAGAAACTGTGCAGCAGCTCATCAGACTCCGTGTGTGTATGTGTTCCTATGTCCCGCTCCTCACACACATGCACTAATCTATTTTAGGATTTTCTATAACGCCCATCACCACAGAATCAAAGCATTTACCAAGTAAATTAAATGTACAGGGTGTGGTACTTAATGGATTTCAGAGATTTCTGCTCCTCTCCCCTCACTAGTTAAAGAGGCTCCTTTGGGGAAATGAAAGGTTTGGGTTTTTTTAATCATCATCCTGCTACTGTGGAAATGCTTTTGTCAAAGAGAAGGGTTTTGCAGCGTGCTTGCAAAGTGGTCAGACCAATTAGTCTGATCCCACAGCCAAATCCCTTGAACTCAGAACACTTTACTACTTTACCCTGGTTTTCCAGTATGGAATGGCCACAGAGCCAATGGATCCTGCTGCCCGAGGATTCCCACTAGGAAGCTGGAATCCCCAGATGGTGTAGGTCTGTAACAGTGGTTTCTGCGACCCCCTCCTCCTGGCCCTTGGGATAGGTATCATGGCTGGGAAAAACAGGATTTAGTCACAGTGCCACTAAACTCTGTAGATCCCCTGCTACTAGAATGGCCTGTGAGGCTGCTCTAATATGGCCTGGGCCCAGTGCCTGCCAACCTAGGAATCTCATCAAACCAGGATTAGGGAGCACAGGGTGTATTAAAGAAACTGTTGCTCCCACTTGAAGTGCAACTCAGCCAGTCCAGAAGATCTGAACCTGTATCTTTTGCATCTCCAAGGCAAGGCCATGCATTATTAGAAGTGTGGTAGCTCACAAAACCACTAGTGTTGAGCAGAAGTTTTTAACCTTTAGGACACTTGAGATGTGTACTATATACCGACCTACTTATGTCATTTTCAACCCTAATTCAGTTATGTCATGTTATAGAGTACGCACATTGGAAAAACATTCTAAAAGTTGCATGGGACTATAAGTCCACTGAGAGTCTCGCAGCTAAAATATTGCTCAATTTAGATTGTATGCTTTTTAGGGCAGGGATAGCCTTTTTGTCATATATTTGTACAGTGCTTACCACAAATGGGCCCTGGTCCATAATTGGGGCTCTTAGGTGCTACCATAATACAAAAAAATAATTATGATAGTAACTAAAAATTTTTCCTGTCGAGTCTTTGTTTGAATGTACCTATGAAGTTTATCCTATGGCACTTAAGGCAAATTCTCAGTTACATAATTGAAGTTGATGGAGGTACTTCAAATTTACACAGGTGTTACACAGCACAATTTGGCCTAGAGGCTTCAAGGAATGCTTACTCTCAAAACCTCTACGGGAAAAATCTTTTCTGTTACAGAATTAACATTACTGTCATATAAACAAATGATGACTCCCTTATTCACATTGACTAGCAGTTGTGCATACAAATACTGCCAATTAATACAATGGCACTATTTGTGTGTGGGCACTACCACCGTTGTGAATAAGGGGTTCACAGTCTTACCCATAAATATTATAGTGTGCACCTTCTTGAAAATGTAGCTAGTAGCCTAGTATATGCAGATATGACTTGAAGATACAATTGGAACATATATGTTGAGAAAGGAGAAGCCATTTTTAAGCACCTTTTCTGTTGGCTTCCACATAGCTGATTTATTCTGCAAATACAAGTTATACAATTTATTCTCTGTTGAAAGTAACTATGTAATATCAATTAAATGCCATGACACTTGTCATAAATTATATTCTATAACAAATCAATGGGAAAAAATACTAAGAAGGATATATAATGCAGATATTTAATTCAAACTAAATAACAGATTTACTTGCAAATCCTCAAATAATTCATACTCAAAAAGTAAGTTGGGAGAGGATATACTGCATTAATATTTAAGAAAAAATTAAGATCCTTATGCAGCAAAGCACTTAAGTACAGGGTTAACTTTAAACATTCACTGAAGCCCATCTTATTCAGCAAAATGTTTAAGCATACTTAAGTATTTAAAACCAACAGCAGCAGAACTGCCAGCACCCTCTTTCTCAACATTTACAGCAACAGTGATAATATTCTTAAGTAAAGTGGGTTGCCTTAGGGAAATTTTTCAAATATAACCCATTGATATTGCTTCACATTCATCCTAATAGATAAATTAAATTATGAATCCCATCTTTCAAGATACTGAGCACCACATTTCTACAACTGACATCAGTGAGAACTGAAGGTGCTCAGCACATCACAAAGGTTCAGATCCTCAAAGGTATTTAGGTGCCTAACTTCCATTGAAATCAATGGAAGGTATGCAGCTAAATACATCTGAGGATCAGTAAGGTACTTAAACACATGCCTCACTTTAAGTATGTGAATAGAGTCATCCCATTGATTTCAACTACTCACATGTTTAAAGTTAGGCGCTGAGTCAGAAGGGGTTAATAAGGGCCTATGAGTTCAATCAGTCTCACCCTGCTACACCTGCAGTATGTCTCAAGCCTGGAAAGGGTGAGTAGAAAAGGGATGAACCCAGCATAGATGGAGGCTGATTAGGAAGGAGAGCAAATCTTTCACTCTTGCTGAGTGAGAGAAACTATCATCATTGCAGCCAGGTGAGTTAGACTGCTGGTAGACAATTCCTCCTTGAAGGAATGTAGGCAGGCCTGCAACAGGGAGCCCAAGGTAGTTGGGAAGGAAAGTGGGAGGAAGTGTGTTTGCCCATGATTCTTTGGCTGGTGGAGGGGCCTCAAGGGAGCAGAAATATTCCTGCTAAGTTAGGGAGTGCACTGCCAGAGGTACAGAGAAAACTCTCATGCAGGAGAACTAACTGCATAAGGAAACTTCATTTGAATGTCCTGAAAACATTCACTAATGAAATCTTGCTGCATAACTTTTCTACTGATATTAGAATACAAGATAAAATGTAAGTTCCCTAATTAGAAATAAATATATAAAAACAATAGCATTCAGCTGTTTCATCACCAGCTAATGTTCTACCCGAGTGAAGGTAACTTTCAAGAAATAACAATGAAATAACTGAGCAAAGTCTATTGCATTCTGGGCATACCTGATACTCTGAATCCATCTTGTGTTGCATTTCCCTCACATACTGAGCATCACTGATGAACTTCTGTCTTTCTCTGGAATTGTACATTACAGTAGGTAACCAGGACCTGCACCTAAAGCAAATATGTTGTCTTAAAGATAATTTTTTTTTAATCTCACTACTTCAGTTTTGCTCTGCTATAATTGCCTTTTCTCTACATGTTAATTACTAGTGATAGAGAGAAGAGATGCTCCTGTCTAAAGAAAGCCCTGCCATGTTGGCATTCTTACAGCCTTTCTTTACTAATTACAGAGTAACCAACCACCATGAACGAACTTGTTCTGATCATTAGCAGGAAATCGGCCCAAATTTGCTGCACTGTGATCTGGTACAGCAGTAGTGTTATAGATAGCAACAAGGAATCTGATCTAGGTAAATTATTTATTAATGTAGACTTGTATGAATCCAAAACATATTGAGGACAGAAAGCTTAAATTAGTTGTCTCCTCTGTGCAATTACTAGAGGCTAATGATTATTTCTCAAATCTGTACTGAACTGTAATACTGGAGCCTGATTGGCAGTTGCACATTGAAGAATGTGCTCAACACTATGCAGAACGTTATCAGTACCTTGTAGGACTGGGCCTAGTATTGGGTCCAGTATTCTACCTGCCAGTGTAAGTTCAGGGAGCAGAGCATACAAAGGTGCATGGATTTGTATGACTATATGAGAGAATTAAATTTCAACCTGAAAAGCACAGCTAAGGAGTCGCTAGAAGAGAGACTCCTTTATTTTTCATAATTCTCATCCTGCTTCAGTTTGGCATATAACCTGATAGAATTTTTTGCTCATACTTACGGTTCTCATACAACATTAAACTATAATGAATTTTCTATAGTAGTAACTTTCTGTATCTTTTAGCTATGCCTCTGCACATAACTGGATTATTGCTGTATGAAAAACAGGAAAAATATACAGCAATTTTTATTAGATACCTTAATCTATCCTCTGAGAAAAAGGAGTTTAGTGGCAGCATTGTACAAAAATGTGAGGGAGAAATATATACCTTTAATGCTAATATTTCCTGGATTCTTGATGCCTCACTTGCAACTTTATCAGTTTATAAACATAGGAGGAACAGGAAGATGGTAAGGTGATGCCATGGCCCTAGGTTCTCCTAGCAGGCAAGAGATACAGGGGAGCACAAGCTGCACCATCCAGGACACTCGGAGATGTGACCTGAGACCCAGTCCTCCCTCAACACTCCCTGCCTACAGAGGCTGTATGTCTGAGTTTCACTGGGACAATCCCAGTTTTTCTTATGACTTTCAGGTAGGGTGACCAGACAAAGTGTGAAAAATCGGGACGGGGGTGGGGGGGTAATAGGAGCCCATAGAAGAAAAAGACCCAAAAATCAGGACTGTCCCTATAAAATCGGGACATCTGGTCACCCTACTTTCAGGATACCTAAAATGGCCTGGGGTTTGTTTTTTTTCCCCAAAATGTTTTTTTTAATAAGTACAAAGTGTTTGTTCAAAGCATATTGCTATATCAATGTAAAATGATGTGTGGTCCTGCTTCACCCTCATCATGTAGTGAGCATGCATTTTATGGCAACTGTTAGTCAAGACCAAAGCTTATCATAACATGTCAGGCAACACCACTACAATATGAATACAATAGTTTGATGATCCAGTCTAGTCAGAAGAGCAAAGCCACTGCTTGGACCCCCCTGGGAAGGTTGAGAAGGGAGAGGATGTGTACCTGATACCCCTTCTGTCCCTCATATCCCTCCTTCCTGTGGTTCCCAGAAAAATACCGAAATTGTTTGGCAATTCTGTGTGGTTTCATATAGATGTAAAATTCTAGTGTGTATGGTTTCATATCGTTATACCATGTGTCTGAAACTGAATTACTGTATGAATACCAATTTGAGGCTCCTAAAAATTGCTAACACAAAAGCATCCCTCTTTACCATATTTTTAAAATAAAATCTTAGCTATGCTGCACCTCACACCCTACTTAGGATTGTACCATAAAGACATAATCTATACCAAAGTGCTTAGGAGCCCTTCCCCAATGTGTTTGCATCTTGCAAGGTCTGCATGAGCGCTTCTCCCAGCTTTGTATGTCACTACTGCACCATTTTCACTCAAAAAAATCACCTTCAGCCAGAATATCCCAAAAGCCTAAAGTTTCTGAAAGAGTCCGTGAAAACACAGGTCTAGAACTGAAAATTGTTGTTGGTTCCAGTCCTGCTGAAAGAAGCCTTATTAATCTCTAACACTTGTTCTCCACACAGGAGAGAATATATATTAATTTAGATATAAAACAAGTTGAATAATCACATCTGATGGTCTCGAGGAATGGCATCTCAAAGCAGAGAGAAAAATTATTACTACAGCAATGCTTGTGGTCTCAATTCACATTGAAACTCCATTATGCTAGTTGCTATTCAGACACCTGATGAGATACAGTCCCTGTATCAAAGAGCTTGCTTACCCTCTACAGTAGGAGAGAAACAGAGGCACAAAGAGGTAAAGTACCTTGCCCAAGGTCACACAGCAAGTCAGTTACAGAGCCATGGCTACAAAAAAGGGTCTCCTGATTTCCTGTCAAGTTTCCTACCCATTGGACCATGCTACCACCCAAATTTATCCAGAAACATAAGATACTTCAAACAAAATCTAAAATAATAATAAAAATGCAGTAATGTAAGAGAAGGACATACTGACTTGGTCTAAATGAGCAGTGTACAAATTTCTGGAGGGCATGTGTGCTGATCACCCTGTACAGAGAGCTGCATTCAAGACATCAGCAAAAATGATCTGAGGTAAATTAATGGAGAATTAGTGAGAGAAATCAGTGATAGCAACAGAAAAGCTCATAGTAATATTAAGCAAGATGCAGTCATCTCTTGCAGAAAGTATGTGTGACAAAGTTTTCTTAAACAATCACAGAAGCCTGAGGAAATGACAAAGGCAAACAAGGTTCCTCAAATAGAAAATGGATGTCCTGAAAATAGAAATGAAATTAAGTTCAAATATTCAGTTCAGAGATGATCAGGGACATCAAGAATCCTAACAACTGTGGGTCAGGCAGCAGCCCCTGTGAACCTGCTGTCTTGCTGCCTAACCCATTTAGCATCTGTCAAGAGAAAAGAAAAATAACATTGGCCTTAACCAGGTTCAGCTAAGAAGATGAATAACAGTCAATTATTTGATGTTTGAAAAAGCCAGATAGACATGCTGACAGCACCAAAAGATTTTGGAGATCTATATTAAGTTAATTAAAAGCAATGCTACTTTTTTCAGAAGAGTTGACAGATGTCATCAAATAAGGCAGGGAAAGAATGTGTGGAGTCCAGACAATAAATTATATACCTGTAAATCTTGTTCTGTGACAGGTATAATGTATTCTTGTTAACATTTTGTGTGGTCCATCACATACAATAGATCCAGGCAGCCTGTTGAGAACATCTCAGATATAACAATCTATGCAAGTTTCACTCTCAAGATTCCCATGATGTCATGAAAACCTCATAATGTGCATATATACATTTTCACTCTGTATAATTGATAAACTGTCAAGTGGCCCATGCAAAATGAAATCAAATGTCTCTGTCTGTCTGTCTATCTGCTCGGACCTAGACAAGAACCATCATAATGTATAGCACTAACTGGCTCTCTGTTGGCAATCTCAGAAAAGAAACCAAGCATTTAGGGCTCATCTATACACAAAACTTAATCCAGAATAAAGTAGGGTAGGACTTTAAAGCAGAACAGCTATTTCTGATTAAATCCATATGTGGATGCTTTCATTTTGGAATATGAGTGCCTTATTCTGAATTAACTCTAATCTGTGGAATTAATCCAGAATAAGAATGCACACATGGAGTCAATCAGAAATAGTTATTCAGGAATAACTCCCTATGTTAAGAAGTCCTCTGTGTAGAGAAGCTGTAATTGAGTTACAGAGACCAGATCCATCTTTTCATTCCTACAGATCAAGGCTAAAGTATGTTGGGAGGACAGAGTGGAGGAATTTAAACTAATGTTGCCCATGCCATAAATTTTCAGTAATTAAAAAGAGATGTTCAGGGCCTTTTACAAGCATTAATAGTTCCACACAAATTAGTGTTAATTTTTAAGAACTATAAAAAGGATACAGGGATTTATTTTCATGAGATAATGGTGAATTTGTCAGAAATAAGGACATACTTGATAACTGTAAATAAACTTCATATTCTCATAGTTATTACAAATGACATTTTAACTTCAACAGCTTCTCACCTTTGAAATTGTCTCTCAATTTAAAATGCAGTCATGGCTGTATTCACTGCAGCTACTGGTCCCTGATGGTACTATGGTGGGCTGAATTAATTCTCTGAAGGTGAGAGTCCTGCTCACAATTAATAGGAGAGGGGAAGGGAGAAGGAAAAAGGGGAGGGGAAGGAAGAGAAAAGGAAGGGGCATGGGAAGATAAGATGATTAAAGAAGAAAGAGAAATGGAAAAGAGAATGCAAAGCCAGAAGCCATGGTTCCCTCCTATAAACATTCCGTTTACCTAGGCATTTTCAATGACTTAATATTCTAAGAATGCTGACACAAACAGTGAGAATATTTTTCTCATTAGAATACCTGAGGTCATTCTGTTGAAGTTATTCTCCAGGGGCCAAATTCAGCTTTTACACCACTATAAAGCCAGTCACTCTGCTGAAGTAAATCTGGATTTGCAACAGTGGTAATGAGAGCAGAAGTTAGCTTAGCTATTATCTTTGTCTGCATCTTCTGGAGGCCTGTGACAAAGTGAGAATTTCAGCTTTCATTTAAAAAAATCAAGAACACTTTTTTTTGGCTTTACAGTTGTGGATGAAAGAGTTTGAAAAAGTGACAAAAGCACATCCTAAATGCTCAGAAACCATATGGGAAATAAAAAGAACACCACTTTTTTATTTTAATTTCATAATTTTTAAGCCAGTCTTATGGTCCTCCCATGATTTTTTTTGGGTAGCAGTACTGGGTATTAATATTTCTGTTAGGAGAAGGGAAACCACACACAGGTCTGACAGCTGCATAGTGACATAAATAATACATTGCATTATGTTGGGGGGGGGGTTGTTTGACTATATTTATTCATTTTATTTCCTATATGTTCTAAGCCTGCAACCCTTTACGTTGGAGTGAATGGAACTGCTCACATCAGTATGAACTATTGCATGAGTAAGGGTTTGTATTGTGCCTATCACACTCTTCGTTCTGCATCTGGGACACTGTTCTAAAAGAAATTAAAATACTGTGAAACCTATGCTAACCATCACCTGTCCTAATGCCAAATTTCTGCAGAAGTTCCTCCATATTAATCACTTTGTATTATGCAGCCATCTGTTACAACACCCAGAAATGTGGCAGACCCTTGGGAGGGGCAGTATAAATAGTCTTCACTTTAATAGTGGAGTAGATTAATGATAAAGAAAAAGAAACACAGACTGGGTAGATAGAAGTAGGGGGCAAATTCATGGGAAAATTACTGAACACTTAGAATCAGTGTCAGGCTTGAATAGACACAAATGAGACAACAGCTCCAGCCTTCTAAGGTGATAAGTGCTCTTGGCAGTATCTAACATACAACTGGCAAACTCCAGGGTCATCATTGAGCCCAGTCCCCTGCTAGCTGAGGAAATCCCAACGTACAATTCCATTAATAAATTTATCAAGTTCCATCTTCAAATTAGTTAGGTTGTTTGCCCCCAATGCTGTTGGAAAGCTATTTCAGAACATCACACTTCTTCCTTTCATCTTCTTTTGGGTGACACCCCCACCCAGCAATGTGCATCCCACATTGCATAAAAAGCCCTAGCCTTTGGGTGACCAGACAGCAAGTGTGAAAAATCGGGCCGAGGGTGGGGGGGGGGGGGTAATAGGAGCCTATATAAGAAAAAGACCCAAAAATCAGGACTGTCCCTATAAAATCGGGACATCTGGTCACCCTAGCCTGCATCCCAAATCAAATTAGGGTGACCAGATGTCCCGATTTTATAGGGACAGTCCTGATTTTTGGGTCTTTTTCTTATATAGGCTCCTATTACACACACACACCCCCCACCCTCGGCCTGATTTTTCACACTTGCTGTCTGGTCACCCTAAATCAAATGTCCCTCTCCAACATGTTGGATGACCCCTGTTACTGCCTCCTCAGATGAACTCACACTGTCAGTGACCCTCCCCCGTTGTAGAGGTTCCCTGTACTTCTTCAACTGAGTGTATTTTGAACATTTGGATGCAGGATAGGGAGCTAGATGAGGCCTCCCACCCAAAGGGAGTGCTTTGGGAGTGGGGATTTACCTGGCTTTACCAACATACCTTTGAATAGTGCAGAAATCCACCCCCAAAGACACCTTGGGAGGGGGGTTATTTGCTACACTAATGGAGCCTGAAAGCTAGTTCCTGGGAATGCCCCCCTAGGAATGAGTGGTGGGCTTCCCCTCCCTGAGGATGGGGGTGGGGGGGATGCTGTGGAGGCTTCCCATGTGGGAAGATAAGGAGGGCTCTGCTCTGATGAGAGGATGCTAGGGGGGTTCATCCCTAGAGATGGTGGGGAGAGATCTCCCTCTGATGGAGATGCTGGGGCATGCGCCACTGAGAAAGGGGTGTTTTGTGGGATCGCTCCTCTATGAGGAGGAGGTGTCTTCCCAAATGGGGTTAATTGGGGGGGGGGGTGTCTGTCTTCTCTCTGAGGCACTGAGGGAAGCATTGCTCCCTGGGGGCAGGGGTGGGGGCTTGCTGGGTCACTCCCTTGGGAATGTGCCTTTAACAGGTCTCCCTGAAATGGGGAACAGGCCTTTGCTCGATGGGGGAGTACTGGGGTGCTCCCTCGGTGGGTGGGGTCTTTAAGGAGGTGCCCCCCAGGAAGTACACGCAGGGTCCACCCTGACGGGGGTGCTGGGAGCCAAGGGATTGGGGGGGGTTAGGGAGGCTCCCCCAGGAGCTGTGGATGGGGTCTCCCCAATGGGAGGGGCTCGGGGGGGTGTTTGGGAGGTTTTGCCCCCGGGATGGAAGGACGGGGATCTCCCCGTTTGGGGGGGTTGGGAGGTTGCCCCCCCCCACCCCGAGGGTGAATTCAGGGGGGGTGTTTGGGGGCGTGTCCCCCCTCCCAGCTGGGGGCGCTGCTGGAGGAGCGGGTTCCCAGCCGCTCACCTCTCGAGGCCTTCCCCAGCTCGTCCCCTCGCCAGGCCGGCGTCTGGCTGTTCCCAAGGCAACCGCGCCGGCCTGCCGGCGGCAGCGCGCGCCGCTCGGGAGCGAGCTGGGGGCGGGCTGAGGGAAGCGAGCGCGCGCCTGTGGCCGGGGCCAATCACCGGG
Organism: Macrochelys suwanniensis; assembly: GCA_033296515.1. Classification (NCBI taxonomy): domain Eukaryota; kingdom Metazoa; phylum Chordata; order Testudines; family Chelydridae; genus Macrochelys; species Macrochelys suwanniensis. Next base: position 6,567,048 of record CM065797.1, read on the forward strand.
GAGCGAGCCGGGCCTGGTCGCCTGCAGGAAACTGGACGGGGAAGTGGGAAGGGGGAGGGAGATTGCGAGGCGGGGGGAGCCGAGAGAAGGGGGAGGGGCAGAGAGAAGGGGGAAGGGAATGGGAGAGGGGATGGGGGAGGGGCAGAGAGAAGGGGGAAGGGAATGGGAGAGGGGAGGGGCAGAGAGAAGGAGGAAGGGAATGGGAGAGGGGATGAGGGAGGGGCAGAGAGAAGGGGGAAGGGAATGGGAGAGGGGATGAGGGAGGGGCAGAGAGAAGGGGGAAGGGAATGGGAGAGGGGATGAGGGAGGGGCAGAGAGAAGGGGGAAGGGAATGGGAGAGGGGATGAGGGAGGGGCAGAGAGAAGGGGGAAGGGAATGGGAGAGGGGATGGAGGAGGGGCAGAGAGAAGGGGGAAGGGAATGGGAGAGGGGATGGGGGAGGGGCAGAGAGAAGGGGGAAGGGAATGGGAGAGGGGATGAGGGAGGGGCAGAGAGAAGGGGGAAGGGAATGGGAGAGGGGATGGGGGATGAGGGGGGGGGCAGAGAGAAGGGGGAAGGGAATGGGAGAGGGGATGGGGGAGGGGCAGAGAGAAGGGGGAAGGGAATGGGAGAGGGGATGAGGGAGGGGCAGAGAGAAGGGGGAAGGGAATGGGAGAGGGGATGAGGGAGGGGCAGAGAGAAGGGGGAAGGGAATGGGAGAGGGGATGAGGGAGGGGCAGAGAGAAGGGGGAAGGGAATGGGAGAGGGGATGGGGGAGGGGCAGAGAGAAGGAGGAAGGGAATGGGAGAGGGGATGAGGGAGGGGCAGAGAGAAGGGGGAAGGGAATGGGAGAGGGGATGAGGGAGGGGCAGAGAGAAGGGGGAAGGGAATGGGAGAGGGGATGGGGGAGGGGCAGAGAGAAGGGGGAAGGGAATGGGAGAGGGGATGGGGGATGAGGGGGGGGGCAGAGAGAAGGGGGAAGGGAATGGGAGAGGGGATGAGGGAGGGGCAGAGAGAAGGGGGAAGGGAATGGGAGAGGGGATGAGGGAGGGGCAGAGAGAAGGGGGAAGGGAATGGGAGAGGGGATGAGGGAGGGGCAGAGAGAAGGAGGAAGGGAATGGGAGAGGGGATGGGGGAGGGGCAGAGAGAAGGGGGAAGGGAATGGGAGAGGGGATGAGGGAGGGGCAGAGAGAAGGGGGAAGGGAATGGGAGAGGGGATGAGGGAGGGGCAGAGAGAAGGGGGAAGGGAATGGGAGAGGGGATGAGGGAGGGGCAGAGAGAAGGGGGAAGGGAATGGGAGAGGGGATGGGGGAGGGGCAGAGAGAAGGGGGAAGGGAATGGGAGAGGGGATGGGGGATGAGGGGGGGGGCAGAGAGAAGGGGGAAGGGAATGGGAGAGGGGATGGGGGAGGGGCAGAGAGAAGGGGGAAGGGAATGGGAGAGGGGATGAGGGAGGGGCAGAGAGAAGGGGGAAGGGAATGGGAGAGGGGATGGGGGAGGGGCAGAGAGAAGGGGGAAGGGAATGGGAGAGGGGATGGGGGATGAGGCAGAAAGTGGGGCTGTGAGGGGGATAGAAACCAGGGTGAAGGGCCAGAGACTGGGGTGGGGGTGGCCCATGCCCCTGTCACAGGATCCTGGGGTGCTACCGTGAGGCACTGGAGTTAGAGCCGGGCAACTAACTGATCTTCTGGTTCGCCTGCAGTTCTGACAAATCAAAACAAAAATTCCCTTCCTGTTCAACTACAACCGAGATTGTTTTGGCATTTTCAGCAGCTCAAAGTCAGCGAAGTTTCATTTTAGGGACGTTCAGTAAAAGGAAATGAAGGGCTAGATTCACAAGGTACGTTCAGTAAAAGGAAATGAAGGGCTAGATTCACAAACCTGGGGCTGGCAATCCCCCCCACAACTATTAGCCCAGCAGTTAGAGCCGTCACCCAGGATGTGGGAGGCCCAGGTTTGAATTTCCCCTCCAGAGCAGGGTCTGGAAGCCAAGGTCCCTGCTACCAAATGGGTATTCAAACCTAGCTCTCCTACATCCTCAGTGGCTAAGGCCTTCATGAGATAAAGATCAGAAGAGGGTGGTGGTGGCAGGCCACCTCCTCTGGTCATTTTGTGAAGTGCCCCAAAAATCTAAATGTTTGTTTTAACCGAAATAATTTGCTGAAATCGACACAAATTCATGAAACATTTTTTGTCTACCTGACCTGACTTTGGTTTTTATGTGGCCGGGGGCTGGTGGGGAGTTTCAAGTTAAATTTTGGCCCTTGTATCTGAGTCCCTGTTATCAGTGCAAAGGACTCTCAGAGGCAGATAGGATTTACCTTCTGGGTTGGAGTGTGTCTGAAACGCTGGTTGTGGTTCATGAGGTAACCAAATTTCCTTTCAGGATTGCTTCTGTAAAACACTGTCACATTGTATCAGGTCAGACACAACAATATGGTGCCAAGGTGTCAGGTCACTGCTGGTAAAATTTTCAGATGACACAAAGATTGGCTGGGTGGTGAATGACAGCAAGGGGAGGTCACTGACGCACAGCTGAATCATTTGGTAAGGTGAGCTCATTCAAATCATGTGGTTTTATCTGGCCAAATGCACAGCCATACATATCTTAGAACAAAGAATGTAGGTCCTGTTTACAGAATGTGGGATTATATCCTGGTAATCTGTAACTCTGAAATGACAATGTAGGTCATTCGGGCATCTGAAAGTGCTCATTGTAGGTAACCAACTGAACATGAACTCCCAGTGCTATACTGTGACTGAGAGAGCTAATAGTCCTTGGATGCATAAACGGGAATATAGAATATTAGTAGGGAGATAAGTGTTCAGTAAAGCACTACAGGAATGATTCAAGGTCTTGAAAAACACCTTACTAATAGATAGGGCTGTCGATTACTTGCAGTTAACTCACGCGATTAACTCAAAAAAATTAGTCACGATTAAAAAAATTTATCGCAATTAATTGCACTGTTAAACAATAGAATACCAATTGAAATTTATTAAATATTTTTGGATGTTTTTCTACATTTTCAAATGTATCGATTTCAGTTACAACACAGAATACAAAGTGTACAGTGCTCACTTTATATTTATTTTTGTGCACTGTAAAAATGATAAAAGAAATGGTATTTTTCAGTTCACCTCATACAAATAGTGTAGTGGAATCGCTTTATCTTGAAAGTGCAACTTACAAATTTAGATTTTTTTGTTACATAATTGCACTCAAAAACAAAATAATGTAAAAGTTTAGAGCCTACAAGTCCACTCAGTCCTACTTCTTGTTCAGCCAATCACTAAGAGAAACTAGTTTGTTTACATTTACGGGAGATAATGCTGCCCACTTCTTAATTACAATGTCCCCTGAAAGTGAGAACAGACGCTTGCATGGCATTGTTGAAACTGGCGTAGCAAGATATTTACATGCCGGATGCACTAAAGATTCATATCCCTCTTCATGCTTCGGCCATCATTCCAGAGGACATGTGTCTATGCTGATGGTGCTCGTTAAAAAATAATGCATTCATTAAATTTGTGACTGAACTCCTTGGGGGAGAATTATATGTCTCCTGCTCTGTTTTACATGCAATCTGCCATATATTTCATCTTATAGCAGTCTTGGATGATGACCCAGCACATGTTGTTTATTTTAAGAACACTTTCACTACAGATTTGACAAAACGCAAAGAAGGCACCAATGTGAGATTTCTAAAGATAGCTACAGCACTCGACCCAAGATTTAAGACTCTGAAGTGCCTTCCAAAATCTGAGACACATGAGGTGTGGAGCATACTTTCAGAAGTCTTAAAAGAGCAACACTCCAATGTGGAAACTACAGAACCCAAACCACCAAAAAAGAAATCAACCTTCTGCTGGTGGCATCTGACTCAGATGATGAAAATGAACATGCATCGGTCTGCACTGCTTTGGATCGTTTTCAAGCAGAACCAGTCATCAGCAGGGGGAGCGACGCTATAAAAAGGTGCCTCCCCCTGTACTCACCCGGCGGTGCTCTGGGTTTTCGGCGGCACTTCGGCGGCGGGTCCTCACTCGCTCCGGGTCTTCGGTGGTACCCGCCACCGAAATGCCTCTGAAATGGTGATTGAAGCATGAAGGGACATATGAATCTTTAGTGCATTTGGCATGTACATATCTTGCAACGCTGGCTACAACAGTGCCATGAGAATGCCTGTTCTCGCTTTCAGGTGACGTACACAAGAAGCAGGCAGCATTATCTTCTGCAAATGTAAACAAACTTGTTTATCTGAGCAATTGGCTGAACAAGAAGTAGGACTGATTGGACTTATGGGCTGTAAAGTTTTACATTGTTTTGTTTTTGAATGCAGGGCTTTTTGTACATAATTCTACATTTATAAGTTCAACTTCCATGTTGTACTTGTATTAGGTGAATTAAAAATAGTATTTAGTTTGTTTTTTACAGTGCAAATATTTGTAATAAAAAATAAATATAAAGTGAGCACTGTACACTGTTGTAATTGAAATCAATATATTTGAAAATGTAGAAAACATCAAAAAAATTTAAATAAATGGTATTCTATTATTAGCAGCGTGATTAATCACGATTACTTTTTTTAATCACTTGACAGCCCTAATAATAGACTTAAGGAGCCCAGAGCTGTTTAGCATATCAGAGAGAAAGTAAACAAGCAACTTGTTCAGTCTTTAAAAATACCTACGAGGGCAGAAGACATCTGATACTAGAGGGCTCATAAATTTACCAAACAAAGCCATAACAAGATCCAATGATTGAACACTGAAGCTAGAAAAATTCAAACTGGCAATACGGTGTGAATTTTTAACAGGGTAAAAGTCCCTTCTGGTCTTTAGCTCTCAGAGAGGCACAGAGTCATTGAAGTACAAGCTACAACTCCTGTGTTCTGTTCCCAGCTCTGCCACGGATTTGCTGTGAGACCTTGGGTCAGTTTACATATTTGCCTACATTTCTCTGTATGTAAAATGGGTTTAATATTACTTCACTATCTGAAGAGGGTTTTGTGAGACTTCGACACTGATTCAGCAAAGCACTTGCTTAATTTTAATCACATGAGTCTGTAACTGGTAATGGGGTAAATTATGTACAATTATTATTACATTCCCCTTTCCTGTACTTCAGTTGAACTCTTCTGAAGCACAGCATAAAGTTTCCTCTTTTCTGGATTTTTCAGAAAGCACTGGGAGTTGACTCTGTAAGGCTATCATATTCAAAACCTTGAAAGGAGATAATAGATACAGATGATAAAACAAATCCATATCTCTTCCCCGCTGCTGGTCTCCTCCTATTTGGGGGCTGGAGAGTTAGGGAGGGAATGCAGTAATACAAAGCATGGGGATTACAAGATGTCATGGACTATTCACATGCTTAAAGTTAAGCACACCTTTAAGTCCTTTGCTGAACTGGGACCTAATTAGTGTTTTGAGCTCTTCAAATTAAAAGTGATATAGGAATTTAGACTATTACTAATGTGTAGTCAGTAACAAGAAGGCCTTTAAAATCTGACTTGCCAACTCCAGTTTTTACTACATACAGGATACATATGTGAAACACACTCCTGCACTGTGACTGAATATATCTGGGTCATGCTGACATCCTAGTAAACAGCTGCCCATTCCAGGCATGAAAGGATGAAACCAACACAAGCAAAGAAAATTCAAAATTAAGAATCCCGCTCTACCCTTAACTCATCCCCTTTAGTACTGCAGAGCTTCCAGAACTCAGTGATATCCTTAATTTGGAATTTCCTTGTTTGTTGGTGTCAGGCCATAAGCTTTATTTGAATGTTGTTGTTATTGTTCATTCAACCTCCTTTTACTGAAACAAACTAAAAGGTTGAGTTAAATAGTGGCAGAATACTGCAGTACTGGCAGAGTATTAGTTCCTGGTGCAGTACACCCTGTCTCAGGGCTGGCCCTTTAAGTGGATTCAGATTCCCCAGCCTACCAGTGACAGGCTCAATTGAAGGAAGCAAGCCAACCTAGCTCTACCTGGAGATAGTTAACTGCCTAAACAGCTGAAAGAGACAAGGTGTTCCATCCCTGTTTTTTTCATTAGTTGACCCACAAAATTACTTGGGATCTGGACCTGGTAGTTCCTCCTCTTAGACTAGGGAGGAGTCTTTAGTTGTGGGCAGGCTTGTGCCCACCCATCCCTGGATTCCCAATAACTGGAAGAGACAAGATGGGTGAGGTCATATCTTTTATCTGCTGTTGGTGAGAGAGACAAGCTTTGGAGCTACACAGAGCTCTTCTTCAGATATCTAGAAGGCAGTTAAGTAAGGAGCACCTGGGCCTACTAAAAGCTTAGTAGAGCTCAGCTGGGGAGAGCTCCTGAGGAGAAAGGAAGTTCTGGAGGGAAGGTGTGCCTGGGGAGCCTGAGCTAGCCAAAAGGTGTACTCCTAAGGCAGGAAGGCCTGAGCAAGCAGGGAAAGACTGCAGCTTTCCAGGTAGTGGAGATACCTGAGGCTTTATAGGAGAAGGAGCTGCTGCTGGGACCTGATACTTTTGTTTCTTGGACTTTTAAGTTTGTTCTAGGCTCTGAGGTAAGAACCTTTAAACCACTATATATTGTCTTCATTTCAGAAACTTTGTTAAAGGGAGCCATACAGGTGTAAAGTGTTTGGCTTCTCTTTGACACTGCTCTAAGGCTGTTAGAGTGACTTCATTACCTCATCCAGGGGGAAACTGAGGCAGGACATTATGGAGCCACATTCACCCATGAAGGAGTGCTTGGGAGGTCATGGTGTTCCTTTTACATACCCATTGCTGTTTTGTCTTTTATTGCTGGTATTACTTTATTTTTAGTGCCAACTTTATTTGGAGCTGTACAAGACACACTGACGAAGACAATGCTCACTCCAAAGAGTTTACAGACTAAACTTGGTGGGAGTCCCAAGAAGCTGTTATGATATCATGGGAGCTAGCCCCCTAACCTGCTTAGATATGTAGTGAGATTTACAAAAATGCCTCTCTGCATCTTTAGGCACCCAATCATCATTATCAAGGCAAATCCTTGGGGTGGGTGGGGGGTAGAGGTGTGTAGTCTCCTTGCTGATAGAAATCAATGTGGGTGGCACTCTAGCTAGGTTCTTAAGACTATGTGACTGGATGTTCAGTCTGTCTTTATCATCGGCAATCTTATTCCGCCACCTACATGGTTATGATATTATTGCTGACTGCCTAAATGTCTGTAAATCTGGCCCATAATCTGAAGTGTGGGGTTCTGGCTTCCCTTTGAACAGGTGCCCAAACGGGGGGTGGAAGGAAGGAGTCTCTGCACTCACACCCTCCCTTGTGCACCCATCTGCTCAAAGGGTGTCCATAGAATACATCTTAGTCCATTATGGTGCTGATACAGAGTCCCATTTGTTCCCAGTGAAGTCAAAAGTAATGACTTCACTAGGAGCAGGTTCCATCCCATTGCTGGTCAGTTTGCTTTTTGTGGTGTGTGTGTATATAGATATAGATGATATTTTAATTTGCCACTTTTTATTAAATGTTCTTTAATAGTCACTTTTTATTAAGTGTTGTGCTAACATAGCAGTTCTGTGGGGCAGATGATGAAGGCAAAGAACTAAAATGACAACCAACTCATTTTATCCATATGATTTAAAGTTGTTTATTTCTTTATATAAATTACAGACCTGAGGTTGCTATTCCAGTTTACTTTATTCCACCAATGAATCCTTGAATTTATATACTGTATCAGTTTGTGTTTTCTGTACTTACCTATTTTTTTTAATTGTAGTTTAGTACTATAAAGTGAATACCCGTCATTCCTGTTCTGTGTTAGCCACTGATAAGGTGCAGTACAGTGCAGCATTTTATAATGGTATCGTGACTGTGCTCTGAGAGAGAGCTTTTGCTTGCCTAAGATGTCCGTGGAGTTCTTCTGTAGCAAAATATCCCTAGCATACCCTGAAAGAGCAGTATCAAATTATTTTCCACACCTGGATTTCTTCTTTTCTTGGTGCAGTTTTATTTTAGTAATACTGAAAAATCCAGCTTTTGGATGGATTTATTTAAAATGGCATATAAGGATAATAGGTATTTGATTCAAGACCTTGTTTCTAGGAGGAGCCTATGCCACGGCAAACAGTGCCTTGGGTACAGGTTACATCCTTTAATCCCAAACCATTATAAATCCAGTACAAAATTTGTGTCCTCACAGCAACAAACCTAATCAGACTCCCTGAATAACCCCATTAAACTAATCTGAAATAATAAGAGATTCATTTTTTTTATTATTAATACTACGGTGTGGAAGCCACAGGAACTTAAATGCAGCTGAAAATAGTGGCGTTTGGGTAAACCTGAATATCATGATATTTGCGCTTTACATTTTTCACAGCCTTATTAAAATACCTCAGGAAGCCCTTTATCGGAGCCAAAATATCACAAGACCAGATCTTGTGATACTTCCACCAAGCAGGAGCTGAAATACCGCTGTATTATCTCAATCCATAAATGGATCAAAAATAATAAAAACAAAAAATCTGACTCGACACCTACTCCTCGTTGCAATTAAGAGATCAAGAGAATTTTAAAATCTAAAAAAATATAGAAGTGTTTGGAATCCAAACACCACATCATGCTATTACATTAGAACTAAGTGACATCGGCTGGAAACAAAACTGAATCGGCTATTTTCATTGTACCTAGGTTAACAAAATGCAAAAGTTAAATACAGCAAAGTTGGTAAAAATTAAGTTGATTTTTATCAACTTTTTAAAAATTATTACAGTACCTTAAATATTAAGTTTTAGTGTACTGATCCAACCAAAGTTTATGTTCTGCCAGGAAGTCATGGTCATGGGGCTCGGGCTTCTGTGCCCAGGGTCCCTAGGGACGGCTCTGTCTGCCATTACAGAATTTTTTCTGAGAACCCCCTGATACATTTTGCAAACCCCCAAGGGTTCATGAACCCCAGTTTGGGAACCACTGGGCTAAACAGATGGAGGGCAAAGAAAGAGATGCAGAATTGTTTGCAAGCACTCTTCCTACAAGAGGACTTGTCATCTAAGTCCTCATGTTCCATCCAGGACCCGAAGAGGCCATCTTTCACTTATTTCCAACCCGTCTTTAGGACCAAAAAGCCTAGCCAAGTGCCTAAATTGACACTGGTTTCTGAATCCAGGGCCAAAATGAATAAGATCCATACCTCGGTTAGAACAGAGGATCCATTCAACTCATAGATTATACTTCTGCTTGCACTCACTTTACGGGCCTTTCACAATGCTGGAGCAGCATAAAGGGACCTCATTGTAAATGAGAATTGGGCCCAGTTCAGGTTGATATGACTGTGTGTGCATTATATCTCATCTTGTGTATGTATTTGCTGTCATTTGTGCAGTGCATTTGCTGACCTGGAATCTGGGCAATGCAGTGTTGTCAACTCTTGTGACTTTATCATGAATCTTGTAAAATATCAAATATTACTTAAAGTCCCAACTCCTGGAGAGGTGAGAATCTCTGCTTTCTTTTATTTATTTATTTATTTATTTATAGCATGCTTCTAGTCCCCCCATGATTACAGAGAAAAGCTTAAATATGTGAATGGAGTGTACCTTGAAGACTCAAAAAACAGAATTTAGATAACCAAAGCCCGAAAGTAATATTTTTTTACAAACATGTTTAAGCCAATCATCATTTTTAGGGGTCCCAGTCTATAACTCGTGAACGTTTGGGGTCTGCTGTAATGATACTGATTCTGAAAGGCTTCACTGGTCTCTTAACCCAGAGGTGCCTTTCTCGGTAGTGTGAATGTGCTTGACTTACTGGTAAGTAACATTCCTTTTGTCTGTTAGATTTAAGTCTAATAACTTAATCAAAATCACTGACTTAATTGCAACTGTAGGATCAAGGCACCAAAGTGGGTGGGGTTTGGGGTTTATTTTTTTGGTTTTTTTGGTTAAACTAAAGCCAAAAATGTGTGTGTGTGTGTGTGTTTAGTGTTAAATGCATGACAATTAGCAGGTATGCACTGTTCAACTGGAGGAACACCAGGATTCTGACTCATAGAGATGGACTAGTAATTACCTCCTCTCTGTAACTATATCTTTCTAGGCAAAGCATGTAATTTTACAAAGTTTGCTGTAAACTATATTTTACATTGAAAACCACAACAATGCATTATGCTTTTAGAAATGTGGTGTTTTTTTGAGGTCCTTTTCATGGGGTTTTTCTTTTTTAGCCTTTGTTCTTTCTGGGTTCTGCTATGGAGGTTGATGTTTGCTTTGTGAGGGCTAAATCATGGCCTTGCCACAATCCCCAAGCATGGGGCAGCACACTGTTGTGCTGACACTGTGACTGATTCCTGCTCTGCTACAATCTGCTTCTTGGTCTTTCCCCAGCTACAAAGGGGAAATACCTGTCCCAGGCCTATATGGGTAGCTATGTGGGATTGGGGTACTGAATCTTGACCCCTTCCTTCTACTAACCTGCACTGACAGGGGAGAAATGTAGTGGCTCTGTAGTGCCTGGCTGGGATGATTTAGTTGGGGTTGGTCCTGCTTTGAGCAGGGGGTTGGACTAGATGACCTCCTGAGGTCTCTTCTAACCCTAATATTCTATGACTGCACCACTACCTGTGGCACATGTAACAAGGCAGTCCAGGATTTGATCCTAATGGAAGGTCATATTAATGACAATGTAGCAAGCTCAAGGCTTAGTTGTGGTTGGTTTTTTGTGTGTGTGTGTGTTTTTTTTTTTTTTTTAAAACGCTAAAGTTCATGTATTGTAATGTACCTTTTTAATAGTTGTCCTTGTTGCTGTATTCTGATTGCTGGTAGATGCAGTTTAACTAATGGGTGTTGCTTTAAGATTAAAAGTCCCTCAATCCAAATACATTGAGGGCAAGCAAGTATCAACTTTACTGCTTATCAGAATGATGGCCTGGTCCTCTGAAATCCCTGTGAGGAATGAAAGGTTCTGGCTGTCAGTAAATGTTGTGTGGTGTTTTACACTGGAGACAAATATTTTCTGGGGGAGGGTTACATGAGCAATCTTGACTCTGGACCTTGTACATTAATTGCTTGTTAATGGGCAGCATTTTTTTTGTACTCTCATGTATGATAAATGTGAGTGGGGGGGGGGGGGGGAAGTATGTAAAAACAAGTAAGCAGGATACTCAGTAGTTGTTCCAGGTGTGACATTTTGTCCAAATCAATTCTTCTCCAATTTAGGTCAGTAGTAAACTTTGCATTAACTTCTGTATGAGCAGAAATTGGCATTATTGGTTGTCTTTTTCCCCTGTTACAATACTGTTTGTGTGTCCATCCCGTCGCGCCCCCCCCCCCCCCCGATGATCCTCTGGATCGCCCATTTTCCTCTCTCTGAAATTGTCCTCCATGTCACACGTGCCTAATGAGGCGGACTGCACACACCTCTGTCTGTAGCCTATACACAAAGTTCCTTCAGTGGCTGGGGAAAGGGATGTCACTAAAGACACATGTGCCCATTCCATAATGCACTGACCAAAATCCCTCTGTTACCACCTCACTTTGCAACATCCTGGGAAATTTGAGATCTTGTGTAGTACCCACACACAGACTTCCTGCTTTGGACAGTAGCAAAACCACTGGAGTGGACTGGCCCCAAAAGCTGTTGGTTTTATATGAAACCAGTGCATGATTACTAATTGAATTAATTTAGTATACTTTTGTGGACTGAACTGTCAACCAGTGACACAGACCTCAGCAACTAAAGTAAAGAAAACAGTGTGTGGTTTGTTTTGGTTTTTTTGTTTTGTGTTAGGGTGAAGATGTATTGAAATCTGACTGCTGCCATTATTAGACTGATAGTGGAAGGAGTTGCCTCATCTGAAGATTCTGAATCTGACTATGATGAAGTAAAATGGTCAAAACTTTGACCTGCTCACACATCAGTAAAATAGTATGCTTAGAGGTGCGCATACTTATTTTCTTAAGTGACTCACCTTGCATGTGTTTTGTTTTTATTTATATATATATAGAGAGAGATATTAAAAAAAAAAATCTTTAAAGACCAGGCAAGCACATCTTATCCATTTGGTCAGATTTAATTAGTAATTATTCTGTAAATTTGTTGCCACGTGCTTTTCCCCCCTCTAAATGAACAATTCAGTAAGAGAGAATTGCTGGAACATCACTTAAGATGGGGGCTTATTTACTCTCGCAGACAATACATTTTACCATGTATTGGTGTAGGATGGGAGTAGGAGTAGGATGGGAGTAGGATTGGATGCTCAGTGTTTTGGCTTATGTTAGTATTTCAGGAATGGTTCTAGGTAGGGGCAAACATGAGTACAAACAAAATCTGAGGATATAAAGAAGTTTGAGTTGTGAGTTTACTTTCTAGGCCATGTTAAAGGAGTCTGAAAGTGTGCCCCCACAAAATGTGCAGGCTCACTCATTTGCATGCACAGAAACCTGCAGATAGACCATTATGTGTGTCTGTCCCCAATGAACATGTGTATTTACACCCAGGTGTGGGGCCAGAGAGGAGCAGGATGTGTGTGTCCCCCAGACACCACGTTTGTCTTGCCCATTGCTCTCCTTTGGCTGCCCATTCTCTTCCTCCTCTCCTGGCATGAACCCCAGATGCATAGAGGAGACTGTGCAGGGTCTGGAGGAGGGGAGATAGTGCAACAGAGGTGGCTGAGCCTCCCTTCTACTTCCCATTCATGGTGGCTCACTACCTAGGTTGGCTGTCAACCGAGCTTCACTGAAGCAATGTACTCCTGGGAGGGAGGGAGTACACAATGCAGCTCATCAAACAACACTCTGGCTGATCAAAAAGTACAACTGAGGGACTTCACAGTGAAAAGTGGAGGGTGGTGGGGAGACTTGAGACTCTAACATTGAAAGGACACTTCAGCCCTGCAGATGCAGCGACCTCTATGTTGAGGAATGGGCCTTCTGTGCCTGTAGGCCCTGCTCTTCTCTCTGCCAGCACAGCTGTGGGATGCCAGTGGATGCTACCTCTTAACCTTTGCTCTGCTCTCCGTCCTTGAGAAGGAGAAGAAAAATAGAGGTTTGCAACTGGTTCCTGCTTCTATCAGCATTAAATTCCACCTCAAAACCAGTGTCAATTCTGCCAAACTGGTAATCCTAGGATTACATGGAGCAGGTGCTCCCCAGCCTGCCCTGTCACGCTCCTGCCCCAAGCTACACAACCTCATCACCACAGGCTCCCAGGAAAAAAGGAACATACCACTGAGGCATTGTTTCTTCCTCCAGCCCTGCGTCTTGTTGCTGGGTTTCTCTGTCCCATTATTTTTATTTGTACCTCTCCGGAGTACATGGTGTAAGTCAGCACTTCTTAAACTGGGGGTCAGGACCCCATTTTAACGGGGTTGCCAGGACTGGCTTAGACTTGCTGGGGCTCAGGGCCCAAGCCTGAGGGGGGAGGGATAGCTCAGTGGTTTGAGCATTGGCCTCTTAAACCCTGGGTTGTGAGTTCAATCCTTGAGGGGGCCATTTAGGGATCTGGGGCAAAAATTGGGGATTGGTCCTGCTTTACGCAGGGGGTTGGACTAGATGACCTCCTAAGGTCCCTTCCAACCCTGATATTCTATGATTCAGCCCTGGCGGTGGGGCTCATCTTACAACCCCCTGGCTGGGGCTGAAGTCCTTGGGCTTTGGTTTTGACCCCTTCCCCACCCAGGGCAGTGGGGCTCAGGCAGGCTCAGGCTTTCGTCCTCCCTCCTGGGGTTGTGTAGTAATTTTTGTTGTCGGAGGGGGTCGCAGTGTAATGAAGTTTGAAAACCCCTGGTGTGAGTACTAATTGCCTGGGACACGTAATGTGATTACATAAAAAACTTTGTTGTGGAGCAGGTAGGGTTGCTACACACAAGCCACTGAACAGTACATGCTATCTACTCCTTCACCCAAAAACACACGTTTTACCATAACCACAGCTACTGTACAATACACATTGCAACCCTAACTCTACCCCCTTTTGCCCTTCTGCATATGCCCCTTTACCAGATTATATTTCCCCCCAATGCGAGTCATTGTGGATACTTGGTGCAGTGGTTAACTGTGTTGAGAGACTGAAGTTTACTAAAGGGTTGTGCACAGAAGTGTAGTTCTTCAAGTGATATCTCCATCTTTTGCAGTCACTCCCCTCTGAATATCAGTCTACCTGATATTTCTGACATAACTAGGCTCTTTCTTCATCTTCCTGTTTGCTTACAATCTTCCGTACTGTTGTTTTTACTCTGCAATTGGTAAGCTGTGTCCACAAAAATCTTATTTTACCTAGGGTCTCAAGTAATTGTGCTCTTTTTAAACTTCTCCTTCTCATCACCTCTTTTAGCTTGATAACTAAAACTATGCACAATTTAACTCAAATGCTGTTGAAGTCTTTTCTGTGTCCTTTAACTGTCCAGCTCTCACCTCCATACAGGAGAGTTGATCATATGTACCACTTCAGCACCATAGGGCAGATGTGCAGTTTCAGCTTTTGACAATTCACAAGTCTCTGGAAATTGTTGATCCTTTTTTGCAACCTGTCTCCTCTTGATTTCTTCATCACATCTGTCTGATGCTATTAGACTCTCTAAATAGGGGAATCTATTCCCTTGTTCCACTACTTGATTGTCAAGGTATAGGTGTTGCCTGCTTTGTGAGTCACTGGGTTTACTTATATTTTTTTTTTGTCTTCCTAATGTTGATTGTCATTCCATATTTCTTGCTGGTGGCGTTCACAGCAACAAGCATGGTCTGAAGTTCTTCCCTAGTCAATGTGATGTGAACTGGGTCATTGGCATAGGTTATGTTCTTGATATGTATGCCCTGGCTGGTGTCTTTAAACTCTCCTTTATTCTACCTTCTACATATATATTAAATAGTTGCAGAGAGAGAATGCAATCTTGATGTACACCTTTCTTGATGCTGCAATACTCATATAATTTGCATTGCTGCTTTGTCCCTAATCCAGTCTTTTTGTATTTATGGTAGATCTTGAGTCAATATTATGTATTTTTGAAGGATCTGTATCGTTGTTAGATTTTTATCATAACCTACAAAGTCCACACATTTCTCTTTTCACTTGTATCACATGCTTACATAAGATCCTCAGGGTAAAGATTTCCTCCCTTATGCCTACTTCTGGGTGGAAACCAAGCTGACTTCTGCTAATTCTTGTCTCAAGATGTTGATGTATCTGAGTGCCAACAATTTTCAACAAAACTTTGGGTGGGGCTTATAGTTTTGATGTTGTTCACATTCTCTAGCGAGAATAACCTTTTGTAGTGGAACAAATGTTAATATTCTGTGTGTATATTCAATTAAAAAGTTTTAGCAAGTAAGTGGTGGTGCGTTTGTTTGTTTGTTTGTTTTGTTTGTTTTTTAAATTGTCATTCAGGAGTTAGAGGCAGGGCTCATAATTCAAAGTTAACTTCGGCCCCTAGGGATGCTAAGGTCCTCTCTGCTGTAGGATAATGCAAGCGGAAAAGCATAGCTCCTGACAGAGAAGATTTTGTGTGTGCACAGCCTGCATAAACCGAGCCTGCATCAATCATACCATCAATCAGGTTTGTATGCATAGCGCACAAACTTCTATTCTAATGTGAATCACTGCTAGAAATGACCCCAAAGCACATGTAGATATATAAATGAAAACACCAGACCTGCTTGTTGCAACAGGCCTAGTCAGGTTCCTCTTTTTCCTAGTCGGTGTTGTGTAAAGAAACAATCCTTTCTGTGAGATATCGGTCAACAATGGAAAAGGAGGACTGCCAAAGACAAATTTCAGCCAGAATGCAAGTACGTCCTTTTAAAAACTTTATGAAAAGGGCAGGGAGGGACCTACACAGAAAATTCAAAGGGCGTGATAGCTAACCCTGTGTGAAATTTCACACTGGCCACCTACTTTGAGAAATAAAGTGGGCATAAAAATGCTGTTAAGCATAAGACTACAACCCTAACTATGGAGTCACTGATAGCCACCTCCGTAATATGGTTTTAAAAGCAAAACAAGTCTACCAGCCATATGTTAACTTTGACTCAATATGTACAGTGCTTAAAATATATCCCGGTGCCTTATGTATCAAGTTCCTCATTCCAGCCCTCAAGGCTCTACACAACTCCACCCTCTACATATCTTCCCCAACTCCCTAAACTCAGTACAGTTCTTTGTACTGACACCTTCTTTTCTCTTCCTGGACCACCACTGATTTTGTGATTGCTTTTATGCTGTTCCATATGCTTGGAAACAGCCTTCCAAGTAGAGTTCACAAAGGCTTCGTCTCTCATTTTTTAAAAAATAGATGCATTCCAGCCATAAACACCACACCCTGCTCCATGTGTGCTCTGTATTGCACCCCTCTGGTCCTGGTGCCATTAGTCAGTAGATCTTGGGAGCAAACTTTGTTTGTTCAGCACATTTTACCCATTGTACACTGCTCTGTACACCTAAAACACTATGTAAACAATGGAAATAAACAGGGCCTGCTGGTACAAGCCAGTGGAGAGATTCATTTCCTGAAGAGGGGGGGTGGGGGTGTGTGTGTGGTCCATTGTTCAAGTGTTCGATTATACCATTTTTTCATCTGAGTTTCAGCCTTGAGACTCCTATAGCTTATACCAAGATACACCAGAGCTCTGTGTGGTGCCAGAATACAGTAGAACCTCAGCTATGAACACCTTGGGAAGGGTGATTGTTTGTAACTCTGAACATAGGCGCCGACTCCGCAGGTGCTCAGCACCCACCGGCAGCTCCCCGCCAGCCCCGGGGCCTGCGCCCAGCTTACCACAGCACCGGGCGATGTTGCGGGGCCCCGCCCCTGACACTGGGCTACGTGACGTCGGGGGCAGGGCCCCGCGACGTCATCCGGCATTGAGGGAGGGGCAACGGCACCCACGGGTGCCGCCGGAAGTCAGCTCCTGTGACTCTGAACTAAATATGGGTTTTTTTTCAAAAGCTTACAACTGAACATTGACTTAATACAGCGCTGAAACTTTACTATGCAGAAGAAAAATACTGCTTGCTTTTTTTTTTTAGTAGTTTACATTTGACTCAATACTGTACTATATTTGGTTTTTTATTTGATTTTTTTTTTTTTTGTCTCTGCCGCTGCCTGATTGTGTACTTTTAGTTCCAAATGAGATGTGTGGCTGACTGGTCTGTTTGTAACTCTGAGGTTCTACTGTATGTCGAATGCAAAGGCTGCATAAAGCCAATTTTCCCCTCTGTCCCCGTCTCTGCAGAAAAGGCATAACTGAGAATCAAGCTCAGAGAGTGGGAGTGAGTGGTACTGGGCCAACAGCATGCTCAGTGTGATGGATATACCAGATCTTACACACCCACACTCTCTTCTCCCCTCCCCCCCCCCCCCCCCCCCCCCCCCCCGGCCGGCCGGCCCACCCCCAGGAAAAAAGCAATGAAGGTGGGTCCTCCAGGGCTGCCTAGAAAGCTGCACAGAAGTAGCCAATAAGAGCCCAGCAGGCTCAGATAAAAGGAGCTGTAGGGCCTTAACAGGTCAGTTCCTGGCTGGAACCAGAGAGGTGAGGAAGGGAGCTCATATCTGGTCAAAGGAGATTGATGAGCTGCATTTACTGGAGGTGGGGGAGACAGGACCTGAAACCCTAAGGTAACAGGTGAAGATAAAGGGACTAGGGGCAGGTCTTCACTCCCCGCCGGATCGGCGGGTAGCAATCGATCTATCGGGGATCGATTTTTCGCGTCTCGTTAAGACGCGATTAATCGATCCCCGATCGCGCTCCCCGTCGGCTCCGGAAATCCACCTCATCAAAAGGCGGAAGCGGAGTCGACGTGGGAGCGCCAGCGATCGACTCGCCGCCATCCTCATGGTCAGGTAAGTCGATTACGATACGCCGACTTCAGCTACGCTATTCACGTAGCTGAAGTTGCGTATCGTAGATCGACCCCCTCCCCTAGTGTAGCCCAGGGCTAGGTGGAAAGAGGCCCAGGGAAAACAGTAGCAACTAATGGAAGGAAGCAGTACGGTTGTGGATAGGGCCCATTGGTTGGGGACCCGGATGAGTAGGCTGGCCTGGTTTCCCCCACCTGCTGTTGGCAAAGTGGCCTAAGCCCGGTGTAGGGGATAAGGCTCTTTTAGCGTCCCTAGCAAAAGGCTGGTTTTAAAGGACCCAGAGGGGGGCTGTGGAGCCTGGTGGGGACAGAGAGTTTGGTGAACTCTTTGGAAGTCTGGAAGGGGTTTATATTGATGGTGAGAGTTGGCTGGAGGACTGAGGCACTGAAGACCTGTCTGGAGAGGTCAGTAACTGACGTGGGGGTGGAGGGACCAGGAGTGAGGAAGAAGATTGTACTATCACAACCAGCTGCTTGGAAATACTCCAGGCAAGTCCCACCCTGTCACACTCCTCTTTAGAGGGAATGCTGTACCTAAAATCTGCAGGGCAGCTCTCTTTTTGACGAATAAGAAGGCAGCATTGATGAGGGCCCAGGGTATATCCAACAGGTTCTCCTTAAACAGAAGAATGGTAGTTGTACCATACAGATATAAAGCAGAATTGGATGTAAAGCTGTGGACTGAGTTACAGACCTCTCCAGAAAAAGGTGGTTAAGACATGGTCATGTGCAGCAACTGTCCTGAGATTTTGCCTGACTGAATCGGTTTTATGTGAAGAGCTTTCAGATAACCTTTTTTCTGAAGGGACTAAATAAATAAAGCTTCCCCGATTGGTTTGAAGTGAGTCTTGAATGTTGTCTTCACTTTTTTACAAATTATTAGTCTAAATTTTTCTTGCTTGAAAAATTTAACCAACTTATCGTGTTTGAAATGAGACTAATTTTGCCACCCACAATACCTCATTAGTGAAATAAGGTGCTGTTTTGTGTATTTACGCATAGGCTCCCTAGAATTATTTCACTGTGACAAAAGGTTTTTAGGAAGAAAACAAAAATCAATTACTCATTGAATTGCTCATTAGAACATCATACAGTAACAGAAAAAAGTGTACTTAAGTATCACACTGTAGATTAGACTTAGAATTTAATTGAGAACATATGAAAGTAGAAAGGTAATACTGTATTGCTTTCATAATTTGTATCCATAGTCCAGTCTGTCAAGGGAATTCATTTATATTCTTATTGGGAGACAGTGTGGTCTAGTGTGTACAGCAGGTGTTGTGATCCAACTGATCCAGAGAGGCTGAAATAGCACTTTGCCATCTTTATAATGCAATCCACAAAGAATCATCCCACTCCCTACTAGTCAGCACAGGACAAGCAGTGAGTGCAGAAGGCAGTGGGTGGGAGAGTGGGCCTAAGATCACAAAATGGAGATGTCTTGGGTCTCTCCATGGTAACCCAGGGAGTTTGCCATGCAATAACTAAGTATTGCTCTGTTTTATTTTGCATTACATTTAATAATACCCATGGGCAATGTAGAGCATGCTGATGTAACCATATTTTAGATGGGGGAACCCAGGCAGAGAATATACTTAGCACACTGTATGCAGCAGACACATTCTAAATGTGGTGAGGCAAAACTGTCAAAATTCCATTCACGGTAAGAATACCCTTATCATGATGTCTGTATTTTTCCTGTGTGTGTCACAGAAGGAAGACAATGGAATGTACCATCATAAAGTCCTCATCAATGAAAGCTTTGCCATTGACTTCACTGGGGCCAAGATTTCACCCCTGAACTCTGTCAAATAGGCAATTTTTTATGTCATTTGAAACATGCAGTGGCTGACTCCAAACACAGACAGTGCTTTGTGAAAACTCGGGATTCCCAGTTGTCGGGGCATGTGACAGAGGAGTAAAGAGACAGTTGGAAGTCCAAATTAGGTTGAGCTAAGTCATTCTGATGCAGACCCTCAAGGCTGAAGTGTCAGTCAATATGCATGTCTGATGGCTGACATTGGGGATTGAATAGAGGATTTCTAATGCTAAACGCATGAGTTTCTACAGCTTAAGCTAAACCTCCAAGCTGTGTAGCTGGGGCCTGCAACAGACTCTCAGTCTGTGAATTGGGCACAGAAGGGAACATGTAAAATGCTGTGCATTACACGTATTCACACTGACTGACTGGTAACTGGGGAGGCAACTTCTACAAGCTCCAAAATGGCTTAAACAGCACCATGCTAATACACCTACAAAGTTTGTAGCGGAGAGTGCCACATTCTGCTTTATCACCATTCAGGCATTTCTATTTACACAGATGCATTCCCCTATTCCTGGACTCTTCTCCTGAGCTGTTCACAGGGCAATTCACCCAACCTTCCTCTACAAGGGCTGGGATAGCCAGGTTGCAAGCAGATGAGCTGCTCTACAAGACTGCACTTTTCCTGTTATGTGCAGGACTTGGGGTGTCCTGGCCCCTGCTTCTATTCCTATCTCTGCCATTGGCTTGCTCTATGATCTTCTCTGTTCCTCTGTCATGGAGATGGCAGTATTTCACAGGTTCATCTTTATAAAGAGCCCTGAGCGCCGCCAACAGAAGGTGCTAAAAGCGTGAAGTATTATTCATCTATACTTTAGCAGAGCAGGTTTTGCATATACACTTTTTTGGGGGGGCGGTGAGGGGTTAATTCTAAGAATACCCTTGTCTTAATTCAGTGTAGTCCCTCACACACAGAACCTTGCATGGTAGCCCCTGCCCTTCCAGCTGAGGGTCGAATGAGACTAGCAAACCTGTTAATGCCGCTCCTGACTCAGCAGGATCAGTGACTGGAGGCAGTATCCTTAGGGCAGTGGTCCCAAACGTGGTGCCTGCGGGCACCGTGGCGCCCGCCGGGGCATTTATATGCACCCACCATCAGGGCCGCCACCAAGGAACGAAGAGGAGAGGAGCGCATCCGCCGGAGAACCTGCCACCGAAATGCCACCGAGGAGTGCTTTCGGCGGAGAAGCTGCTGCCAAGGAGTGTGGCCACCGGAGAAGTGTCGCCACCGAAATGCCGCAAAGAAGTGTTGCTGCCCGCCACACTCTTCTGAAGGCATGAATGTGCTCTTGGCACAGAAAGGATGGGGACCACTGCCTTAAGGGTTGATCATGCTGACTACACAGCAATTCCTGCTTCTAGGATTGAATTCTTTTTTTCATTATGCAGTAACATTATATTGTAATGCAAATATAGGAGCTACTCCCAATCCCACCTGCTTCTGCTATTATTGTCTGGTCTTTATCTACATGCTAACAATCTGTT
Source organism: Macrochelys suwanniensis (assembly GCA_033296515.1). NCBI lineage: Eukaryota > Metazoa > Chordata > Testudines > Chelydridae > Macrochelys > Macrochelys suwanniensis. Next base: position 6,588,161 of record CM065797.1, read on the forward strand.
CTCCTGTAGCAGGGCAGGAAAAATGGTGGCACTCAAATGTAGAATTTGCTGTTTGGCTAGTTATGGTGCAAATCCCCACAGCTTTAATCCTGACTTGTTCCAGAAGGATCTGGTCTAGCTCACTCCTCGCTCTAGGCAGAAACATATTAACTGCACAAGGTGACTATGATGTGAAACATTGTGCTAAGGCCACCAATTAATGTAGAGAACAGATGGGATTCATCTGTATGTGCAGATATGACATACTAAACCCTACAGATTTGGCACTTTTACAGCTCCTTTCTGAATTTAGGTATATTTTTAATCAAGGAATAAAGTAGATATTATCCTGATAAAAGGGATAGTTAGGGAACGGCAAAGTCCTTTAATATGGAACAGTAATGGATACTTTGAAAGAAATTACTTATTAGAGACCTCTGAAAGACAGACATGAAATTAATAGTTGTGTGTCACTTTCATTACCGCTTTTGACAGTCTGTATTCTTTTTCTTTCAGGGCAGCATGGTTGTTAGGGCTTTTGTGGTGAATAACCCTTTTTGTGTTCAGTTCAAGGCTGAGTATAATTACTTTATAATTTTGGCTCACGAGGCCATTTTAGACAGTTCTTCCAGGGGAAAAAAGAGCTCATCTACTGCAAACTACCCTCATTCAGCTGCCCTTCAGAGGGATGTCACTGCAAATGCAAAGGGTGCTCTTTTTGTCTTTCCTCATCACTTGCACATGGTGTATTTTTTCAGGATCCAGCTACTGTCCAGCACAGTGAGCTGAATTTGGGCTTGACATTGTTAAAAGCTGGCATTCGTTGGCTCTGACAAGTGAAGTCCCCAGTCAAGGTACATGTCTGGTTTAACAGCATAATAATCATGTAATAATAAGGAAAGGAAGAACCTGGGCATACTGTGCAGGTTTTTAAAGCTGATACCCCCAGGTCCCCATGAATCATTGGGCTGATCAAACCAACGTACTCCTGCATGTCAACAAAAGTTACTCTTGCATGTCATTCCAGTAAACTTCCCCAAATTGAGTTCACCTTTCCATGGCACCTGTGATCTAAGGAGCTCAAAACGTTTTAAAAACACTAAGCCCCACAGTCTGTGGGCAGGTCTTCACTACCCGCCGGATTGGCGGGTAGCAATTGATCTATCGGGGATCGATTTTTTGCGTCTCGTTAAGACGCGATTAATCGATCCCCGATCGCGCTCCCCGTCGGCTCCGGCAATCCACCTCATCGAAAGGCGGAAGCGGAGTCGACGGGGGAGCGGCAGCGATCGACTCGCCGCCGTCCTCATGGCCAGGTAAGTCGATTACGATACGCCGACTTCAGCTACGCTATTCACATAGCTGAAGTTGCGTATCGTAGATCGACCCCCTCCCCTAGTGTAGCCCTGGGCTAAGAGATAAGCAAGTACAATTGTACCCAAATAGTTTTACACCCACACAGTTGTTGTTTGAGGCACAGAAAGGTTAAGTGACTTGCCTGTGGTTTCTCAGTGAGCCAGTAGCAGAGCCAACAATAACATTCAGGAGGTTGACGCTGTCTTGTGCTAATCAGTAGGCTAAATTGCCTCACCAAATGTCCTCTGATTTATTTATTTTTCCTCTCAGGCTAGTTTTATATGATAGTTAAATCCTACATCTGTCTACCTGGCACATTCCACTCTCCTTACTATTTAACTCCTTCCAGGAATACAGTTAAATATGTACTCTGCACCTTACTTTGTTGCTTGACTGCTGATTTCAATTTGATACTGCAGCTATTTGTCCTTGCTAATTATATATGTGTGCAAAGTCTCGGAAAATCTGAACATTTAAAAAAAGTTGGTTTTGTGGAAGCTCCGAGGATGTACCCCTGAAATGTGATTGCTGACTAACTGGTTACCATCAGTATCTTTTTTTTTTTTTTTTTTTTTTTTTTTTTTCCTTTCTACCCTGTTTAAAAGCTGGCTTTTAGAATTCCAGGCTCCCTTTATTTAAGGTCTAGAAAGTGTTTCTCTCTTGTTTTAACAATGTTGTTTAAGCTGTGCCTCTAACCTGGGATGCATCACTTATGTATGGTCCCCATGGCAACCATGCACTGGTATGGGAATTCCTTTTATGGCTGATTTCCGAATCCAGGATGGCCGGAACTGGAGACTGCAGACTGTTACCTAGCAACCTGTTTCTATGCTGTGGGTAACTAGGAAATGCAGCCAGTGCAAAGTGTTTTTTAATAGAGCCTGTCATCATGGTCATATGTTCCATTCTGTCAACTTTGTCTTTTTAGTATTAAATAATTACTATGTTATAACACTGCAGAAAGGCTGCTGTTTTGCTTTTATTGTCTCTCCCTCCTCTTACGTTGACTGTTTGGTGCAGTCAGGAAAGGAAGGCAGATACAACAGTCCATATATTTTTTTTAAAAAATGAGAATGTTCTATTCAGCATGTGATGCCTACAGTAATTAAAATGATGCCATCTGCACAGTGTGAAAAGAAACTCGTCGTTGGCTTCTCAGGTTTGCAGCTGATCAGACTTTGTGTTTCAGGGTAAGCCTTCTGAGATGCAGGTTCTCCAAGTCCATTTAACTGACTTGCCTAATTCCTGCTCTGGTCCTGACTCCCTCTGTGGCCTTATTCTCCCTCGGTTTACTCACCTTTACAGTAGAAATTTAGTTTTTTGTTTTTTTGTTTTTTACAAGGGGGGGGGGGACGGACATGAGTTAATCCTAGTAAAGAATTTTGAAGGTGTATGCTGAAATAAAAATGTTGTTTTTACTAAATCTTTATACTACAGCCATGTCACCATCCACGAAGGTATCAATCAGGATCCTGTCATACTAAGAGCTGTACAAATGCATACAAAGATATAATCCATCTCCCTGAGAGCTTACAATCCATGACCCTGATTCAGGGAAACCATATCTACTCAGGAAATTGGGTTTAACTTTAAGCAAACGAGTACTCCACTGAAGCTACCAGGCCTCACATGCTTAACGTTGACTTTGCTGGATCAGACTCTTGCAGGTAGAAGCCAGTGAGTCGAGGCAACAGCATGTAGTTGGGGGGCATTCATACAGATATCTCTAGCGTATCCCCTGAAGTCTGTGGGTTAAGGAGGTAGAACCCCAGCTACTGTGGTGGAGTGTGGAGAACACAACATACCATTGTTCGTACACAGCATACTGTCATACATAGAAGCATAAGCAGGAAATTTTGAGTTGGAACTTGTCACACTGACATTTGCTTGAAAATTTTTAGGGAATTTTCTCATTCTTGTAGGGCTTCTGAAATCAATGACCGGAGAAGAGGTGACAGCCTGTCAGCCTCTCGTCTTGAGCCAAGTCCAAACATCAACAAGAGAGCTGACTGCATGCTGTGCTTATCCTCCTTCTACATGGAATATGTTCCTTCCCATTATGTGCACACAGAGAGAAGGACCATTAAATGTTTTGTGACTCAGTACAGCATTGGAATGAGAAAAGAGATACTTAGCAGTTAGTGTTTTTATAAAACATAAGGGGAGAGGGCTCAGTTAAGCTCCTTGCAAGGTTGAGCCACACTGGAGAATTCAAAAGACGCTCTGTCCCAGTGTGTCGCTAGAGGCATTGTGCCTTTCAAAGGCATTTTGCCTTGTGGCTCATGAGAGGAGCAAGTTGGCAAGCAGTCATTTCTACATCTGTGTACAAACTGTATCTAGCATTCTCCCAGATGTAGAGGGAGAAAGGGGGACCTAGGCCTCTACCTTCCTCCGGATTTGCCCCTTTCTGGGGCTATCACTGTTTGCAGCAGTAGCCAGCCCCACCCCTATTGTGCATTGCAATATCAGGAGCCAGATTATATCTATAGGAGACCCCATATTTATTCAGTTGAGTCATTAAGCATGGCGTGCTGTTGCAGGGTCCCCTCACTGTGGTTGGCGCCTCCTCCTGGCTGCTCTTGGGAATAGTTCTCTTCCAGGTCTGATTCTCCCCTTGCCTCAACCTGTTGTCATCTCTCGCTCTAGGAGCTGCAGCTTTCTTTTCGTGATTCAGCTCTCCGGCCACGTTCTTGTGTGGTTTCATCTTCTGGGGTATGGAGTCTCAATGGACCTGCTCTCCGGGCAATGCCACTCTGTCAGTGGCTGGTAGAGGAACCCCGGCCTGGCCATAACTACAGGTTTTAACACAGAGACCCCACAACTTGCAAAGTTTACTCAGTCCCCAGCCTTGCTGCTCTCTCCATGGACTGCTTTCTACTGTGTCTCCAACACCCTTCTCTCTTCTGGGTACACCCTTCCCTGAGGGACCAGCTTTCTGGGATCCTTCCTTCCCTCTCTAATGCACAGATGGTGGCTGTAGACATCCTTACTGCAGCCATTTCTGTTGCCAGCTTCCTGGCTTTATTTTTTTTGCACTGTTCCTCAGCAAATTCACTTCCCTATTCACATCTTAAAACAAGCTATTGTTGTGACAAATCTGAGCGCTTATAAGCTCTGGCCTCTGCCTCAGGAGGGGAAGGAGCCTTTCTTCTGTTGCCCTCCGAAGCTCATCAGGCAGTAGAGAGGTAGCCATCCTTTCCCTAGCTCCTTGCACACTGCATGGATTGCTAGAGAGTAGGATAAATCTTCTGGCAAGTAATGGGCTAGAGGCTTTGTCAAGAGTTGCTCTTCGCCTAAGTATCTGAGAGCACATTGCACACAAATAATTAAACTTTAGTCCTTCCCTTCCCTGTGAGGCAGGTGGTATGCCAATTTTCCCAATGAAGAAACCAAGGCATGGGAAAGTCCAGTGATTTGCTCAGTGGCGCACACAAAGTCAGTGACAGATCCAGAAATAGAACCCAGAATTCCTAATTTCCTCTCCCGTCTGCCTCCCTCTAATGTATTTTGGAAATCAACATAGGAAAACTAAAAGGGAAACATACTGAGCATGGTGATAAACTTTGGGTCAGACAAGATATTGTTTGCTATGGATCAACTCTCCTTTTCAAAGAAACCTAGGATTTGCTATTGGGGACATCTATCCTGGTATGCGGCAGGAAAAGATCGGGGGATGGAGGGGAAACAAAACCACGCATCTGCTGTTGTATAATGTACATGGATAACATTCTTCCTGACCCTCATAGTAATCATCTTGTATTTATAAAGCAGAGATTCATTTACACACACGTTGGGTTGAACCGCTACAAATATTTTTGGTCATGAGGTTTTCTCTTCCCTTTTGAAATCAAGAGAGTCGTCCTGTAAGAGTCCAGTTCGCAGACAGCAGTGCTGTGAACTGGAGAGTTTTGTTAAGCAGCTTGTCCCATATATAGCTTCCCAAAACACACAAGGTGAATTCCTGGCCTCACTGAAGTCAATGGCAAAACTGCCATTGACTTCAGTGGGAACAGGAGGGATTTTGCCTATACATCTTACTTTTGATACTGAAGCCTGAGGATTCATTTGGATACATAATCTGAGAGGGTGTAACTTGACAGCTCTCTAGACTTCAGTGGGGTACATTGGTTTATACCACCTGAGAATCTGGTCTGTCATGTCTTACACTATTTTTTTTTTCCGAAAGAACATGTCACGTTGGCCCACAGTGATATTTAGCAGTACCAATCCTTGTAGAAATAACAGACTTTAAATCAATACTAATTTTACTTCACATAGTTGCATGTGTCATCATTAGCATAAGGTGCCATTAACAAATGGTCCATATGCTTTTGTTGTTTCATATTTTCTGTGATGCTGTGCTATGAATTTGCAACGTCCTTTGGGACTGCTTATTGTCAATGGAAGTAATTTCACAACACACGAGTTGAGTGATTAAGTTGTGAAAATAGATCTTGTTCTTCTTCGTTGTTATGCAGACTTCATTGCCTTAGGAATAACTGACCATAGTTATCTTCACTAGGTGTTTATATCCCAACCTTAATTGAAGCAAACACGATTCTGCAAATCTCTTCATGGAGGCCTTCATACAATTTCAGTCCAGTAAGTATGCTGTCAGCTGTAACTTGTTCTTTTAATCTTTTGCAGTGGTTGTTAGGTGATGGGGTAACATTTCTGAAGATAATTTTCTATTTATCCACAGTCCAGGTACTGAGAGTGGATATTTACTGCTCATGAATGACCATTCCTGTCAGTCCAATTTAGTCTATCCTTTTCTGTACTTTTCAGGAGGATTTTACCTATACAACTTTTTACAGATGTTTTTTTTTTTTTAAGTGTGGCAGTGAGCTAAAGGATAAATTCAGATTCTTAGGTTGCATTTTAAATATGTATTCACAGTAAAGCTAGGGCTTCAGCCTTCAAGTACTAACATAACAGATGGCTACATCTTGATTATGCTATCCTGCAGGCTATTTTAGTCGTATTGGATCAGATGGAAAAAACAGCGAGACTAACATTTGTCTTTACATTTTTCAAGAAGATTGTCACTACATAAATTGCATTTTCATACCGAAATATCCAGCATTGATTGGATTCTAGGAACAGGAAACAAGACACCAGATGACAAAAGTGACTGGGAGACAGACTAACCCCACTTTGCTGGTAAAGGTCCATAGTAACTGGGATGAGGCATAAACTGAAGCAATGGACAGTTCAGAATGGTGCCATCTGGTTTAATGATGTGATGAGATATGAAGACCGTCCCTATGCAGTAAGTGTTGTTAAAAGCACACCTACACACACCCCTTTGTGTGTGATCTGAAGCACACTGTCAGGATGAGATGGAACCAGAAGAATTTGATTGACAGACTGTGACTAGGCCTTTTGTTACAAGCTAGTTGCAATCTTGTGGCCTGCTGCAATATGCTGAGTGCACTCAACTGCCACTCTCCGGATCAGACCCTTGATATTTTATCCCCATATCTGCTCTAATTCATGCATGTGTATGAACAGACAAAGCTAACGTGTGCAAGCAAATTCTGAGTTTATATGATCCTCCGGATGTTAGATGCAATGTTATTTACGACTCTCGCTGTGTTTGTTAAATGAGTTTAATGAGAGGTGAATGGGGCCTAGCATCAGTATATACACATCAACTAGTGAAAGAATTCTCAGAGACAAGATTCTGCCACTCATGCACACGGAGTAGTAAGAACCAGCTTTTCAGAAGTCCTCGGCACACACAATCGGGGGCCAGATTTCAGAGCTTAGCACATCAGGTGCACTTTGGGAATTGAGCTCTTCTGAAAAACTAAGTATCACTGGGTGCTGAGCACCTTTAAAAAATCTGACCCGAATTTACTATGCAAATCATCCCATTAGTTTAAATAGATCTGGGTGCAGAATAACGTGCTCCTCAGTATGAGCAAGGATGGTATAATCCAGCCCTCAATTTTGGGAGAATTCACTCATTTGACTAAATTAGGTTTACAATCCCTACTCCCTTGTGTGATTGTCCTCCGTCTTTGGGTAATCTGAATGCAATCCAACATATGTAGGAATCTCTACTTGGAGGAATGCTGATTTAATGAATATTGAGTGAGAGAAACGCAGCAACGCTACATTAAAAGCCAAGACATACAGGGAGTAAGTGACTGGAAATGAGAGCCCTTCATCTAAGAAAAGCAGGACAAATATTTGTGGTGGTTTGATAGAAGATTCTTTTTCTCTGTGGTTTAGACAGGCTTTCCTCAGACATGAAGAAATCACAGTAAGATAAAAATACTCCTGGCTACTATCCATATTAGCCCATATTTATGCACTACATGTCAGGCACAGAAAAAAAAATTTGACCCATTGTTTTTCAAGGATGCTACTTCCTCTACAGATGTTTACAGGTTTTTTTGGAAAGAGTCTCACAGTTTACAAACTGCCCATTGAATTTCCATTTTTTAAATTCCAGGTTAGTAGGATTACTCAATAATTCACAAACATTACAACTTTTTTTGTCTTCTGATTGTCACTTTTGCTTCTGCATGTACTTAATGCACAATTAAGGAAGAAAAGAATTGCCTTATTATCTGCCTTTTCAAATTTTGTTGTGGTGGTGGTGTTTACCTCCACTTCTGAAGGGAGTTCACAATTTGAATGATAGCAATCTGAATATTTGAATAAGATAATTAAGGACTCTATCATGAAACCCTTTACTCATGTTGGGACCACTGATGTAAGTATGGCCTGCACGATTGGACCATTATAGGGTAGTGGTAGCAACCTCTACATTAAATTGCTTAAGGCTGTTATAAAAATGTCCAACTGTTTATTTGAAGAGCTCTAGAGACTCCATTCATTGGCATGGGAGCCTGAAATTCAGCAGTGAAATAGTCCTGAAACTCCAGAAAGATCTTTTGTTATCCCAGTGAAAATCCAGTCAGATTTGTTAAAAAAATATAATTTATTATTAAATGACAAATTGTTAAAAATTGCCATTTCCCATCTGTTTTGCTCAGTAGTGCTATTGCTGCTAAAATCCCTCATCAGCATTGCACATGCACAGCAGAACCTCTGGACATCTTCATGGCAAATCCCAAAAAGGGATGTGGCCTCCTTGCAAATCGAGTGCCACTCAGCTCGAGCTCTACCAAGTAGCTTAAGGTGGTCTGACTGTATAGTCAATTTTTGTCCATCACTGGCAATCTTTTTGTGCCACCTAGGCTTTTGGTGCCCACGTGATCACCGGCTGTGTAGTGGCTTTCCTTGGTACCCATGCTTTGGAATTTATGGGTCTTCCATTCTTATACTATGTCCATACCAGGAAAGCCACTGAAAACAAAACCATTGCTGACGGAGGTGGCTTCTGGGTTCAGCTCTGAATATCCTTTTTTTTTTTTTTTCTGATCTTGTCCTGCCACCTGACATGGAGCAGCTGACAGACAACAAGAATCAAAAATATCAATGTAGTGGTCTTCATTGTCCACATTTCACTTCTATACAACACAGTTGGTAGAACTGTGGTTCCATAGATCTGCAGATTCATAGCAGGCTTGATATCATAATATCCCCAAAGAAGCCGCTGAAAGACCCGAAACATGGCGGCAGCTGCTGCTGTACGTGCATCCACATCTTTTGAGCATTCTCCAGCACTGTATGACAACACCCCAAATATTTGACAGCTACCACTTGCTCAGTGTCCTGTCTGGACTGGTTAATACTGAGCTGATTGTAATCTGGAGCTAGAATCTGCTTGTTGGTAATGGCCAAGGACTTAGTTTTATCTGGATTAATAGCCGGCCCTCTGGACAGGACACAGGCAAAATATATCCTCCTACTACTCTTGCTTAGGGGAAGAGTACTGGGCTGAAAATCAGGAGACCATGAGTTCTAGACTTCTTCTACTGAATGCTATTAATAATTCTGTGCTCATTACAACTCTTAATATTAAGCAAGGCCTCACACCCTACTGAGAAGTTACACAAGCTAGGATTAGAATACAAACTTCTAACATGGCAGACCCAAATCTGTTAGCCACGCTGCCTCTTCAAAAGCACCATTGTTTGATTCCGCTATCTGTAAAATACATATACTATCCACTGGTACTCATCCTCCTCAATTAGCTGGAACACAGAGTAGGACAACCTACTCCTGTGACCAGGGACGGTGCAAGGAAGCTTCGCGCCCTAGGCGAAACTTCCACCTTGCGCCCCCCTGCCCGCCCAGCTGAGGCCCCCCCCCCCCCCCCCCGGTGGCACCTAACCCAGCCCGCTGCCCAGGGACCGCCCCCTCGCCCTGTGGAACCCCCTCTCCCTGCGGCAGCTAACCCCATGGCCTGCAGCAGCTAACCCCGCCCGGGGAGCCCGCCCCAGCTCACCTCCACTCTGCCTCCTCTGGTGAGCACGCTGGCGCCGCTCTAATTCTCCTCCCCTCCCAGGCTTGCAGCGCCAATTGGAGGAGAATTAGAGTGGGGTAGTGTGCTCAGCGGAGGAGGCGGAGTGGAGGTGAGCTGGGGCGGGGAGTGGTTCCCCTGTGCACCCCCCCTCCCCCGTTACTGCGGGTGGCCCTCCCCGTGCCCCCGCCCCAGCTCACCTCCACTCCACCTCCTCACCTGAACGGGGTTTTAGGCGCCCTCAACCACTAGGCACCCTAGTTCGCCTAGTAGTTGCACCGGCCCTGCCTGTGACCTGCTGTTTTAGTCCTTTCACTCAAGTGGCAGGGGATTGTGCTGACCGTCCATGGTTCAGTCTAGAGTTGGTCAGAAAATGAGATTCTTTTTCCTCTGTGGAAGCTTCCTAGAAAAATCCTTTTGATCTTTTCAATTGATCTTTTTTACTATTTTCCATAAATTTTTAAACCAAATTTTTTCATTTTGTTTTTACTTCAAACATCATTGTTTTGTTTTTCTTAAAATCGTTGTTGTTGTTTTTAAATTCAGATGTTTTTCTCCCACCTGAGGGTTTGTTTTTTGTTTTTGCCTTTCTTACTTCATTGGAAAAGGTGGTGGGAAAGTAAAAAGTATGGGAAAGTTTTAAACAGCAAAATGCTGGGAAAGAATGAAAGCATTGAAAGTGCTATGCCCTTGCTGATGCTATGCATTTGCTGCAAAAAAATAAAGTAAAAAAAATTTTTTTTTCAACTATCTTGAGATCTATTGCAATGTAAAATCCTAGTGGAGGCAAGGTGCAGGTACTTTTTTTAATCTCAGTAACTAGTCATGATCAACCCTCTGTCCCCACACCTAGAGTTATTCTCCGCTAACTATATGTGAAAGTAAAAACTACCTGTGCCTTCTCTCTTCTAGGATTTTCCCTTAAGATGGCTGTCTACCTGTAAAAACTTGCCTTCAGTGCAATATATACATATATTGCATTGAAGACATAATTTTAAGTATTACTTTCAGGCTAAATGGCGCTTTTTTTTTTTTTTTTTTTCCAAAGTGAAATTGTTCCTTTCTCTCTGAAAGTGTTCCAAAGCTTGCAGTGTTCCACACTTTTAGTGTTTTCCAAATGGCAAAAGTTAGAAAATGGTAAGAAAGTGGGAGGGGTAAAAACAAAAAACCATTTCAAATAAAAATTTGGAAAAAAAAATTGGAAAGTTCAAAAGTTTCCTTGATCTCAACATTTTTCCCATGAAAAATGTCAATTTCAACAACATCTTTTTTTTGCTAGAAACTATCAGCAAAGTTTTTTTCTCACCCAGCTGTAGTTCAGATTCTGATGAAGCATGAGATGAAGAAAGTGTTACAGCTGTACATATCTTTTAAAAATATACCCTAGGAAATTATATACATTTAAAAAAAGGGAAAAGAAGGTTTATTAAAGCTTCAAAATGAAGCGCTTGAAAGTCAGGAAGTGACAGAATTCGGGTTGCCCATGTAATTGTATTCACCATATTTGCATAAACCATCTTTTTCTTGGGCCCAATTCTCTCTTGCGTGGCATCTTCTGTATTTATTTACACTGGTTTAAATGGGTAGAACAGTACCATTTTGCAAACTGGGAATGTTTTACTCAGTCTGCAATACTGCAAATAATGAAGGTGAACTGGGACCCATGTGTTCTGATGATTATCTTTTCATTATAGCTATAACACATTTGCCTGCAGCTGTATGTTTACGTGGTTTTGTCAGACTCTAGCAGTGGAGCTAAGTTGCATTCAATGAAGCCACAGCAGACATGGCTAAATTACTGGTGTTAAGAACATTTGGCATTTTTACAATAGTCAATGTATTTGTCATGAACACTTAATAAAAATAGCAGCTGGAAGGCCATTTGGAAGCAAGGAGGAAGAGGGACATTTATTGCATTTGAATAAAATTGTTAGCTACAAGGCAAAAATTATATTAGATTGGCAACTCCTACCCTTGAAACTGTCCCAATAACTCAGCTACACTCATCTGTTTGGCTCTCTGTTCCAGAAACTACTGATTTTAATGCTGGTACTTTGCTGATGGGGTCAATACATGGCTCAGGGTAAAGAACAGTGAGCTGTTGGCTGATTCCCCAGTAGGTTTAGCTTTTATTTTCTGAATAGAGAGTGAAAGCAAAGGAGGGAATACTCATAAAACAATTCATTGTATTATAAACAAACACAAATAGCCACAGGAGCTCTTGGTGGCTTTGACAGCTAATTTCAGATTCAAAGGCAAGTTAATTTCCTCCACCTTCACCTGTAGGTGTCACTGCAGTGAATTAAATTAATTGTTGCAGGAATGTAATGGTAAACAAAACAGCTGCTGAATAAACAAGCTTTGTTAAAACCATGCTGGCTGAATAAATACCTAATCTAATGGCACCCACAGGAAAATGGTCCTGGAAATACTAATTACTCTCCCGTATTGTAAATAAGTCTTGTCTAACAGTATAATATCAACATCCATCAGATTTTCCTGTAATTTGTGGATTTTTTTTTAATAGGAAAGGAACATAATGGGGGGGGGGAACTGCAAGAGTTGTTTTTAAAAACTTTCATGGTTTTTATGCCTGTTAACGTGCATAAGTTTTGCAATTTAGGGAAAGTGTCCCTAAATTCTAGAGCTTGCTTGTGTGTGTGTGGGGGGGGGATCCTATCCTATAAATAGGCTAAATATCACAGAACAGCTACACACTGTACAACAGATATATTAAAAGCTAATTAGAACAAATCTACAGCCAAATATCCAAGGAATCTGGCACAGATGGAAACAGCAACGACACTCAAACTACTCCATTAAGGGCTTGTCTTCACTACTGGGGTAAGTCGACCTAAATTACACCACTCCAGCTACATGAATAACATAGTTGGAGTCGACGTAGCTAAGGTCGATTTACCCCGGTGTCTTCACTGCACTGCATCAACGGGAGACGCTCTCTGGTGGACTTATCTTACTCTTCTCGGGGAGCTGGAGTACCGGAGTTGACCGGAGAGCACTTCAATAGACCTGCTAAATTGACACGCACTGCATTAATTGGAGCAACGTTGATCTCCCTGGTAGCAAAGACAAGCCCTACATCAAAAAGGACAGTTCCTCAAATGATTCTCAGGGCATGTCTATGTTGCCCTGCAATTTGGACTATGTTAATGGTGAGCTAAGAACCTGTTAGTTCACACCCGCAGTTTCTACATGGGGGAGTTACAGTATAGCACTTTAGTGCGCACTGCTGTTCGCAGCCTTGTAGGTCAAACTGCAGGGCAGTGTAGATATGCCCTGTTATTCATAACTTGAAATCCTGGCCCTGTTGAAGTCAACAGGTGTTTTGCCATTTATTTCAATGGGGCCAGGATTTCATACATAGATAATTTATTCTGGCCCTATTAAAAAAATGAGAATTATCTCTAGCATGTCATGTGACCTCTTGCAAAACACAGGCTGTATATTTCATCCGTGAGACAGACACACAGGGGGAGAGATGCAAAAGCAATAGGGAAAAGGGTTCAAGTGGACTCCAATTTTGGTGGTTACCCAACTTATTATTTTAATTTTTTCCTACATTGGGGACAAAATGATGGTTATAGTATACCAATCTAATTTGGCCAGAGCTGTACAAGTTCAGAAAAAAGTTAATTAAAAATAAACATAAGGATGTGGACGTTATCACTCTGTTCTTTGCTATAATACAAATTATTTTCAAAGCTCAGAAATATATTTTGTTATGACTGACAATGCTTAGGAGTTTTTATTGGCCCACAAACAAGGGAAAAGTGTAGAGGGATGGGATTGTATGTGTGCGCACACACCCTCCCCCTCTGTGGCAAATCTTGTGGCTCCATATTCCTTGTCCAGTGGTCAACCTTACGGTTTTTTTTCCAAATACAGCTTGTTGCTGTAGTTTCTCTTCCTAGGAGAGGGAATTTTCAAGTATTTCAGTATTAGGCTTCTTGAGTGTGTTTAATTAGTTTTTCTCTAGGATGGAATGGTAGAATTTTACATTTATGCCCTTGTCTATTATAATGCTTCTTTATTTGTGGACTCCCCAAAGGGTGTTTAGAGAACGAGTTACCCAGATATTTGTTAATGTCTATTTTCTTTGTCATGTATTTATGAAGTTAAATATTATCAGTATTTACCTTTATGTTTAAGATTTTTTTTTTAAGCTTTACAGAAAAACTGTCAGGCTTGCAACATTTTGTTGTTGGATGTCCAACGGTTGTCAATCCAAAACACTGGATTGTTTTCCTTGAGCTAGACTTGAACCTTCCTACACAAGAGCTTTCGAGGTAGAGTATTTTTTCTTCAGCCTCTTGTAATCTCCAGGAGAGAAAAAAGACTTTGTGCTTCATTTAGAGAAGACATTATGATTCATTTAGAGAAGAGGGGAGGGATAGCTCAGTGGTTTGAGCATTGGCCTGCTAAACCCAGGGTTGTGAGTTCAATCCTTGAGGGGGCCATTTGGGGCAAAAATTGGGGATTGGTCCTGCTTTGAGCAGGGGGTTGGACCTCCTAAGGTCCCTTCCAACCCTGATATTCTATGATTCTATGACATTATGATTCTTATAACATTTTTTTTGCTGTAAGTCCACACTCCACTTTATAGCTTGCTTTAGATCAAGCAGGCCTGTGTTCTTGCCTGGACTACTGGCAGTGGTGGTAGCTCCAGGTCTAGGTGCTATTGTAATAAATATAATAATGATAATAGCTGAAGGGGCCACTCTCCAGTATGATTCCTAGGTGGTAGTTGACTTGTTTTTATGGCATTTTTAGTTTCCTAGGCACTTACCTCCCTTTCTAATGGAGATTTAATTACTGACTTTTTGTGTCCTATAATGGAAGGCCACTAAGTTCTATCCCTGAACTTCACTCCATCTATATTCTCTCTAGGAGAACTCATAGTCGCCTTCAGCTTGATAACCAGTTTCACTAATTCACTTTCTGATCTTCCTTTTATGATGCCATATCTTCCTGCTACTGAACCCTTTGAAATTGGAGGTCCCTCTTTGCTAAAATTTCTCACCTTTGGATGCACTGTCACTCTTCTTCACCCGGACCCTTGTCAAGGGCAGAAATGTTGGATATTATTCCAAACTTACACCCCAAACGTACTTTTTGTCCTCCCAGATCTCCTTTGCTCTGCAAGTTTATCACCACAGGCTCTGGAACGTTGCCAGAATGAACCAATCATTTGCCAATAGAAAAAACTCTCTCTGCTGAAATCCTTTTTCCTGAGGTAAGTAGACTGGACAAAGAATCTGCTAGGAAGATACTTAAAACGTGACCCCAAATCTTACAATGGGGTGGTGCAACAAGATCACTTAGCCATCTTCACTTTGTTCCACAGAAGAATGCGAAAGATCCCCATCTTGTACAAGAGGGTATACAGCAACATCCATTTCACAGAAGGTGATGTTTGCCATAGGAAAGTAGTCTTCCCTGACAGTAGAGGTATGTTGAACTGCTTTTTTTTTTTTTTTTTTTAAATGCTTGAAAACAGATTGTATCATTAGCTCCCAGCCATCTGCTGAACTATCTATTTTCTTTAACATGCATGAAAGCAGTCATTTTTATTCCCCCCAACGCTTACGTTACTTAGGTTATTGCTCTATTTCCTATTGTATTCTATTGGACAAACACCAGCTCCTCCTACGCTTCACCTCCATTGATTTGGAGTATTGGTCCTGAGGAGTTGTCTAACAGTGTAGCAGTTACTAATCAGCATACAAACTTCTCTGTTAACTGAACAAGCAGTTACCTGACTTCCCACAATTTTAGACACCTTGTAATTTATAATTATGCTGTAAATTGTTCCAAAGTTCTTTTTCTGGACTCATGTCATTCCCATAACAACTATAATACAATCTTTAAGCGAGATCAGAGCAGTAGTAGCAGCACACCAAATTCTTAAAGCAGGCTTCTGAAGCTGGTAGTTTCATCTTAATTTTAACATTTGCACTATTTTGAACTGCTTTGATTGCTGTAATTTACTTGGCTCATCGGGACAATTCTCTGTGGGGCATAAAAGTGTCTAGAATAAAGATGTGTGGAGCTGCTTGAAAACCATTTGAATACTGGGTACAGTATATTTGGGAGTTTTGTCATCTCCCCAGCACTGCAGATATTTTAGCACTTATTTTTTATTCTGTTCAGATATGTTTTTCCCTAAAAAGCTTTACCGTTAAAATATGTATGTTATGGAGGAAAAACAGTCCCAGAAGGAAAAACTAGGATGGACAAAGGTATTTGCATGAGCCATCAGGCTCAAGTGATGTGATAAAATCCTGAACTATCCTGGGCTCAATCTACTGTGGAACACTTAGGCAGTGAGTACATAAACTGTGAACAAAACAGTGAAAAATCTGCACCGGATTACCCACCAGAGGAAAGACCCACAAGGTCAAGACAGCTCAGCAAAACTCCACAAGTGGAGCTTTGCTTGGAAGCATCCCCTCAGGTAAGAGGTGTGGGAGGGCCATGGAGTTTGCAGGAGGTGAGGTTTCTCAGATGTAGGGGATCACAGGCGGGAGTAGCTGTTGTGCAAGGACAGGGGCCTCTCTCTGATACGGGACAGCATACACACGATGGAAGAGCTACACTGCCATTGGCTGAGGCCTGCTGTAGTCGCTCTGAAGCGGCAATGGAGGGGACTCTGCAGGAAGTAAGGAAGCTCCCAATAGGATTGATTAATGGAAACCCCTGATCTGAATAGGGGACAGAGCTGTGGAGAACCTCTAGTGTCTTGCTCTACCCTCTTCTAGCCCAGACCGGACCCCCCAAATCTGTGGAGCTCCTTCATGAGGTGGTGCTGCATATGCAACACTCCTCACTTCTGTACCTCAAGAGGTAGGCTCATGTTAGAGGCAGGAAGTAGCAAAAATGTTTTGGCTTAGTGACAGTGCTTTTGGCTGAAATTGTAATAACTTAAAAGGGACCAAAACTGTGGCATAAGCTTCTTCCCACCCCATCCATCCCCATAAATGTTTAAATGCAAACAGTACAGAGAGAGCTCTGGGTTTCTTACAGACTTAAATAATCCTTTGTACATGTGCACATAACTAGCCCAGTAGCACCAGACGCAATGTTGCTCTTTAAAGCTGTCCTTGTAGGTAGTGAACCTACCATCAGACTTTCTCAGTTACAGGCCCAATAAAGGCTACAGGCATTACATCTGGATTTGGGGGAGGAAACGGCTGTTTCATGTATGTGCCCCTGTTAAATGTCGGTGAAAAGAATAATACAAGGGAAGGGTACAAGAGCTGAGATAACCGCTAACAGACATTTAGGATCAATCAGAGTAAGAAGGCAGTTAAAAGAAAATTACAAATTTTAGCATCAATGGCATAACCTTTAATGTTGCAAATGTAACTTAGGTTTGCATAATATAATCTGATATGTTTATAGCACTGTTCACCCTGAAGGTTTTCATTTCCAAACTGCTTTACAAAGTGATAAACTGTATGCCTAGCAAAGGGATCGATCACTGCAATGCAGTCATCTTTAGGTGAAACATATCAACTGTTTAACAGTGCACGGTAGCAATACACAAGAGTATAAGATAGGAGTTGTAGAAGAATCACCAGATCCAGTTAAAACTTCGGGAGGAATGTAAAAGAACAGAATGTATTGGTTAAGTGGGGTTTTTGGTCAAGACATCCCTAATCTTGCAAAAATTGCCATGAAGTTTTTAGTAATCATAACTAGTCAAGACCAATTTTTGTGGTTTTCAGCTTCCACAAAAATGTTGCACCTTCAACTACATAAGGACAATATTATCTGAAGCCATGTGGAGGCCTTTTTTTTTTTTTCTTTCCTGACTCAAAAGGAAGACTGCTATCTAGTGAATTATCCATGTTTCCTCCAGCCCCAAAACTTTCCCTGGAAAGCTCCCAATAATTGATCAAGCACTAGTCTTGCCTGACCCTATTCAGCTTGTGAGAGCTCTTGGGAGCATAGCACAGCAGAATGGCTGCAGAGCCGTAAGTGTACAAGCATGGTAGTTAATACTCAGTGACTGTACTGGGTATTAATATGTGCATTTTGTAGATTGAGAGCCAAACCACCCTGTGGTGTGGTGCTGTCAAATTAGAACTGTATTAATGGCAACAGTAAGCGCTGAATAAGAATAGTATTTATAACACTGCCTTTGGATAGAACTGGGAAATAAATACAATTTAAATTCAAACATTTTAAGAATAGGAAAAGACCACTCCTTTTTTCATCCTAAGAAAATCTTTAGCATATAGCTGATTTTGCAGGCCATAGTGTTAGGCAAGAGTACAAGTACACACCTATTTAACAATACCAGTTGGGTTAATTAGGAAAAAGATACATGTCTTTTAAAAATGGAATAAACAACATTCTTTATTCCCGTGGGGGAAAAAATAAAGTGCAGATCCTGCCAGCTGGTCTGTAATATGAGAGAGAGTTTTACACGGTATATTTTCACAGCTGTCTTATCAGTTTCCTAAAATGAATCAGGGTGGAGTGCATAGTTTAGGAATGCCATGAAAAGTGGATTGGGAGCTTTGCTGTGGCTTAATGATAATGATGTCTTCCTGGCATAGTATATCCGAGCCAGGAGATCTGTGGGAGAGAAGAACAGTGCCTTTGAAATGTTCTCACACAAAACTGGGTAACCGATGCAAAGTCTGGATTGAAGTATGCATCTAGTCACATGGAAAAATTATTGTGGATTCTTTTATGAAATTTTACTCTGAACAGTGGTTTTCCAAAAACAATGTACTTCCTTCTATCCTGCTGCAAGGTCCAGTTCTGCCAGGAGCCAAGTGTCTCTTATTCCTATTGATTTCAATGGGAATTGAGGGATTACAAGACCTTGCAGGTGGTGCGCTGCGCTTTGTGAGTTTGGGCACTTAATATGTTTTATTACTGTAAGCCTTGCTTATTTAAATTGTTCTCTAAAGGCCAGACCCATGGCAAAACTCCCATTGTCTTCAGTGGGTTCAAGATTACAAAATACGGAAAATAGCCTTTCAGTACTGTTATTTCCAGTAAGAATGACTGTGCTGTTTCTGCTTCTGTCAAGATTCCACAATTTGCCAGGGGAGTGCTGCTGTTGAGTTAATGAAGATAATTATTCAGACTACTGTCCTTGTCTCATGCTTTGGATTTTGATTCAGACAAGAAATAAAGAAAATCTGTATTGATTTATTCTAGGATTTGAAGGGGAGACTGCTGGTAAAGAGTTTGACATGTTCTCTTCACGCTGTTATAGGTTAATGGAATATATGGGGCTGTTTCACCAGTTGCACTAAATACCATTTATTTCATCATAGCTAAGAGTTGTACTGTATTTGGCAGAAATAAATTGAATGAAGAAGTAGTACAATGTTGGTCGTAAGATTATTCTTACCATTAAACAACTATATGCCAAGGCCAGCAGTGCCGTTCTCATCAATGGCACAATAGGAGAGTGGTTTCACACCACTGTTGGAGTCCGGCAAGACTGCCGCCTTTTGCACACACTGTTCAACATCTACTTGGAGCGTATAATGACGGATGCCCTAGAAGATCACATATGCACAGTCAGCATTGGGGGGGGGCAACAATCTCAAATCTTTGGTTCGCTGATGACATTGATGGGCTGGCAGACAGCGAAGATGAAATTGCCAACCTTGTGAAATGATTGGATGAAACCTCCACAAAATATGGTATGGAAATCAGTGCAGAGACAGCCAAGCTGATGACAGACAAACGTGATGGGATCAGCTCACGTATCACTGTCAGTGGACAAGAGCTGGAGACAGTGAAACAGTTCAAGTATTTGGGGGCAATCATCACTGATGAAGGTTCCAAGGCAGAAATTTGGGCAAGAACTGTGCAAGCAGCAGCAGCAGTGGCAAAGCTAAAGCCAATTTGGAGGAATAAGAACATTTCCCTCGAATCCAAACTGAAACTGCTGCACGCAGAACTTGAACGGAAAATACAGGTACTAGAGATGAGATACTTCCATAAAATCTTGAGCATCTCCTACTTCGACCACGTCACTAATGAAAAGGTCCACAACATCATCACCCTATGCGCTGGGTCATATGAAGACCTCCTGACGACCGTGAAGTGCAAGCTGAAGTGGTGTGGCCATGTAACAAGATCTGGCCTATCCAAGGGACAGTACAGGGGAAGAGAAGAAGAGGTAGACAGAAGAAGAGATGGATTGACAACATAAGAGTGGACAGAAATGGACTTTGCGGAGACTCAAGCACTGACACACAGTGATCAGGGGTGGAGACTATTAGTTGATTGCTCATCAGTGATGGTGCCCCAATGACCAATGCGGTTATGGGGTGGTGGTGATGGTGATAATGATGAAATTGAATGAACCAAAGCATTTTCCTTTTGTGAAAATGGCTTCAACCAGCCACACTTCTAAAATACAGTTTATAAGACAGACTTTGGTCATCTTAAAGTTCTGAATAGTGAACTTTAAATGTCTTATCTTCCCTTTTATTAGGTATTGAAATGGTCCTCATTACTGTGGTATCTGATGCCTCACAAGCTTTAATGTATTTAGCCTCACAACATTTTCGTAAGGTAAGGAAATGCTATTATCCCCATTTTACAGATTTGGAACTGATGAACAAAGATTAAAGTGACTTGCCCCAGGTCACATGGGAAGTCTATGATGGAGTAGGGAGTTAAATGTGGGTATTTGAGTTCATGGCTAACACCCTAAACAGTTATTTAATTATTCACTATCTTTGTCATTGATTTGTAAAATGTGTTTAGTTTTGGAATCTCTAGTCTTAAGAATTCATGGTACAGGATGATCGTAAAACATTTGTAATATCTAAATATAACTAGATTGTAAAAACATTGCACCTTGTTTGATGATTTGTGCCCAGGGTGGATTCTGATTTGGTAGTCTTATACCCATTTTGTACAGGGTTAAGTTATTACACAAGGTACAGAGCACTGGAGAATCAGGCCCACTGTCTCTTTGATATTTCAGAATTTTGTATTCTGTGGTGATCTTGAATTCAACTACTAGCCAGGCCCTTCTTGGCTTAGCTTCTGAGAGGACATCAGATCACAACCCAAGAGATTTGGTTGCAGATGGTGAAAAGGTTTGTTTATTTGGGGAGGGAAGAGCCTGGCTTTACATAATGTTCTTTAGATATGATGTAGCTATTTATATGACATGTTCAACAGCGACATTACCAATTTCTGGTTTAGAAATGATTACTTTGTTTCTGAATAAACATAAAGGTTTACTGAGACTACCACACAGCTGCATATTTGTATTAATTAAATTGACAACTTTATTCTTTGCAACTTAGATCACCATATTCGAGAAGAATACAGGTGCTGTAGAAAGTGATGTTGGTAACTCAGCAGATGCAGTGATTACCAGAAAAATTTCTATGTGGCCATTTGCAGTAATTAAACACGGTGTCTATACCAAGTACAAAGAATATTGTGAATAGTTCTGTAACATTAATAAAGCAAAAGGTACAATTATAAGGATGTTGTTTGTGATCCCTTTATGTAATTCTCTTCTATCTGTTAGTGCTGAAAGAATACTCCCATTTGATGCTGGAGGTGCCTTATTTCAGATGAGATGTTATCTTGGTCACTTGTAATCATTAAACCCATGGTACCTTTTTCAAGAGTAAGGCTAGTAAGCCTGGTGTTCCTGACAAATGTTGATCTGCATAAATACATTCTATTGCTCTAAATTCCCAATGCCGTTTAATTGGATACATTCTTCTTCTTCCTTTTTTAACTTATTTAATAATGGGAGCTTTGTTAAAAGTATGAAATTTCACCCTGGGGCTGATCCATATCTTTGTTTTTCTATCTAATCTATCCATAAAGAGAGAACATCAGAGAGAGTTTTATGTAGCACTTTGGGGTGGGGAGGAAGGGTTAAATAGCTGTAGGATATAATTATCCTACATAAAAATATAATCTTTGTCTGCTGCTACCAAAACAAACATTAGATTACATTACATGACACCCTTTATCACACCCAGTCATTCATTGCACTGTTATTCTTATTGGCAATCCTTTGAGAACCAAAAGCAGGGCCTTTTCTCTGGAGGATCTCTTGCTGTGGAATTCAAACCCCTATGGAGGGTGTCCAGAGCCTCAGTTTACTGACCTCCAGAGTGCAGTTCAAGGATAATCTTTTGGCCAAATATTTGCTTTAAATTGATTTAAAACTGTGGTATTTTTCTCTCCATCTACTGGGTCATGGAAATGGGAGTAGCTATTATTTGCTTTATATTGTGGACATGATTGCTTGATGTTGCATGTTTAATATATTGATATGGTAGGCGTCACCAGGTAGCGCTGTTACACATAATCTCCTCCCAAATTCTTTTTCTTAGTGGGCAAGTAAGTTTTTAGTCCTTGGTTATAACAAGGATCTGGGGAGATAGAGCTGTGAAAGCAGAAGTTGGCGCTCTGCACTGGTCTCCGAGTAGAGTCAATTCTTGAAGCAGAGTTTCTATCTGGGAACGAGATTACCAGATATTAGTGCTGGGCTGAGATTCCTGAAAGAAGGTATTGCTCTGTATGCTATTTGATCATCTTGTTCTAGAACTGGTGAACGGGTTAAATCTAGTTACACTGAGACTATGCCCAGCTTCCATGTTGCTGATTTCTCCTCCAGTGGAAAGATAACGTGCAAGGCCCCAGCATTTGCCACCACTCAGCAGAAGGGCAATCCTATCAGAAGAGAACACTTGAAATAATTTGCATTATTTATTTAGATATATATACAAAAATAAAGAGGCACCTATCCAAGGCACCAGGATAATTAAACAGCTTGCAGAATAAAAATCTCCCCCCTCTTTACAAATATAATTCCAGCTGTTGTCCTTTGTCTATACTTCAAACTGTAAGCTTTGGGACAGGGATTGTCTTCTTATCCTGGCACAATGGGGTCCTGGTCTGTGACTGAGACTTCTGCGGGCTATGATAATACAAATAATAATAATTTCTCTAAAAACTCTCACTTCCGTAGCAGTCTCCATAAATAGATGCACTTTGCAGGTCACCAAATCTGGACCATTTTGAATTGGTGGAGGTGGGAGGGAAGTTCATATCTTGGTAGTTAAGAATACATTGTTAAATAATATTAGAATTGATCTGAAATAATTTTCTTCCTTAAATGTTTACTATGACTGGATCGTATCTTTCTTAGCTGGATAGAGATGGGAGGTAAAATTTATATTTTCTTACATGTTTTAATTACTCTCACTTTCTAGAGTCAAATATGGAGGGATGCTCCTATGGCATACATTTTTTTTTTTTTAACACATTAGTCTGTGTCTCTGGATGTAGGGATTTCAGATATCTAAGAAACAACATCCTTCCTCCCTCTCGGACCAGAATGAGATGGAGAATGATGCTGTAGACCCCTCCAGTTCAGTCCCCCTGGTCCTGTCACTCGTTATCCAGAATGGAATAGCTTCAACAGCAGAGACTGACTGAACCCCACATCAGAACATCCCCTAGCTCAGTAAAGAGGAGACACATTGGAGGCTTGTACTGAGCGTGCTCACACAGACTGAGCCTCCTCAATAACACTGCTGAAGCCAGCTGCCCTCTCTCTCTCTCTCTCTCTCCCCCTCTCCTCCCCCCCCCCCCCCGGCAGGTACAGGTCATCTCCGTCTTAGTGATTAGAATGCTCTTTGGAGAGGTAGGACTTGAACAAGGGTCTCCCTTCTCCCTCCCCCCACACTTGCTGCGATAGGGGAATTGAACCTGAGTCTCCAAAGTTACAAGGTGGACGACACCACCACCTCCAACTACATTTTGAATGGGGGACCTGATCCAATCAGTAGGCCCTGCGTATGACTTAGGCAGCCGAACGTCTATTTTCCCCTCGTTCATGGATCACTCTGGGGCTCAGGCAGTAGACAGGCATTTGGACGCGTAGAGGGAGGCAGCAGAGGCTGAAACACAGGTGCCTAGGAACATTTTACTGTGAAAAGTTAGGCATTGAGTGAATTTAGGCTCCTACAGAATTTGGTAGGAGTTTTTGTGGATCGCAGTGGAGCCAAAATTGGTATTTTAATGCAGAAGTCTTGGGTTATGTACTTAGGTCTGGAATAGGGTGACCAGACAGAAAATGTGAAAAATCAGGACAGGGGGTGGGGGGTAACAGGAGCCTATATAAGAAAAAGACCCAAAAATCGGAACTGTCCCTATAAAATCGGGACATCTGGTCACCCTAGTCTGCAATGTAGGTGCCTATAGACATGTCTATGGTACAGCAGCGCAACTACAGCAGTATCAGCAGAAGGGGTTTTCCTGTCCTGTAGGTAATCCACCTCTCTGAGAGACAGTAGTTACATTCATGGAAGAATTCTTCTGTTGACCTAGCCGTGTCTACAAAAAGCACTGGTGTCGTCCTAAACTGCAGCCTCTCCCTGCCAGCCTGTCCCTCTACCCTTGTCCCCCATGCGGTGTGTGTGGGAGAGGGGGAGGAAAGGGGGCACACATTAGTGAAGTGGAACTGGAATGCTTAGGTTGGTCTAACTACAGTGCCCACGGTGCACGTTTTTTCATCGCTGAGCAACATACCTAGGTTGAGCTAATTTTTAAGTGCAAACCTGCCGGTCTCTTTCTGGATCCCACTCAATGCCCTTACTGTCACCCCTGCCCCAAGTTCCAGCTCTGCTGTCGGAGCAGGAGCTGGCCAGAAGGAGCAGGGCCTCCCTTTCTTACGCAATGTCTATGTCTTGAAACATGCTTTACTTCTTTTCAGAAAAAATATGGGTAGCTATATAAAGCAATTAACACCACATCTGAGAATATTTTCTTGTAGGTGGAAGTATTATTACTCCCAAACACTATAACTGCAACAGTATGCAAAGTGTGTATTTGCCATGCAAATACACCTTATAAGGGAAAAGAATAATTCTGGCTAGTTATTTGCTTTTAATATATGTGGACTCCAAAGACTATAATGTGACAGAGACAATTATATAGAAATAACTACAGAACGCACTTTTGCTGTAGAATTAGACAAAAGGATTTTGGAAGATTTCCCTAATGTTTTTAAAAGGTGCTGATGTTGTGCTGTTTTAAATTATATTATTAATCAGTGAAGGAAATCACCCAGTCAAGAGGAAAAATCCAGGGGTTTGAATGCATGTGCACCCAATCTGATAGCTCCTTAATTCCAGAAATATGAGGAGGTGGTCTCTAATGCTACCAGCCAGAAGTTCTCATATACTGTTAATAACTGATGTAGTTATATTTTGTTTTTAAGTTTCAAACCAACTGGGATTGTTTCTACTGTAATTAATTCTCTTTTGTGCAAATAATTCACTCCGCTCATAACTGCAGTTCACCCTGTTGCTTAATTTATTTGGTCATTAACTTTTGGCACTAGGGACAGATGTGATGTAAAGCTCTTAACCTTTCTGCAGTCAGATGGAGGCAAGTAATCTGCACCTAGAAGCTTTGACAAGACATCCCAAGAGAGTTTGAGTACACTTACAATTAATTTAATTAAGGGGAACATGTTTTATGCTGGGACTAGAAAGAAGGTTTTACTGATGAATAAGATTCAATTTTTTTAAATTAATTATTTGTAAAGAGTCATGGTCAGATGAAAAATCCTATAGAACTGTCCTTTCTTCAGTTAATATATTAGTATTATACCCTAGAGAATTTTTAAAAATCTAGTTTTTTTTCCCACTAGTTATGCTGCTTCTTTAGTATTTGCATTTTACTCAGCTTGGCCGATAAAATAATGCAAATTAACTCTTTGGATTTCATGATCTAGCTTATGCTTTGCAGCATTTTGGTTGCAATATTTTGCTAAGTGTTTGAATTGGACCTTGAAAATAATTTGATAATGTTTGCATTAGGTTTGTTATAGCTTGTTTTACAAAAACCTAAATGTAGGGACAGATGTGACCAGTGAGTGTCCCTGTTACATTATGTAAAATGTAAGTTTATTTTTATTAAAGACTTTATACAATAACAGGCACCAAATAAAAAGTGATGTTTTCACAGTAAGATAGTTGTTGAATATAAACAAATAACATCCTATATATGGCAGAAGGAAGGTTCTACTTACAGTGAGCTGTACATAATTAATTGAAGTTTTAGCTACGGTGACCAGACAGCAAATGTGAAAAATTAGGACAGGAGCTGGGGGGGAAGAGTAATAGGAGCCTCTATAAGAAAAAGACCCGAAAATCGGGACTGTTGAAATTATTGTATTTCCACTACCTAACAGTGCCATCACTGAAAAAATCCTCCATTCATCCCTAGTTCTTCCAAAAAAATCAGGGTTTAAAATGAAAAAAGCTTTAACACCTTCTGTCCTCTTGGAGGAGCTGAAGGACGTATAAGCTGTTGGAACTCTATCCCTAGAACCAGAATTCACCCAAAAACTCTGTGTGCAGGTCCTGCCTCTATAAAATCCCTCTCCTTTGCTGGAGCCGGAATCTTTCCCCTCAGTCACATCCTTCCCTTTGGTTGGTTCAGTAGCAGTTAATTTTGACACTATCGGTTGCCGCTCTGAACAATGCAGGAAAAATGCATCAGCTACATTCCACACAACAAACGGTGCACAACCAACCACCCTACAGAAAATATGTATTACGTCCGTAATACATTGCATACACACATTTACACAGATGATAAATGCTTTAGCGAGAGAAAAGAATAAAAATGCACTACACTATCATGAACCCCAAGTTTGACTGAGTATTCTAGTACCCCAAATTCTTATGAAAATCCCCAAGTGGGAGCTGTCTCCAAAAACCTACCCCCTCCTTGCTGGAAAAGTTTTCCTGCCGATTTAACATGAACATCACAAACGTTGTGCTACAACCAGACAGACTTTAAATGCGAGAAAGGCAGGCTACGGGCTCCCCTCTTAGTATTGCATGCTTCCTGCATATGGCTTCTGTCCTTCTTCAACCCAGTCCCCAAAACGCTGACAGAGTCCTTGGTCCAAGACATGCAATAATTACCGGGATAATTAATATACAATAAGTAATTAACAATTCACTTCTCCCCCCCCGCCCCCTCACGTTATGAATACAGGACAGAGATAGAAACCAGGTGCAAAAGCAATGCACTGGGGGGGGGGGATTTGCATAACCCCGCCCTTCCTGAAGAATTACTCGTCCCTCATGCACGCTATGCGGGGTGCCAGGGCCAGGGAGGAGCACCGATTTGCATAGCAACGCCCCTCGTGAATAATTAACCAGACCCCTCCTGGTCCGCGCGGCTCACCTCCAGGGCATTACACACAAACACAGAGACTGGGAGAGCGCGTGCGCCCCCGCTCGCGCAAGGGCGAGAGAGAGCGGGAGGCGTAGCTTAAGCTTCCTTTCTCACTCCCCCCCCCCCCCCCCCCTCAAGCCGAGAAGGGAGCCGGCGCTCGCTCGCGCGCGACTCGGGGGCGAGTTGGCTGCGCGGACGCGCGCCGGGCGGGCGCGAGGCCAGAGGCGCGAGGCGCAAAGGGGCTGCTGCTCCCTCCCTGGGGACACCGCGCGCGCGCGCCCGCCCGCCCTCCTCCTCGCGCTCTGCGGGGAGGGGATCCGGACTGGTGTGGGGGGGGAGCGCCTTGGGGTGTTTTATAATTTGTTTTGGGGGGCGGGCGGGGTTCTGAGGTAACCGCCGCGGTGGAGCGCGAGAGCCGCTGAGGGGGGCCAGAACAGCCGCCCTGTCCCCGCCCCGGCAGGGCAGGCTCCCGGGGGGGGCCAGCGGGGATGTGGTGAGAGGGAGGCGCCCGGAGTCGGAGGGCAGCCTCACACCGGAGCCCGCGCTCCGCCGCCCCAGGTAAGGGCAGCGAAGCCTGAGGGGGGAGGCGCTGGGGCCAGGCGGGGAGGGAAAGCGGGAGGGGTGTGGGGGTTAGGCGGTGTGTGTCGAGGGGAGGGGGGCGGGGGAGAGGTGTGGGGGGGGGTCGTCGCTGGCGCGGACTTGGCGGCGTAGCCATTGGGGGGTGTGTGTGTGTGTGTGTGTGTCGCAATATTCCGTGACATACCGGGGTGTGTGTGGCGACATTGGTATCGATGTGTGATTGGAAATCGCGTCAACCAGCCCCTCCCCCCACGGGCGGGGTGGGGGGCTGTGCGGCACATGGGTGGGGAAGGAGGTTGGCGGTGTTCCCAGCGGGGTTTTTTTGGGGGGGGGGGGCGGCTCAGCCGCGCAGAAAGCGGGGCAGTGGCATTGGCACGGGCTGATATTACCGAGCCTGGGTCGGTCAGGCTGCTGGGGGTGCGTTGGTAACCGGCTTGGAATGATATTGACAAGGACCGCATTGTTCGCACCTATGGGAGTGACGCTACTGGCGACCAGATACATCAGTGAGCCGTGTTCATGGGGGTGGGTAAATGGTATTCATAGGGACTGGTTCAAAAGCACCCTTATCGTGTGGTATTGACAGCGAATTGATCACATGGGGGCTGGATCCCTTCTGCCAATATAAAGAGGGACTGTCAAATTGCATAGATATTGCACCTCTTGTATGGAGACTGGCTCAATATAATATACGGACCAGTAGTACCAGTCTTGACAAATAGATGGCTACTGGATCAGTGATAGCCATTTGTAATCCATAATTTGAAGCTCACACTAATAATTTGTGGTTATTTATATATTTAAGTAGTGTAGTAAATGTTAGGCGAATAGGATTAATTTACTAAAATGGTATCAATAAAAACATTTTTTTTTCGATCAAAAGATCAACCAAATGTCCTTAAAACAACAGATTGAATGGACATAAGGTTGGTCTTTAATGATATACATTTATTTTAAAGGCTGATAGGTTTAACCATAATGATACAAGAGACAAACCTCCCCTTAAGCAATGAGGAAAAATAAAGACAAAGGGAAAAAAAGTGGCTGTCAGAAGATGGTGTATTTTATTTCCAGAGACTTTGCTGCTGCAGAGCGAATTCGCATGAAAGAAACACACACAAAAAGCTGTTACTTGTGTGCTATGCAAGGAAAACAAGGGTTAAATATCTTCGCTTCCTACCCTTCCAATAATGTGAATAAAGATAAAAAGTATGGAGCAAATTGAGAAATACAGCAGATTTTTTTTATTAGTGATGTTCTTGGGTTGATAACTGTTGGAGGCTAAAATGCAAAAAGAAATGAGATATGAGACAGACCTTTTCTATTACATGTATGTTTTACCAGGGAAAGAGAGGGTCTCACACCCATTTCTGAGTGGAAGTTCAGGAAGAAATGTAATATGGTAAGCCAGCTGTGAGGGAACTGTATGTTTGTGTCTTTTTACACAGGTGAAAATAACTAGTATAAGGAAAATTAACCAAAATATGCTGACCAAATATTTTTGATCTGGTGGAGTTCAGTAATAGGAGCTGAAATGGTTAATTAATACTTTTTGGGAAGTGGAACATAGATTTGTTTCTGTTCAGTGTGTTGTAGCAAGGATGAAATTGAGTGAGGGGGAGAACAGCAACATGGAAAGATGTCCATGGAATCCTGCTTGCAGCATTTCCCAGGTGGAGCTTGGAACGATGGATCTGAAGCACTAGCATTCGGATGAAAAATGAAAGGAAAACCATAAACCTTAAAAAAAAATCTAATGTGAAAATGTAAAGACAAGCGAATAAAATGAGTGCATTTTGCCAAGAACATCTGTTTTTAAGAGAATTGCCAGTTATATCTACACTTGAATTTCTTACTGGAGTGACAAAAGACACCACACCTGTGTGTGTATGTGTGTGTAAAATGAAATGTAAGATTTATATGCAAGTCAATTATAAAGCTATTTTATATTGGCTGTTGTGGTTTGGCATAATCAGAATCCCAATATATGGCAATTCTGGGCTTGTGAATGAGGGTTTCTGGAAAGAGTGGAGAGGTAATGCCTGAGTAAAGGATCCTTGAGCTATCTTATTTGCTGTAGGTAGGGTGTCTTGGAGGCTGGTGACTAGCACAGTACTCTTTATTGCTGCTCCTAAAAGAGCCTCTGTAAATAGTACTGGTTTTGCTTCCCTTACTACCAGACACCAAAGGCAACATATACACAAGAAGCTATACACACTCCCAAAACTTGCCATCCACACTCCACGTAGAGCTCAGAGGAGTGCTGTAGCCTGCTCTGATTTAGGATATGTGCAAGGAAGGTTAGTATTTTGCCTGTAAAAATTTAGTTTATTATTACTACTTGCCTGTACGATGTTCTATATGAGAGTGAAGTTGAATTAATATGTTTAGAAAATAAACTCAATGTCTCTAGTGATTGCTTGGCTTTTCCTCTATAGCCATTCCTATCTGCCTTTTTGCCTTCCATATTTTGCATTTGCTACCACTAAAACTCATGACATTGTCTTTTAAAGTGATTGATGTACCGTGGACCAGGTTACAGTGGATCTCGTAGTTCTGTAAATGATTATTAAACACATCCAATTAGAGCCTTTTAAAGTTTCAGATTACTAGGAAATAAGAGTGTATGGCTTTTGAATAATGAGCCATACACATTACTATGGCTAAGGGTCCGTCAATATGTCCACTATATTCAATGAAGTTTTTCTAAAGTAAGGTCTCTATTCTGCAAAATCTTACAAACATACTTAACGTTGTGCGTGCAAGTATGCCCACTGAAGTCAGTGGGACTACTTGTGTGTTTAAAGCAGCAGTTTTCCACCTGTGGTTCGTGGACCCCTGGGGGTCTGCAGACTATGCCTAATATTTCCAAAGGGGTCTGCATGTGCATTTGAAATTTTTTTAGGGGTCTGCAAATGAAAAAAGGTTGAAAACTACTGGTTTAAAGTTAAGCTTGTGCATAAGAGTATGCAGGTTTAAATAACTTTGAGTCTTCTGCAGGGTCCTGTGTCTTCAGATCCTTCTTTGTGTGCCTGTTATTTAAATAGTTTTGTTTCATTTGTGTAGACTTATTCATTTTTTTAAATTTCAGCGTATTTTCTATATTGGTGACAATAATAGCATTTTTGTGTCATTTACAATAGAAATAATGGCAAAAATCCCCTTACATATGACCTGCAATAAAGGAATAATGTTTCTGTCCAGTTTTATTTCTTTATACAGTGCGATGACAGCCTGATTTTTTTAAAGTTGTCTGTATTCCCGCTTATGATTTTTATTAGAAAAAGCAGGTCTTGAATTCCCTCTTGCTTTCTTGAGGAAAAGGAGAACTACTAGTTAGTTGATGAGCAAATAAGCTTCCTATCTAGTTCTCTAGTCTAGCTTTTTTTTTTTTTTTTTTTTTTTTTTTTTTAAATCAGCCACCTGCTTTTAAATCCCTTAAAGGTGTAAGTGTGTTTTTTTTTTTTTTTTTTTTTGCAAAACAGGTTTTGGGTTTAAATTTTCAGAGTAATACAGGAGGAGTTAACTGTGTGACTTTTATTAACATCAAAGAGAGCTGAGTGGCTAAATCCATTCCTAAAGCTTTGAAAATGTATCCTAAAGTATCACCTTAATGTGTGCGGTAACTGCCTTTCCATAACCGTGTGTATTGCTTATGCTCAGTGCAGTATCCAGAATACTCAAATTCTATAGTGTTACTGATACAATGGTTTATAACCATTATGATAAAATTTATCATTGTTCCCGAGATTGTGTCCCATCATCTTTTGATGTTTTTATTTAAAAAAAAAAAGGAATGTACAAAAATTTCTTTAAAAGTGCTATTTAACGGTCTAAGAGCAGCACAGTCATGCAAGGCCAGGTGTTGAATCACTGAAGTCAGTGGGAGCAAGATTGAGCCAACAGAGCTAGGTTCTGTATTTTGCACATTAGTAGGCCTTCATCTTGCAAACATGGAAATGTTTCACATATGTTTGTAGATTCACTGAAGTCAATATGTAAAATTAACTACCTATGTAAATGTTTGCAGGATTGTCAGTTTTGTTGATTACTTCTGGGGGTCTTCTGCTCCAAAAAATTAAAAATTCTCACAATATTTTAAAATTCTGAAAAATTCTGCATATTTTATTTGTCAAAATAACAAAATACTCGTGCAAGATTCAATTATTTTGGTAATATATTTTAAAATACTTGTCAGCAAGTATGTCTGTAACAATACAGATGACAAAAAAAACCCCAAGAAATGGTTTTTGACTAATAGATTCCTTACTAGTCATATTACTGTAATAATATATTTAAAGTACAATACAGAAACGTATTCCTGCACTCCTCAGAAGCAGTTCAAAGGCTTGGGGGAATTTGTCATAATGGAGGAGCTGAGGAAAAGGGAAGTAATTGTTGTGAAGGAGCCTGGGTGTGAACTTGGAGGGTTATTGGGTGTGGGTGGGAGAAATATGGAACAGGTTTTTTTTGTGGGGAGGGGGGATTGTTAGGGAGCCTCCCCCATGCAGACCTTGGCTGACCCCTAGACTCTCACATTCAGTCAGGCACATCTGCCCCTATCTCCTTGTGTTTCTGCAACCCCTGTTCCCATGTATCCCTGCACCCCCACTCAGCCACCCCTCCTCCTTGTCCCCATGTGCCCCTGCCCCCCAAATCCCATTCAGCTCCTGCCCCAGACTCCCTTCCACACTAGCTCTTTTGAACCCCAATCTATGACCCTCGGCAGCCTCGTGTGCCCTACGCTGTCCGTCCATCTATAACCTATGCCACATCTCCTGGGCAGGGCACTATGAGGAACGCAGCCTCTTCTCTTCCCTATCCACAGGTGGGGCTGCTTCAAACCAGGAACGGCTGCTCTCTGTTCTGGTGCCACAGCAGCTGCTGGTGGGTGAAAGGCATAACTGCAGCACTTCTCTGGCTGAATGTATTTTCTGTGGAGAAAATTGTTTTCTGTGCGGGTTGTGAATGCATGTGCACTAGTACAGAATTCACCCAGGACTCCTGGGCCAGGAGTAATTGGTTCATAAGCCAGAGGAGAATCCAACTTGCTTTTCTAGATATATATATCTAGGAATTTATATATATAAAATTCTACATATAATTCTAATGGAAGAACATATATATAATTCTACATATAATTCTAATGGAAGAACAAAGCTGGTTTTACTGGGTCTTGTGACAAATTTCTGTGTGTTAAAGCGATACTATGAAGTTATTTTTTTAAAATAAAGAAATCTTTACTTTTTAAAAACTCTTGTTTGCAATACCTTTTTAGAAGACTTACAGTTTAAAATACTTCACTAGGTACTTTGGCTTTTTATTTGGCCAGCATTTATTATTGCATATTTGTAATGCAGTTTGAAATAAACATGTTTCTTTTTATGCTGGTAGACAAACAAACACATAACCCTGAGTATAGTGTGTTTTTAAAATCAAATTTTAATTCATAAATCTTTAAGAAAACAGACTTCATAGTCTTGCACTCTCATCAATAATGGTAGAAGTATTTATTTTATTTTTATAACTTGGAAGCAACTTGGTTTTTGTGCCACGTTTGAGAGAGTGCATAATTTCAGTGGAATCAATATTCCACTCATAGGAATATAGTTGACTGCTATAGATTGAGCAGAATGTATTAGTTTCGTGTATGTTCTACAAAAAGCAAGCCTTTGCTTAAAATCCACCACCACAGTAAGACATTTGATATAAAAAAAAGATATTTGGCTCTTGGAGAGGGATTTCCTACCAGATAGGCTGTATTTTGGCCCTTAAACATTTGACAGTGCCTCCCCTCCTCTCTCTCTTTCCCTGCAAATTGTTAGCAAGGCTCTGAAAATTCAGAAACATAATTTACCAAATAAGTAGCAACCACAAGCAGTGACCCATAGGTCCTGATCTTGCCTAGATATACGCACCTACTTAACTTTTAAGCACATGAGTAATCCTGTTGAGTTCAATGGGACTACTCATGTGCATCTAGTTATGTACATGCATGCATCTTGGGACCTTAGTTCTGAATAGGAATGGTATTGTGTGAGCTAATGGCTGGGGAATTATGTTATAGAGTAGTATACTTTCTCAAATTAATAGAAGCAATGAAAAAATATAAGATGAATCATGCTTGTTGACGTTCCAGTTATTACTATCCAGTAGTTGTCACTTATTCACTGTTTATGGGAAGGACACATATTTGACTGAAAGATTGTGGTTTAGAGTAGACTAGTGGTATTGTGGTGTCAGGGCTGAAGTTAAAATTGAGAGTCTGTTGAATTGAAAGGGTGTTTTATAGTACAATCCTTTATTCATAATTTCTAAGATTGGGAGTAATTTGTTATACACTGCTATTCTGTTCATATTTAATAAGGAATAATTAGATAAAATGGCATAAATCTGAAACAAGGGTCCAATCCTGCAAACTCTGGTTTATGTGAATAATCCTTAATTTGCACCACAAGTAGTCCCATTGTTGTAAATTAATTTCACATAATCAAATGGTTCTTTGATAGTTTAGGATTTTTGATTACACTATGATGGCCCATATTAGAGCTACTATATTAGCTCTTTATGTTGATGCCACTTTGTAACTGCAGCAGCAAACAAACAATATGTATCTTTTCTTGGAATTGTCCTCCAAGCGAGTGGAAGGGTGGAGGCAAACTTCCTTCCTACTCTATCTTCAAGTTCTGTAGGGCTGAATGGAGGAATAGTAGTGGCATCCTAAGTCTGTGGACTCTCCTCCCAGTGGAAGACAGGTTTATGAAAACTCTATGAAGTGAACTTAATGGAGTATTTCTTCCTCCCAGATTGCCTCCCCCAAATGTTTCTGTGAAAGGGGGCAGTGTGGTCCTCCTCAGTCATTAGTGAAAATTAGTAAGTTTCCGTTGTACACTGACACTTCTGCAACTTCGGCATTGCTGTGAAGTTTTTATGTTGAGGTATATAGCTTACTCAAAGCATTCCGGTGAATGGTTGGGCAAAATAATCTGTCATATTTATCTATAGGGGAAGAGAGGCCCAGGCTTCTGCTGCAGTGTGGGTGAGCTGCATAGATACCAGGGCTTTGGAGCAGAGCCCGCGGAGCAGCTCCAGAGCAGTGGAGCTGCAGGTTTTTGCCTGGCGCTGGAGCAGAGCCAGAGCACAGCTCCGAAGCCCTGATAGATACTGCAGCCTGTAGCGGTCTAGGGACCTGAAATAAGACAAGACAAAAAGAGTTGTTTTCTCCAATAGCTCAGTGCAGGATCACAGAAAAAATCCTTGTGGAATTTCAAGGACAAAAAGTGTTATTTTTTAAAACTGAACTTCAGTATATTGTGAGAGGGATGCTTCAGACCACAGAAACTCCCTGTACACAGCCCGGTTAATTGCAGTGAAAGAAGTGCAGAGACAATGGAAAGTTAAAAATCACAGCTGTTCTGCCCCCCACTCTTCCCCCCCAAATTAAGGAACAACTTAAGGCTGCCAGTTCAATGTTTTCAGGCAGCTTTTTACACTATTGAGTGGTTTCAGAGTGTTGTAGTTGCAGGGATGGCATTATAAGGTTATTATTTTTAACAAACAGGAATGCCTGAGCAAAAATGTGTACCTTTCCAGGAAAAATTCACTTTTAAATTCCTTTTTTACTGTTTGCATTTCCCAGTCTCTATTTTCAATTCCACATGGGGGTGGGGGTGGAGACACCAAGGTGCTGGTATACATCTGCCATTGGTGGATACATGCTGCTGCCCAGGGCTTGTAATAACTTTTGCATGGGTTCATAGAACAGAAGTCCTTCCCGCTCCTATATTAATAAACATTAAATTGGAGCCAGAAACTTACCAGACTCAGGGGCAGCTTCAGCCTTTTCCATTTCTGCTGCTATTTCAACAGTGAGCCATTCCTCAGGGGTGGCATCCAAAAGCTCCTCCAAGTACAGCCTCAGGACATGCTGCAGTTGCTCCTGCTGCAAAGCCTTCTCTGCAACCACAGTCATAGAATCATCATCATGCCAAATCAGCTTGATTTCCTTCTTCAACAGGGTAACTGATTTGGTGGGTGGGGGAATGCAGTGGACATAATATGCCTGAACTTCAGCAATGCTTTTGACCCAGTCCCACATGACATTCTGGAGAAATGCGGGCTCGATGGAGGTACCATTCAGTGAATACACAATTGGTTAAACAACTGCAAACAAAGAGTAACTATTAATGGAATGATGTTGGATTGGAGGGAGTTCTCAAGAGGGGTTCCACAAGGATCTGTTCTCAGTGTGGTGGTGTTCAACATAGAATCATGGAACTAGAAGGGACCTTGAGAAGTCATCTAGCCCAGCCCCTGCACTCGTGTCAGGACTAATTATCTAGACCATTCCTGAGAGGTGTTTGTCTAACCTGCTCTTAAAAGTCTCCAATGATGGAGATTCCACAACCTCTGTAGGCAATTTATTCCAGTGCTTAACCAACCTGACAGGAAGTATTTGCAGAAGACATGCAGAATGGGGGAAAACTGGCTTGGAAGAAGCACTGCTGAGAAGGATCTGGGAGTTGTGGAAGATCACAACCTCAATATGAGTCATCAATGCGATGCGGTTGCAAAAAAAGCAAATGCAGTTTTAGGTTGCATTAACAGAGGCATAGCAAGCAAGTCACGGGAGGTGATGGTACTGCCCTACTCGGAGCTAGTTAGGCCTCAGCTGGAGTACTATGTCCTATTTTGGTCACCAATGTGTAGAAAGGATGTAGAAAAACTGGAAAGGATCCAGAGGCGAGCAACAAAGATGATCAGAGGGATGGAATGCAAGCCATATGAGCAAAGGCTGAAGGAAATGGGTATGTTTAGTTTGGAAAAGAGGAGAGTAAGGGGGGATATGATAGCGGTCTTCAGATACTTGAAAGGCTGCCGGAGAAAAGATGTTCTCTTTTGCCACAGCAGGCAGGACAAGAAGCAGTGGGTTCAAACTACAGCATAGCAGATTTGGATTAAATCTCTGGAAAAACTTCCTAACTGTAAGAACTGTAGGACAGTGGAACATAGGTAGTTGTGGAAGTTTCTTCATTGGAGGTTTTCAAAAGGAGCCTGGATAGCCATCTATCTTGGATGGTTTAGACACAACATATCCTGCATCTTGGCAGGGGGTTAGACTGGATGACCCTTGTGGTCCCTTCTAACTTCATGAGTCTGAAAAATGAACAGCTGCCATATGGGGAGAGATTCAAAAGACTGGTACTATTCAGCTTGGAAAAGAGATGACTAAGGGGAATATGATAGAGGTCTATAAAATCATGACAGGTATGGAGAAAGTGAATAAGAATGTGTTATTTACCCTTTCACGTAACCCAAGAATTGGGGTCTCCCCATGAAATTAATAGGCAGCACGTTTAAAATGAACAAAAAGAAGTACTTCTTCACTGCCTGTGAAACTTGTTGTCAGAGGATGTTGTGTAATGTACGGAATGGTATGGCACATGCAGTTCTGCTATGCATGTTTTTACAACTGTAATTCTGCTTAAGAATTTGTAGTGCATTTTTCAAAGAGCTGTACAGTCTAATGTTCGTATTTCTAATTTATCAAATTGGGTCTAAGGCAATTTTTGTTAATATCTTTCACTTAGAATATTCTTACGATCAGAGGGGAATAGTAATATTAGAAAATTGGGAGGCCCTCTCTCCATAGTTCTGATTTAATAGGGTATACATTTATTTTATTTTTTTTCTCTAGTTCAGTGAGGCAGACGTCCCCTCGTATTAGAAGTATTTTATTAAGATATTCAAATCTACCATCTTAGTTTTCAAAACATGATCTGGTTTGAGAAAACCAGCTTCAAATAGTTATTAGTCTAAAGGTATGTCTTAAACTACGTTAGCTCCTTTCTTAGGAGTTGAGGAAAGCTGTGATCAAATTATCTTTTTTCCTTGAAGCACACTAGTTTTTTTTTTTTTTATAGTGAATTCCTAAATTTTAAGTATGTTCACCCACTTGTTGGTGGCTGCTTTTGTTAATCTCTTGTTTAGCATTAAAAATGCTACTGCCACAGCGCTGTAGTGTAGACATTTAGTAGGTATTCTTCCATTGCTGTAGTTAATCCACCTCTGCAAGAGGGGTTAGGTATTAGAAGAATTCTTCTGTCAACCTAGCAGTGTCCACACCAGGGTTTTGATTGGCTTAATTACATTGCATAGGGTGTGAAATTTTTCTCAGCCCTGAGCAATGTAGTTAAGATGACCTAAGTTTGTACTTTAGACCAGCTCTGAGATATGTAGTCTCACAGTTGGAGTACTAGAGAGTGGTTGAAATCTGCATAAGCAGTTTCCCCTTGATAACATTTAGCTAATCTTTGGTCTTTCATTGCGGCATCTCTGGAGCTTTTTTGTCTTCAGGAGTGGGAATTTATTAGAACTGGTGCCCTTATAGTAGGAAAAATTATATAGCTGTAATTGTTTTTCTTTGAAGGTTTAAGTTGCAATAGAGTCACACTTGCCCAGCCACCTTCTCTGCAGAGATGGGGATAAATGTTTGCGTTTGTTAATGCTATAAATCTTGTGGTTGGGAGGAAAAAGAACACACCATGCTGACAGCAGTTAGCGGAGGTAGAATATACCATCTGCCCATGTGTGGGTAGTAACTGCCCCCAAAATTCTAATGCTGTAGGAGTTCTTATCAGTTGTATGGTGAGATCTCAGGCCAAACAGTGAGGATCGTTACAGCATATAATTTTAGAGAACAAGAACCCAGGTAAGTAGTTTTCTCAACTCTTGAATATTTTAGGAACACCAGGACATACGGTTAATAATCTGTAAAATAAATGACATTTTAAAGTGAATGTGAGTGAAAGAGACTGGAGGATAAATGAAGCCAGATTTCACTTATCCAGGATGCCTGCTGGAACTGTTTCTAGAATATTTTATGAACTTTGGCAATAGTTTTCTAATACAAATTTCAGCTACTTTATTTCACACAACATCGAAATTGAGGAAGTATTTCAAGGAAAACAAAAGTGGTTATTTCTACTTATATATATTTAAATATCTTTCCAAATGTAACTGTCCTAAATTCTAGAGACTATTCTATCTTAGCTAACAAGAAGTATGTTTATTAAGAGCTCAATTGTGACACTATAATTTAAATCCAAGCAAGGGGCAGCTCACTATTACAGGTTACAGTCTCCTTCATGATCTCCCATGACTCCAGGGAGGCTATATGCTGTAATAGGTTTATACCCCAGTTCAGGGTACACTTACCAATGCATTGGCATAGCCAAGGATCCTTCCCTCCCCACCTATCTACGTGAAAGCCCTGTGAAGCCTGGAAACATCTTCCCCCAGATCCACTGTATGCTTGTACATTGTGCAGGATGGGCCACAATATGTCCCTAAATAAGGATTATTCAAATTATACTATCAACTTAAACTCAAGTAAAAATGGAAAATTGGATGTTAAAAAATTCACAAATTGGCAAGAGGAACTCCAGGGCAATTATAGAGCTTGACACTACTTGAAATGTAGTCAGTTTTAAAAATGAGTTTAAAATGTCAGCACTATACCTGCCCTGTAGTCCCCCTTGCCAACTTGATTTTTTGTTGTTGCAGTCACATTTTCTGTTTTTATTTACATAGGTTAAAAATAACAGGTGGGAAGTATGAACTTCTGCCTCTTGCTGCCCGTTACCAATCTTTGCATTATGTAATCACCTTTTACAGTTTAAGTAATATTTTTCCTCCACTGTTTCTATGTGAAAGAACTATAAAATGGAACAGTCTCCAAAGTGCTGTTAAATGCACAAAGCAAACAAACTGAAAAAAATTGGAGAAACAAAACCAGTTCTCTATCTTTCAATTACAGGAATATTAGGTGTTACTTGTAACAAAAGTAGCTAAACAGAATTTCAGACTAAAGTTTCATTATTTAATTAAATTGACAATGCCCTTTTAAAATCTTTTCAGTTTTTTGTTTTTTTTAGATAATCCAGTGATCTATGATGTATCTTCATAATTGTGCATAGTGTTGGTGTCCTTCAGAGAGAACTTCCATCTGTCTGGATTCTTCCCAGTAAGGATTTCTGATCTGGTATAATTTGAGAGTCAGGGTGCAAAGTACCAAGCTTGATCCTCCTTTGGCTGTGCATATGCAATCAATAGATTACCAGACTGACCATCATCTCTTTCAGTTACTTCAAAAATTCACAAAAAATTAACAACAACAAAAAAAGTAAATGTTGACTTCCTAGGTCGGCGTTGGCAATAATCTCGTTTAATTAAAATAGCCTTTACTTTCCTGAATCTCTTGAGAACACTGTTTTGTATTCTCAGTAGTAACATTTACAAAGAGAATGTAGCCGTAGAATTGAAAGTACATAGATGGTGTATTATAAGAATTTGCCGGCAAGCAGGGACTAGAAAGTGTTTCTGTATATCTGATGAACGTTTTGTTTTCAGAGGATGCTGGAGATTAAGAAAACTACTTCTCATCTTGCCTTCAGTGGACATGGAGAACATATAGAAAGATTGCTAAGTACTGGAACAGGTTATCAACGGTGGTTATGGAATCCCTGTCATCGGCAGTTTTTAAGAACAGGTTAAACACACATCTGTCACGATGGTGTTAGGTATACTTGGTCATGCTTCACTGCAGGGGGGATGGATTAGAAGACCTTTTGAGGTCCCTTTCAGCTGTACATTTCTATGGATTCTATGATTCAACTGTGCTTTGAGAAACTACGTTAGCTCCTTTCTTAGGAGTTATGGAAAGCTGTGATCAAATGATCTTTTTTCCTTGAAGCACACTAGGTTTTTTTTTTTTTTTATAGTGAATTCCTAAATTTTAAGCATGTTCACCCACTTGTTGGTGGCTGCTTTTGTTAATCTCTTGTTTTCCACTGCTGGATGAAAACTGTTTTGTCCCCTAACTAATTATCGTACTTTTTCTTTGATCTAATTTGTCTTGCCAAGTGACTTTCTAGGTCTAATAGACTACGTAGCTTGTGTATACCTTTTCATGCATTCTGAAACTTGAAGAATTTGATAACCAGAGGGTTGCATAAAGCTCATGCAGAACCAGTTGACTGCCCTGGGAGTCCTAATTTGGGGATCACTATGGTAGTAGTGGTAGGGTTTATAATATGGAGGGGAAGTGACAGTTGACAAAATCTGCATTACTTTACCTGGGGAAGTCTTGTAAGCTTGGAATGAGGGGGAATACAATGCCACTGACAGTTATACTCTTCTACCCCTTTTCACGTTGTGAAGCCAAATACGTATTAGGGCAGAGAATAATACTGTGGACATGGCACTCCTCGTTTCCATGCCCCTCCTCTTATTTGTCACTACAGGGCTTTGATATTCTCCAGCCACAATGCCAGATACTAGAATATAGCCCTTAATCAACCTGATATATATTATTCTCTGGGCAGAAAATTCATTATTTAATGTGGAAGACTTCACTTTAATTGCAGTGGAGAAAATTCAAAAGCATTGTTGTGACAAAATATTTGCATGGTGACTATTGCTTTAAGATACTACATCATAATGAAGACTTGCAGATTACAGCTGTTAACCTTTCTAAATGGCTTCAATTTTCTGAATGTTTTCTTTATATTCTGACTCCAGACATTTGAGTATGAAACAATTTACAACTATAAACTAAAAGACTAATTCACTTTTGATTTGACTTTTCTCTTTGGTCTAATATTTTACAACTTAATGTAGGAACATTTACTTATGAAAAATGATATATAAGTGCTAAATTTATAATAATTTAATCACTATTAAATATTAACTTTAGTAATCCAAAGGGATTTCACATATTTTATTAATTAAAAAAAACAAAGGAAATCAAATTGTGGAGCTATACCTGACTTCTTAAATACACTAAGATGACTTAAATGCAAGACCAAATCTACTTGGTATGTGGGATGATAGATATGGATGGAGTAGACCCAGCACTGGCTTACAGATTGTGTGGCCCTCAGTATGTGAAAGTAATGCTGTATTTAAAATAGCCTTTCATAAAATCTTGGCTAGGGCAAAATAACTTTCCGTTTTGTATTTCATTTAGCCAGTCATCTAAATTTGAGCAAATAAAATTCTTTTAAATTTCTCTGAGATACGGCTATAGTTTGATGTCTGTAACATAACCGCACAATAGTTATGACCATCTGGACTTGTTTCAAATAATTCAAACAGCTATCCAAGTGTTATGGAGAGGGTTTGGTTCTTTTGACGTTCTGATTTGAAGATCCTCTATGACTGTCGATATAATATAGTTGGAATCCCACATGTTTGATATGTGCTTTGTACAACTGTTTTCTCCAAGTAATAAAGTCTGAGTTTACTCTTCAACGTCATGTGCCTGTTGACGTCGAATACTGGACTTCTTGCATCTGAAACCCTTCCACTAATAGACAATTATTTAATTTCTGATAAAAACCTAAATGGGAAATGATGATAAATATTTTGTAAAATTATATTTACTATCCTCTTCTCTCAAATAAGAAATGATTTAAAGTACTAATCTCTCATTTATGTATTTGATCTATTTTCTTAACTAAAGGTTCGGTATTTTCACTTGGTTGAATTTTAAATAGGGCTCTTAAGCGATTAAAAAAATTAATTACGATTAATCGTGCTGTTAAACAATAATAGAATACCATTTATTTAAATATTTTTGGATTGTTTTCTACATTTTCAGATATATTGATTTTAATGACAACACAATACAAACTATACAGTGCTCACTCTATATTTATTTTTATTACAAATATTTGCACTGTAATAAACAAAAGAAATAGTATTTTTAATCACCTAATACAAGTACTGTAGTTCATTCTCTGTATCATGAAAGTTGAACTTACAAATGTAGAATTATGTACAAAAAAAACTGCATTAAAAAATAAAACAATGGAAAACTTTAGAACGTACGTGTCTGCTCAGTCCTATTTCTTGTTCAGCCAATTGCTCAGACACACAAACAAGTTTGTTTACATTTGCAGGAGATAATGCCATCTGCTTCTTGTTTAGTGTCACCTGAAAGTGAGACTAGGTGTTCATGTGGCACTGTTGTAACTGGTGTCACAAGATATTTACGTCCCACATGTGCTAACGATTCATATGTCCCATCATGCTTCAACCACCATTCCTGAGGACATGCATCCATGCTTATGACAGGTTTTGCTCAATAACAATCCAAAGGAGTGCGGACCGACATATGTTCATTTTTATCATCTGAGTCAGATGCCACCAGCAGAAGGTTTATTTTCTTTTTTTGGTGGTTCGGGTTCTGTAGTTTCTGCATTGGAATGTTGCTCTTTTAAGACTTCTGAAAGCACGCTCCATACCTCGTCCCTCTCAGATTTTTAGAAGGCACTTCAGATTCTTAAACCTTGGGTCCAGTGCTGTAGCTGGCTTTAGAAATATCACATTGGTACCTTCTTTGCGTTTTGTCAAATTTGCGGTGAAGGTGTTCTTAAAATGAACAACATGTGCTGGGTCATCACCTAAGACTGCTATAACGCAGTGGTTCCCATACTTTAACAACCTGCAAACTCCTTTCATGAAAATATCAGATCTTGTGAACCCCCTCCTAAAAATAAATATTTCCAGGGCTTTTTTCCCTTACCTGAGCATAAATTATAGAAGCAGTGATCTTGGAAATAATTTGATTTTTTTATGACACGCTCATTACACACTATTTATTATTACATTATTATTTATCATTATATTATTAATTTTATTACATTATGAAAACGGCAACACTCTTCCAAGATTTCACTTTTGTAGCTCATATCACTTTAAGCCTCCTACATGTTTCATCAAGGTGTACCAGTCATGAAACAGCATGAAGATATTTAAGAAGCCAACTCAAATAAAGAATTCCTCCCACAATCATTCGGGTCTTGAGCAGTCCAGACAAACAATGCACAATTACAACAAAGCTTAAACTTGTTCTTCATAATAATGTTAAAAAACAACACTAGCAGCCTATTTAATTTTAGAAACAGCAAAAAATATCCACCTCCCTTTCCATTTCTCATAAGGAGTCTTGAAGTTTAAATCTGAGTGTGATGGATGCACTTGCTTTGATCTGCATAGCTCTTGGAAGTGTGGAACCATTGGAGAAAGATAAAGTCTCAGGTCTGGTTCAGCATTCTGTATGCTTCTGTATTTGGTTTTCAGATGTGCATATGAGGAAAATACTTTCTCGCATAAGTATGTTGTTGAAAACGGTAACAAAACTATAGTAGCTTTTTCTGCCAGCAGGGGGTACTTGTTTCTTAAACTCAGCCAAAAGTTGATCAATGACAGACTTCTGAAATTCCTTTTCAGTTCGTAATCACAGGAGATCTCAATCAATTTCTCTTTTTCCTCAGTGCTCAATATCTGCGTTGAGAAAGTGGTATCATCAAAGGGGTTGTGAATCTAGTCATTATCGCCTGACATAGCTGGAAAGTATTACCTGAACAATGTGCAGTTATATTGGTTTAATGTACTGATCCAACCGAAGTTTATGTTCTGCCAGGAAGTCATGGTCACGGGGTTTGGGCTGCTGGCCCCCATGCCTGGGGTCCATAGGGACGTCTCTGTCCGCCATTACAGGAATTTTTCTGGGAACCCTCTGATACATATCGTCACGAACCCCAGTTTGGGAACCACTGCTATAACGTGAAGTATATGGCAGAATGCGGGTAAAACAGAGCAGTAAACATACAGTTCTCCTCCAAGGAGTTCAGTCAGTAATTTAATTAACGCATTATTTTTTTAACGATGGTCAACAGCATGGAAGCATGTCCTGGAATAGTGGCCAAATCATGAAGGGGTATATGAATGTTTAGCATATCTGGCATGTAAATACCTTGCAGTGCTGGCTACAAAATTGCCGCGCGAATGTCTGTTCTCACTTTCAGGTGACATTGTAAATAAGCAGGCAGCATTATCTCCTGTGAATGTAAACAAACTTTTTTGTCTTTAGTGATTGGCTGAATAAGAAGTAGGACTGAGTGGACTTATAGGGTCTAAAGTTTTATATTGTTTTGTTTTGGGGTATAGTTATATGACCCCAAAAAAATCTATATTTGTAAATTGCACTTTCATGATAGAGATTGCAATATAGTACTTGTATGAGGTGAATTGAAAAATACTGTTTCTTTTTATCATTTTTACAGTGCAAATATTTGTAATAAGAAATAATATAAAGCAAGCACTGTACACTTTGTATTCTGTGTTGTAACTGAAATCAATATATTTGAAAATGTAGAAAA
This sequence comes from Macrochelys suwanniensis, assembly GCA_033296515.1. Lineage (NCBI taxonomy): Eukaryota > Metazoa > Chordata > Testudines > Chelydridae > Macrochelys > Macrochelys suwanniensis. The sequence continues at coordinate 6,632,927 of CM065797.1, forward strand.
ACATCCAAAAATATTTAATACATTTCAATTGGTATTCTATTGTTTAAAAGTGTGATTAGTCGCGATTAATTTTTTAAATCGCCAATAATTTTTTTGAGTTAATTGCGTGAGTTAACTGTGATTAATCGACAGCTCTAATTTTAAATAAAAGAAATAAAGCAATATCTTCTGGAACAGACCATGAGGCCTACTTTGGCATTGGCACTAGTGCCAGATGGCTCTGTCCACACTCTGTCAACTGCTACTATAGTAGAGACTTTGGGCAGGCCCTTGGACTCCAACTTCTTGAAGGAGAGGTTGATCTTCCTTTCCTGCAGTTCCTTGCCCAAGGAGCTGTAAGGCTGATAGGATCCACTTGAACTTCAAGAGAGGCTCATCTTCCATCTCAAAGAGGGGTCGGAGCAATACCGAGATTCACCAGGGCTGTTGGCCCTGTTCTTCTGATACTGAGGCAAGAGCCCCTCGTATAGTACTGTTGACTGCGAATTTGGCCTCATGGCAGCTTTCGAGTTCAGTACCAAAGGACGCTGTTTTGGTACCAACCGTTTTGGTGCATACGCTGGGCTTAACATTCCCCCCCACCCTCGGCAGTGGGGGGTGGCGAGCAGGAGTAAATAAGGCCTGCTCTCTCTGAAGAATTTTTATTCCTCATTTGGGTTTTCTTTTTTAGTATTTTACAAGGTGGGCTTCAGAGTAGGCCCAAGGAGTACTCTTCAGACAAACCAAGGAAACAAATTCATAACACAAAAGGGGAATACCTTTCACTGTCCCCTCTTGGTTGTTGCTTTGTGATTCTGGTTTCTGGGTGCCAGTCCTTCCCCAAGCAGGCAGTTAGCTTGATTGCTTCCCTTATAGGGAGGAGAGCAGCCTTACATCCAGGGGAAGGCTTTTCTCTCTTCTGCCAGTTGCCCTGCTGCTGCTTGTCTCTCCTCTTTCACCAGAGGAGGGGTTTTTAAAGGTCACAGGCAGCCCATAATTGGACTCAGGTGTCCTGAGTTGATCTGAGCACATGGGGAAAAGGGCCTTTAACATTCTAGGGCTGATATACCTGCTTTCCACCACTCTCTTACAGCTGTCCAGTCTGACTTTGTCCCAACAGACCTATGAGAGCAGGTCTTTCACTGCCTATCTGTCCCTAGTTCACCATTGACGCAGGAGCACGTGGGGCTGTTAATGGCTCCAGCTCTTTCGGGGCCCTCAACCTCTTTGGCTCTAGGACAGAATGTTGCCAGCACTGCCATCAGTATCAGTTAAGGAAGAATTTGACTGCCTTGTCTGCACTGTTCAGTGCCGGGGGTGCACTCTTCATCAGTGCTTAGATGTTCTTCGACATTGGTTCCAACTGCACCTTCTTCTTTGGCTCTGGTACTGGGGCCTTTGTCATTCCAGGTGTCGATGCTGGGCTATGCATTTCCTCATGAGGAGCCTACTTTGATACTGGATTTAGAGGTGAGACCTTCTCTTTCTCAAGAGACATTTACAATACCACCACTGGTACCCACCTTACCTCTGTCCTGCTAGGAGATGGACAGACTGGGCTGTCCAGTAACCCCACCTGGCTGGTCGCCTCCTATGCCAACTGATTATTCGGAGGGCCCCTCTGGGTCTCGGTCAGGCTTGTTTAGCTCCTCTCCATCCCTACTGAGTCACATAAAGTCCAGTAAATCTTTGGTACTGGTCACATAGCAAGGAGAAGTCAGGGTGGCCTGAGACATTTTGGCTTCCGATGCCCTAATCACCTGTGTGGATCCCGTGGGGGCAAGGAGGTTCATAGGAGAAGGTGCCCAGTACTGTCCACCTCAAAGCCTTGTGTACTGGACGAGTAACTAGAAAGCTTTCCCTACTGAACAACCAGCCTATGACGAACCATAGTTGGAGGAATGAGCTCTGCCTCAGGAGACTACTTCATTGCCAGTCAGTTTTATCCTCCCTCTCTCCAGAAGACTCAGAGGTCCCGGGCTTATCCTCACCAGTCCCAGGAAGATTTTATATCCTATCTGGATTTGCTTAGAAGAATGGTCTCTGTGGTCGCTATACAAGCAGAGTTTTTATAGAAGAATACCCACAAGCCGTTGTATGCAGGGCCGGCTCCAGGCACCAGCTTTCCAAGCTGGTGCTTGGGGCGGCATCGAGAATGGGGCGGCAGTCTGAGTCCCGCGGCGGCAATTCGGCGGCAGGTCCGCTCTTCCCGCCACCAAATTGTCGCCGCGGGACTTGGACTGCTGCCCCATTCTCGCCTGCTGCGGTGGCAATGGGGCGGCAGGTCTGCCGTGGACTGAGACTCCCTGTGCCCCGCCCCCGACGCAAGCAGGCGTCCGGGGTGGGGTCCTGCTACGTTTGCCTGCGTCGGGGGCAGGGCCGCGGCAACTGCTTGGGGCAGCGAAATTGTGAGAGCCGCCCCTGGTTGTATGCAGTGTTGTAGTCATATTGGACTAACTTCTGTTGGTGAGAGAGACAAGCTTGTGTCTCTCACCAACAGAAGTTAGTCCAATAGAAGAAATTATCTCACTCACTTTGTCTTACAAGCTTTTGGACATTCTTCAAGGTGCAACCTTGGGAAGGGTACCCCTGCCAAATGAGGCACTTTTATTGCTGGCGAAAACCTTATGGAATACATTGGCTTTGTTGGCTGTCGTTGCCAAATTCACTGAAAAAGTCTGCCATGTGCTTCTCAGGGATTCGAGTGTTTTTACTCTCATCTGGTGCCAAATTCCCTGGTAGTGATGGCTACCAATGAGAGGTCAAGGCAAAGGAGTTTTAAGTCAGCCCCCAAAGAAACAATGGAAAAGACTGGACTCATGGACGGAAAGATTTATTCTAGCTCATTTCTCCAAATACAAATAGCTAATCAGCAGGCACAGTTAGCTAGGTTTGATTTTCTTCACTGTTAGGCTTTGTCAAAATTTACTGATAAGCTCCCTAAGGACTCTGGGGAAGAATTCAGAGCCTTTTCGGTGAAGGGCTGTCTGGTCATGAAGATGTCTGTTCAGTCTGCTTGGGTGTTGCAGATGGTTCCACTAGGACTATGGCCTCTGCAGTCATAATGAGAAGAGAATCATGGCTCGTCCTTGCTTGTCCAGGACACATACCATTGTGAGGTCCTCAATCAGCTTCAGTTCGTTCTCTATCTCTTTGACCAGCCAGGGATCATGCTAAACATAGAGATGTTGGCATTACTGCCCATGCAGAGCCTGGAATTAATTGGAGCTTTGCTTGACTCTACAATAACAAAGGCGTTTCTTCCTTGATAAGTTTTGGACCATTTATGTGTATGTGTGTCCGTCCACCTCTCAGGTTTCACCCATTCATTATAGCCTGAGGTTGCTAGGTTACATGACTGCATGTATGTATGTGACCATACATGCGAGACTACTACTTTGTCTTCTACAAGTATGGCTATTGTTGGCATACCAACCAAACAGACATCGTCTGGATAAGCTAGTCTGAGTTCCTCCTGCAATCTTACATTCTCTGGAGTGGTGGATGGACCAGGACAATGTATGTGCAGGGACCCCTTTTCCTTTCCCCTTCCAGTGTAACAGTTGTAACTGATACATCTACAGTGGATGGTTCACAAGCCCAGGGGATATGGACACACCAAGAAATGAGGTTTCATACCAATATCCTAGAATTATAGGCAATTTAGAAAGCTCGCCAGTCCTTCCTCCTGATCAGGTACTCATCAGTCCAGATACTGACTGACAATACAGCCACCATCTAAACAGACAGGGAGGGGATCCAGTCTGTACAACTGTCAGGAAGCGATGAGCCTCTGGAACTTTTTGTCAGGTGCTGCCTCCCGATAGTTAGGCCTAGTGGTTGGAGCGGACATTGATGCTGGATATATGGTTGGGACTGGGCTGAGGGTAGCACTGGAACTGAGATCCGGGGACATACCAGGGTCAGAACTGAGATCCGAGTCCGTAGACATGCCAAACTCAGTACTGTAGCTGAAGTCTAGAGGTCAAAACTGGGTGGTCAGAGTCCATGAAGAAGCCAAATCATTACTGTAGCTGGTGTCCAGATACAGGCCAGAGGTTGAAGCTGAGTGGTCAGGAGGTGGGGGTAATGGGTCAGTACCCAGGCTGGAGCAGATCAGAGCTGGGCAAGAACAAGACTGGAACAGGGCTTGGGCAAGGCTGTGTCAGGAGCTGGAGCAGGCTGGGAGTCTAGAGAATGTGTTAGTGTGAGGCAGAAGGAGAGTTCCTGGCTGGGTAGTGCTGTTGCACAAACTGATCTGCAGCTCTGGTGGGGTTGGGGAAATACCTGACCCTAGAGGTCATCTGACCCAGGCTCTACTCAGAGAGAGGCTGCTGCTGCATGCCTGAAGGCTGAGTTATTGCAGGCTTGGTGGGAAGGGTAAGTTAGTGTAGCTGAGTTGTTACACTATGCCTGAGTGGTGACTCACTGTAGTACTCTTGAAGGGGAATCTGAGTGAGCAGCCCTGGTTTGGCTGCGGGTTTGCCTTACACTTTTGCATCAAGCAGAGCATCACCGTCATGGCAGCTCTCTTATCTGGTTCCCAAAACCAGCTGGTGGACTTTCTCAGCAGGAAGTTTTCTTTCAGTTACAAATCAAAAACAGAGTGGTGAAATTGTTTTCCAGGTATGGATCATCACATCAATTGAGCTGTTTGATACAAAAGACAACAAGAAATGTCAATTTTGCTGTTGTGCCGGCCTCAGTCTCAGCACACTGACCAATGCCTTTCTGTTGAAATAGGGACCATTTGTATGCTTTCCTGCCAATTCAGCTGATCCTACAAGTTAACCTCAATTTTAAATACTGACTTTTCTAACAGTTTGAGGGTTTCAGGTTACGGTCCATGTCAAAAATACTTTTGGATCTTGCCAGAGACAGCCTATGCACTTTTATAAAGATTTATTTCCCCCCAGTAAAATACTGTGCTTTCCTGGTAATTAAATTTGTCTTTACAGCATTTCCTAATCACACAAGGGTAGATTGAATTGATTAATGCTATTTGCAGGTGTAATTGGCAAGTGCATCTTTTAAAGCAACAGAAAGTTTGTCACATTGCCTTTAAGGTGACATTCAGCATGAAAAAGTTTATTCTAGGATTTGGCTAGGATTCATACAGTGTAGACAGCTAAAAATGACTTATTTTGAATATTTTTGCAAGATGACTTTTCATAGTGTGTCAGTGTGCATGAAGAGTGGCAACATTTAATTCCAGTATAAAAACAGCATATTAAAATAATTTATCCTTGTGTAATAAGCTTTCTGAAAGTAACAAACCTGTTGAATCTAAGGTGTATGGGGTCTCTTCCAACCCCAATCTTCTATGATTCTATGAAATGCTCATTCTGGAGAGTAAGTCTTCTATTTTGAGATCTGACAAACTTTCATTTGAGCCTTTAAAGAGTACATCCAATTTTTGTCACTGAGAATGTTACTTTTCTGTTGTTCATAGTGTCTGAGGACAAAATTTTTAAGGGGGAATTCTTCTAATGGACAGAACTGTTTTGTACTACTCTGTTTACACAGATAAAGTGCTAAGAAACCTTCCTCAGAGTTCTTACCAAAAATCAGTTCTGCCTATCATAGGTATTGGGAGATAATTCTTCCATGTTTTAGTTCTAATCTTCATCATGGAAAAGAGAAGATATAACAAAAATTGGATATTACAAGAATCATTAACATTTTAATCTAAAATTGCAAAAAATCAGGAAAATAGCACTCTCTTTACTGGTGGTATTTCATCGTTTTTTGAAAGAGGGAAATCTTCCAAATAGCACAAGTGGAAGAACAGGATGGTATAAAAGAGCTCTGGATTCAGCCCTACCCCAATCCATCAGGAATGTGAGAAACTATTAAGAGTTGTTTGTTTGAAGTTTGTACAGTTGAATTTTGTGTGTTTTTGAAATGTGGTTGGATTGAATTATGTGGAGGGAGATGAGTTGTAGAGGGGATGGATTGGTAAAAGGAAGAGGATGAAAATCTAAGATGTAGTGCTGAGAGGACAGAGAGGGCAATTTGGGGATCTGGTGGGGAATTAGGAGAAGGCTATTTTGCAGATGGGTTTGAGGGACTGGTGGTTTTTAGTGATGGTGCTTGGTCTGCCCTGAGGTTGTGGAACTGTTAGGTTTTGTAACCAGGGTTGTTCCTATCAGTCATTGGGGTCTGACCCAGGGTTCAGCAAGAGTATCACCCTGGGGATATCTCCCTCTACCATATTTAAGATTAGTGGTCTGTGGTGGGCAAGGGTCCCACAAGAGAGTGAGTTGTATGGCTGAGGACAATTGGATATGAATTATATAGGGGGTATGTGTGGTGAGTGGTAATGAAGAACTTTTTTGCCTGCCTAGGGCGGTTTTTGAGCTATTAGGTGGCCAAGAAAGATGAACAGTGCTATTGTATGGTGGCAATATGGATAGCCTGTCAGGGTAGTGACTGTGAAGGCTTGGTGTCCTCAAATCTTGTGATGGTAGACAGGAAGAGGTCATTCAAGAAGATAACATACTGCCTTAACAAAGAAACAAACAAAAAAGGCAAGAGATAGCCATGTGTAAAATGCGTCTAACGTCGAATTTTTTTCCTTTCTGCCCACTTGTGTAGAAATATTGTATATAATCTATTTTCTAAATTGCTAAATTGTTGCTGTGGTGTAATGTAATATGCAGGCCTCTCTTTAGGAGCAGGACATCTGCTCCTTAGATCAATAGAGCCTTCAATGAATCGTTGAGGCCCAAGGTATTCTTAAAACATCCAATCTGCCTGGTAGGAATAGCTTTGACACAGACTCCAAAGGCAGCCGTTTCCCACCTTTGCTGTGGGATTAAAGCAGCAGGTAAAAAGAGGGAAGTGACTGGAGAATCATAAAATAGCCATCATAATTAAAACAGAAAAGGTGAAAACTCAGTGAAATCACTCTTCTTGGTGAAGCAAATTCCTTGGGGAAATTTGTCTTATTTTAACCTTTATCCCTTCCCCCAGGGATGAAGCAAGAGAGAGAACCTGGATAACTGTCTGTCTTCTGAAAGCGAGGTGTGATTAAAGAGCATAATCCACTCTGTATATTTGCTGCTTTGTGATGAAAATTGTTAGATTTTAGAAAATGATTATTTTAAAACCTGCTTTTCTTTTCTCAAGTTTTATGAAGCTTCGGTTTTAATATGACTGAGCGGATACATTTTTCCAAAGGATATTTTTCTGTGTTTGTTTGGTTTAATTTTTTGATCTTCAGTATATTGTGTGGTGAAAGTATTTGTAAATTTTCCAAGTAATAAATGGCCCAGTATTTTTAAGCTCTGTATAAAGAAGTTTTAAAGATAGAGTTCAGAAATAAAATCAGTCACTGTATCAAAAATAGCTCAACACACCCACATTTGTAATTTCTTCCTTTGTTGAAATGTAAGAGCTCTTTGGCCTCCTTTCCCCCTGCATCAACTTTATTTAATCAACATAACTTACACATAGATTGGAAGCAATTGCTTCCAATCTGAGTTCCCATACTATTGGTTAGTCCAGTTGGCCTCCCATATCATTTGTGGTGTTTTGTAAATTATATTTTTAAAAGTATTGATAGCTTTGCCAGCAAGGTACCTTAATTACAGCAAAAAAAAATAAATAAAGCTGTCACTCAAAAATTAAACAAAATTAAAATGTGTGTGTATTTTTACCATCGTTTTTAATCAGGATGGCTACCACCAACCATATGTTCAGAAATTTCAGGTTTTTATAAAAACTTTGTCAAATAACCACACCGGATGAATGTTTAGGAAGATGTAGTGAATTAAGTTGTTGCAGTATCAAGTGCTGGTGTAAGAATTGTTAATCTTCCTTTATTTAAAATATGTTACTCATATTTAGGATTTTTAATGGATATGTCCTTTTTTTCCTTTGCTAATAAGAATTTGTGTGGTAGTCATGTAAATGGCATCTTTGTTGTACAGGAATTGTAAAGTGAAACACTATAGACTGTTAACAGAGGTAGTAATTTAATGAGGATTGGTAGTTTTTGGACTATGAATTAGACTCTAATAGTTCAGAATAATTATGATTTGTCCATGTGCTTCAGTGACTTGTTAGACTGAGTACTTGTACGAGTTCAATCCTAACAGTTTATCTTATAGATTGGAATGACGCGCTGATTAAATGTATTGCAGTCAGGTAAGTCAGCCTCTTTTTTGGCGTGAGTGAAAGGAATAGGAGAATAGAAGAGTTCGCCATATAAGAAAGCTGTGCATAAATGGCTATCATGAAACCAATATTTCTGCCTATACTTAGGGTATTCGAAGTAATTAAAGTGAACTGTTTTTAAATAGTTACTTCATTCTTAAAGTGACACAGTCAACTTGAAACCTAGTCAGTTGAAAAAAATGTTAAAATCGTTTTAGGTGCTGCATCTCTCTCTCAATCTTGCTGCCAAATGTGGTTTTACAGTTTAAAATATTTTTCTCTCTGCTGGTGCTATTTGAAAACCTCTTTTAGCTGACTGCTAAAACAACATAGGTAACGGACTACACAGGGGAAATAGTGGAGTTAATTACAAAATGCTGTCAGAGAGATAAAGTAAGCAAATTGGAAGAATTGAGATATTTTTCTTTGAGCTTTAATTTATCGCAATCTTGAATGCCATAATAATGGTATGCAGTATAATTGTAGCTGTGTAACCCTATCACCTGTGGAGAGAACACTTTTCACAAAGAGATCTCTCTATATCAGTCCTCATCCTTAAAGTAAACCTGCATAACACTTTGGCTTTGTTCACACTACCAACTTTTGTTGCCAAAATTGCCATTTGTTGACCCAAACAGTGAGTCAGCACACTGCGAGATGACTTTTGTTGGTGAAATGCCTGGTTTTGATGAGAAAATACATCTACCTTCATGCATGCGGCCATCAGGGGCTTTTCTTGTGGCCGCAAGCTGTGATGGGGGTGGGAGGACAAAGTAGTGCCTCCTCCCCCTCCCTGTTGCTCCTGGATGCACTGCTTTGGTTGCTGGGGCTACCAGCAAGGATTGGACCCTGCCCCCCTCTGGAGTTGTCACCTAGGGCACAACGCTGTAGGAGCAGGCAGCCAGTGAGTACCCTGCCTTCCCAGGGGCAGTGGGGCTCAGGCTTTGGGCTTCAGCCCTGGGGTGGTGGGGCGGCAGGCTCTGGACATGGGGCTTCGGGCTCCAGGCCCAGGCTATGGCTGTACGATGGCAGGCCCTAGGCTCCGGCCACACGGCTTCGGGCTCCGTCCCTGGACCTCGTTCTCCAGCCGTGAAGCTTCAGACTCTGGCAGCAGGGCTTTAGGCTCCAGTCCCCATCTCTCTTGGCCCCCACTGCCTCCCCCGACCCTCCTTCCAGGGCTTAATTTGTCCCCAGGCTTGCCAAACTGAGTAAGTCTGCTGTGAAAAGTGATACTTGTATGTTTGTTAATATCACTTTTCACAACAGACTTTCTAATTATCAATAAATAAATTACAATGATTTGGACATGTATACATGCATATTTATTTGGTTTTCCTAAAGCTAATTAAGTATTTTAGGAAAAAGTGTGAGAGCGGCCACCAACTCTTGCTAATGGCCACATTCTGAGGCCACCAAAATATATGTCCCAAGAACCCCTGGCCTAGTCTATATAAAGGTTGTGCATTTAACCAATTGCCTCAGCTTATTTTTCTGAACCTGTTGAAGAGGACATGTAGGACTCCAAAGTGGACAGGAAGCTACGAGTGAAGAATGAGTGCACGGAGGCAACTCTCAAAGAACTTCTCTTTCTTCTTTGAGGGCCTATATATATTCCTATTTGTTATCAAATACAGTAGTAAGAAATTCACCCCCACAAATGGACAGTAGACAAAGAGTTCTTAGCAAAACATGGACTGTACCACCGCTCCCCCAAATTAGGCAATGGAGAGTGACACTAAATCCAAAGAAGAATACTTGGTGAAAGTATGCATCGAACTTCAAGTTGCTACACCACCCCAAGAAAGACATACTTCAGTTACCCTTTCCTAAGGAACACAAAACATGGCTGGCCTTAAGCAAAAACAGCTGGAGGAGCAATGTGGGGTTAAAAGCAGTCAGCCAGTCCCCAACTCAACCCTCCTGTGCTATCCATAGCACTCTGCTGGGGTAGCATCCAAAAGCAATGAATGCATCACTGATGAATTTAGCTTCACAAAACTTTATGGCTAAAATTTGAATTTCTTCAGGTTTGTACATACCTAGTATCTGTCCTTCGAGAGTTTTCTAAACCAGGAGATGCATGCTGTGCTGGCCATTTATTTACTATTTTAAAGCATGGAACACCTATGTTGTAGTTTTCTGCCTACTTTTATAAACTAAATATCCAATCTTGAATAGGAAGTAGAGCACATTAAAAGATGATTTCAAGCCATGAGAACAAAAAAGGAGAATGTAAAGCATAATAAGTTTTAAAATTACATTAATAAAACAGAATTTGAGGTCTGAACTCTATTAAAGCCAGGTAATTTGGTTTAAAGTTCCCATGGCAACTTTAATTCTTCCATCTTGTACGTATGCGTTATGATGAGTTTTTTGTGTGTTGTGATCACAAGACTGGTAAAAAATACCATACTAGTCAATAAAAATTTATTTTATAGAGCAGTACTGTTAAAATAGCTCAGCAAAAGATGATCTAATTTCTTGAGTAATCAAAGCACACATACTGTATTTAAGAGTGGTGATGTCTCCAAGAGTAAGAAGGAGAATTTGCTATTTATTTATTGCTTTCCCAGTATAGCAGAAAAGCAGGGACAGGTACTTATTACAAGATAAGAATTACAACCTTTACTTGACTACCTCACATGCTGAAACAATTTGTCAGGATTGTCATAATGAGACTCTTAGGCCTGGTCTATACTACAAAGTTAGGTCAACATAAGCCGCGTTAGGTGGATTTAATAATCTATATGTCTACACTACCGAGTCCCTCCTGCTGACCTAAAGGATCTGTAAAGTCGACTTCTGTACTGCACCTCTGTGGGAAGCATAGCACTTGATTTGACAACCAGTGGTCGACATGGGGATAGTGTAGTGATGCTGTGTTGTGTAATTCGAATGAATTGGCTTCCAGGAGGTGTCCCACAGTGCTCTGCTATGACTGCTCTGGAGAGCACTTTCAACTCCAGGGCATGTCAGCCAGGTACACAGGAAACAGCTGCCCCCTATTTAAAGCCCTGGGAATTTCTGAATTTTTATTTCCTGTTTGATCAGCGTGGAGAACTCACCAGCACAGCTGATCGTGGATGCTCAAGGCCGCAAACGCGCTCCAGCATGGAGTTCACAGGAGGTACTGGATCTTATTGCTTTGTGGGGAGAAGAGTCTGTGCAGGCAGAGCTCCATTCCAGCAGAAGAAACGCTAACATCTATGCCAAAACTGCGTGGGGCATGGGGGAGAAGGGCTACACCAGGGACACACAGCAGTGCTGCGTGAAAATAAAGGAGCTTTGGTGAGCGTACCAGAAGACGAGGGAGGCGAACAATCACTCTGGTTCTGAGCCACAGACATGCCACTTCTATGAGGACCTGCATGCATTTCTTAGCGGCGACCCCACCACTACCCCAAAATGCTCTGTGGATAGCTCCCAGGAGCCCCAGGCGACCTTGAGCAACAACGAGGAGGACATTGTTGATGAGGAGGAGAAGAATGCGAGGCAGGCAAGTGGAAGATCCATTCTCCCCAGTGGCCAAGAACTTTTAACTAAAAGTAATGGTGAGTATTTTAATCCGCCCTTAAACTGGTACATAAAATAATTGGTTTAGGAGAACAAAATACTTGGAGACGTTGTTTTATGATCTGGGTTAACATTGTACTGTTATCTTCAAAAATATGTTAACTATCATACTTGATGGGTGGTAACCTGTGAAATGTCACATTTGTATAGTAGTATATGGCCTTATATTCTCCAGACTACAGCCACTAGAGGGTGATGTGATTTCATGAGCTTGAGTAGGTCTGACATTCCACAGAGTAGAGGGCAACATAGCTATACAGAGAAGAGGTATACAACTATGTTATTATATTGATGTTAATGTCATTTTGTTTATTGTATTTAATTTCATATCTGTGTACAATTTACTGATATTAAGATAAGATTACTTGTGGAGATTCTGTAAATTACAAGATTCCTTATTTTCTCTGGCAGTCTCAAAATAAATAAGTTCTCAAAATGTTTGACATGATAAGTATCAGTGACAGATTGCACATGCTGAGGTTTAACACCTTTTTAATCCTAAATCTGGCATGATAGAAGTTAACTGGAGATAAAATATTGGATTCCACTTAACATTTCAAGGATGTTTTTGTTTTGTTTGACAGCTAAATATCTACTATAAATGGGAAATGTAGAGAACCAACAACCCCAGAGTAATTAAGAATGTGAGGTAGAATATTATAGATTTTTTTTTAAATTCTGTAATGAGTGAGTACATAAATATTTTGCAAAAACAGTTTTCTAACTAATTTTAGAATTTTTGATATTGTTTAGATGGAAACATTTGTTTTAAAATATACTTAAGATGTTTTAATTGGCTTCCTTACAGGCAGAATTTGGGCTTTCCAATCATAACACTATAAATGTCAGAGAGTTTATTCCTATAGATGATTAAAACATAAAGCTTATTTTATCACTTTCTAATTGGATATGCTGCAGTTACAGTCATTTGATTTACAGTGTATTTATGGCAAATTGGGAAGTTTATTGAGTTGCTGTTTAGAACCACTAATAGAATAATGTGTATTTTATATTATTAAAGTTCTGGCAACAGTATGGGCAAAACAGTGAGTCTTTCTGTGCCTTCAAGCAAACTGTTCTTTGAGTGCTTGCTCATATCAATTCCAGTTAGGTGTGTGCACGGAAGTTGGAAAACTTTCCCTAGCAGCTACCCGTCGGGCCGGCTGTGGAGCTCCCTGGCGTGGCGCCGATATGGCGTTCTATATATGGCCCTGCCGGCCCGACTCCCCGTCAGTTCTTTCTTACCGCCTGGGATGGTCGTTGGAACAGTGGTCTCTTGCTCTGGACCTCAGGGAGCTCAACAAGCACATCATTAACCTGAAGTTCCATATGGTCTCTTTGGCCACAATCATCCCTTCTCTGGATCTGGGAGACTGGTATGCCGCCCTCAACATGAAAGACGCTTACTTTCACATTTCAATTACCCTGTCCCACAGACATTTCCTCCGATTCGTGGTACACAAAACGCATTATCAGTTTACGGCCCTTCCATTCGGCTTGTGTACAGCCCCCCACGTCTTCAGCAAATGCATGGCGGTCGTGGCAGCTTTCCTTCGCCGTCATCACATCCACGTGTTTCCGTACCTCGATGACTGGCTTATTTGGGGCTGATCTCACCAACAAGTCCAGTCGCAGGTGCAAATGGTCACGGACATGTTCAACTGCCTGGGCATCATGCTGAACGTCAGCAAATCCGTACTCTCCCCGACCTAGACAATAGAATTTATCGGGGCAGTCCTAGACGCAAACCAAGCACGGGCTTTCCTCCCAGAGGCCCGTCGTCTGGCTCTGACAGACATAATCAGCAACCTTTGCATGTTCCCCACCACCACAGCGAGGCAGTGTCTCAAGCTGCGGGGTCTCATGGCATCTTGCACCTATGTAGTGCAACACGCCAGACAACGACTCAGGCCCCTACAGACGTGGTTAGCGTCTGTGTACCGACCAGTTTGCGACAACCTAGATATGATCCTCACGGTCCCAAACCCCACGCTCGACTCCCTGCGCTGGTGGCTGGACCCTCGGATGGTGGGTGCCGGGGTTCTGTTTCAGTCCCCTCAACCCACCCTAACTTTGGTTACGGACGCGTCCTCGCTGGGATGGGGGGCACATCTCGGAAGCCTGATGACGCAAGGCCTGTGGCAGCAACACGAGCTAACCCTCCATATCAATATCAAGGAACTCAGGGCAATCTGCCTTGCATGCCAAGCGTTCCTTCCCTGCTTACAGGACCGTTGTGTAAAAGTTCTGACAGACAACACCACGGCCATGTTTTATCTGAACAAACAAGGCGGAGCTCGGTCATCACTGCTTTGCCAAGAAGCCCTTCTCCTGTGGGAATTCTGTTTAGCCCACTCCATCTCTCTCCAAGCTTTGTCTATTAGTGAGTACAGAGACATATCATTTTGAATGTTTGCTGCACTTCACATACAAGTGAGAGAGATCTAATCACATACTCTGCAGATACTGGGGAAAAAATCTTTTACAATAAGTCTCTAGGAGTATTGTCAGCTTTGATCACATTCTTCCCCAATTCAGACTGCCCAAGATGGATTTAATTTAAAGTTGAATTAGCTACCAGCATCTGTTACTTGAAGAACATATTATACCCTCTGATACATAGGTGTAAGATTTTAGCACCTACAAGAATATTTTTGTCTGGTGTTCACAATATTCCTGTTTCAAAAGTAGACTAATGCCCACCACCTCACAGAATAAAGACTTAAATACTGCAATTGCAGGCAACTAAAGAAAGAAATTACAAAATTGGAATTAAATCATAGCTGGATTTCTACAGCAGCAACTGCTCTGAATTTCTAAATGTAGCTGCAGCTTAATATATTTTTATTGATTTAATTAAATGGAAACCACAAAATTTACAGGATATGCAACATGGCTGAGTTAACAGTGGCTTAGAATCCTCAAAACATTGGTCTGTTCTGAAGGGCAATTCTGAAAATTTGGGATTGTGGGGTTCTTTTTTAACTCGTCTAATTGCTAGATCTGGAAACTCAACCTTGGAACTGGAAGTAAAGTGAAGTCCGTTCCTTCTTGCACATCATCAAGAATAAAGGTTCTGCAGGACAAATTATGTCTTTGGCTTACATCTGTACAACCTCGTTGTCTTCCATGGCATTTCACAGGTGTAACTGGTTTGTCTTGATATTAGAAAGTATTAAACAGTTCTGTTGCTCTGAGTCCAGCTTTTACACTTTTACTTATGTCAGCTTTGCAGGAATAACAAGAATAAATAGCTCTGTGCAGTGTTGTTTTAGCTCTGTTGGTCCCAGGATATTAGAGAGACAAGGTGGATGAGGTAATATCTTCTATGGAACCAACTTCTGTTACTGAGAGAGACATGTTTTCATGCTTACCCAGAGCTTTTCTGAAGACTTGAAGAAGAGCTCTGTGTGAGCTCAAATCTTGTCTCTCTCAGTAGCAGAAGTTAGTAGTAAGAACTTATTTAGTCAGTACAGTCAGCAGCTCATCATATGTATTCTTTGTACTATGGGAGCTAGTACCCAGAGGCCTCTGTCAAGGTAAGCACCCCCCCCCCCCCGCCCCAATACTGTATGAAGAACTTTACAAACTAGGTTAAGACAAGATCCAACACGTGGGTGTAGCAGATGGTGAAGAGGCTGAGGCAGGGGAAAAAGAGGTAACAATAAAGGAATATAAATGTACATTGATAAACTGTGCAAAGTTTGCAGAAGAGAGATTTAAAAACACTAATCAGTCAAAACCTTATTCAGGAAATCTTTTCTTTGTTTGTCTTTGAGTCTTATCTGGTTTATAATACTGACAAACCCAAGTTTTAGGTCTTGCCAACACTGAAAAGCTAATAGAGCTGTGGGACAGCAAGCTGGATTCTGTTCTACTTCCCACATTTAACAGAATTATTAGATATATTCAGTTTACAGAACCGTTATTAGTGATGTGTGTAGCAGAGAGAATCCACCTTGGCTTTAAAAACCCAGGTAGTATTTGCAGAACTGGCAATTTGAAAAAACATCATTTGAACTTGTAACTTTGAAAATGTGTTCTAGGGTGATTGAAGAAGAAGCCTGGAACTATGATGTCATTTTTATGAATAACATCACGCTTGAAAATATTTTTTTTCATGTCCCTGATTCAGCTGCATCAGTTAATTGTTGAACATACCAAGAACAGCAAGCAACTGGGACGTGGGTGTATATGATTCAGTAGAGAAACATAGCCATTTGGAAAGCTGCAGAAAGTAGTTATAGTCTAGGAAGGGACTAATTAAAAATAGCAGTTTTTGTTCATGTATTTTCCCCTGTATACCACTGTGCAGAACTTCACCTTCCTATTGCATGATCGATAACGTTGATATTGATATATTAGTTTCTGAATTTGTATTGTTGGTGAGGATGTATGAAGGATGTATGAAGAAGGATACAGCTTGGTTTTTTAGTTTTTAGTTTGAGATTGAGCATGCAGCATTGGCAGTCAGAAAAATCTTGATTTTGTAGGTCAAATAAGCATAATTATTTTGAAAGTTACTGATGGAAAATAAACTTTGGAGTATAGGATGTTCTTTCTGCAGTGATTTTTATTACCATAAACACATACCAAAACCATATTTACTGGCAGTTGTAAAATGTGAATTATTTGTCTGCTTAGGGCTATTCTATTCTTTTGAGGAAACATTACATAGGACTAAATTTATCTGTAGAGCATTTTCAAGGTTTATTACTTATGTGGCTAAGTATACAAACAGATGTACTTTGTATGCTCGCTATTTACTTATTTTTAACTCTTTATGATGTTCTGGTCTGTTATATGAATTCCCTTGTAGTGTACTTGTGTGATAACCTAATTGTTACTGTCTGTTAGTTTTATTTTACACTTAGATTTTGATTTTAAAACATTACATACTAGGTCTATAACCCATCAATATTTAGTTTTTAAAAATCAAGTCTGTTTATAGATGCATACGAAAGCACACAGTTTTGCATATTTCCCTCCATGTATTTTTATCTTCAAGTCTATTGCTGCCAAAGTATGTGGAAAGAAGAATTAGAATACAAGTATTAAAGTGACCAAATAGATTTTTGTTTGATGTATTTAAACACACATTTTTATTTTTGCAGAGATCATATCTACCAAGTTTCTGCCTAGAAAAAATATTACTCCTGTCCCTGGCCAAGCTCCCATGGAGATCCCCTGATTTTTCCATTTTACAGCGCCTACCCTCATGTCATGCTTTGCAGAGGACTGGGTTAAACTTATCTGGTGACAGGAATTTTTTTTTTACTTTTTTCCTTTGTCCTATAAACAAATAAATGAGAAGGTACTCACCAGTAAAAGGCATAGAAAGTATGAGTGGGTCTAGTATATGTGTGTATGTTTAGCTAAGAGGTGAACAGATTTGTTCATATTAGTAATCAGGAAAATACCATTTGATATCATTTTGCCAATATGAAATGCAATTTTAATATTACTTGGTTTTCATAAACTGTTAGCATTGCTAATACCCCAGTTACAACTGTGAAAACAAATATTAGGATTAGAGAGAGGTAACTATATAGACACTTAATTACATATAGTTGTTTAAAGAGACAAGGTGGGTGAGGTAATATCTTTTATTTGGACCAACACTGCAAACAACATGTAGTTTTTAGACCGTTGACAAAAAGTTGAATAAACCACTGCATGATCATATTTATGTAATTTACCTTGTTTGTTCAATCCCTCACTTCTGTCATGTCTAAGTTCTAGATTGTAAATTATTTGGGGAACGGAACCTTGTCTGAGTAGTTCTGTGAGTCCTCTAATGGCTGGTCTATGCGGGGATGTTAATATGCCGCAAGCGTGTTAATTTTCTGCTCACTAACTACTCCACACTGACTCCCCATTTGTAAAAGGAGGAGGAAATCATATTTTGATTTTTCATTGTTGTACAGATCTGTACCTGATCATGAAAAGTGGGTTACAAGTCAGAGTATCAGGATACAGCTTAATGGGAAAAACCCTCAAATGGTGTAAATCAGCTGCATTGATGCTAGGCTAATGGACACCAGTTGAGGATTTGGCCCCAAATCCCCTATGTACTAGACTGTCCTTAGGAGCTGAGTTAGGAACTTTTGGTTCCTCTTTTGTTTCTAACTTAAAACAGTAGTGCTTAGGGTGACTGCGGTGTGTGTGTGTGTGTTAGGCAGTCCCAGTAAAGCAATCCTTTGTTGTTCATCACACTGGTAACCCAGGAAGGACTAGAGCCAGAATAGTCTAGTGCTTGGAGCTCCTGCTACACTTGTGCATCCATCACACTGCTAGACTGTCTAAAAGCTGGTATTCCACAGCAATCAGCGTGACTCCCGTCGGTGGGGTTCATCACCAGTACCAGGTTTACAATGAAGCCACTGTCGCTGTGCCGACACTCAGAAGGGGCCCTGACGCCTGGATTGCCCTACCCCAAGCCCCTCCCGTTGCTCGCTCCTCTCAGCCCCCTCCCTCTCGTGCGAGCGGCGGGAGAGGCCTCAGAAGGAAGAGGCCGAGTGGGGGGGGGGGCCCTCAGGAGGAAGAGGCCAAGCGGGGGTGGGGCCACTGTCCCACAAAAGATTAATCCAGCCCTGGTGGTCACACTATTTTAAGTTGACCGGTGCTTCTGTTTTGGTCTCCACCAATGCACTGAAAAGGATGGTGTATATTGAATTTTGAATGAAAGCTGTTTCTCCTTGAAAATGTGGCTTCAAAAGGGGAAGGGAAATAAGTCTTTATGTGAAAAAGTGTGGCTATCAAACTTGCATTTGTATATTTGTGGTTTTTGTTTTCATACTGACATTCAAAAAATTCCAACTGGAAACCGAATTCTTAACCCATGGCTAAATGTGTTGAATGGCCATCTTCATTTGTTTAAATGGTTTTTAATAGCTAAACAGGCAACTAAAATCTTTCTAATCAAGTTCAGCAAATTGCTGTGCTTTCAGTACTGTGTGTTAGCTTCAGACAGAACCAGCAGGAGCTTTCCTATTCAGATACTGTATACAATATTTGTCCTAGCATTGGGATTGATTTCTAATTTCATCTGTGAGTATTAGTAGAGCTTCCATGTTGGTGGAAGGTTTCTTTTAAACATGCCATGTTCACCAGATCTCCTCTCTTTGTTTCTTGAGCTTTTAACATGAGACAGGTGGGAACTCCTTGAGGGTTTTTTGGACATTTGTGCTACAGGTAGGTGCATTAACAAACATCCCCACAGGTTGTTTTACAGTCCACCAGAAGAACATACTGCCTTGTTCTGACTCTTGGTGCATTTGACAGTCTGCCAGCTTCAGTGATGACACCTTATATACTTTATTCCTCTTCTGTTGGCTGTTTCCTATTAAAATATAACTTGTCACTTAAGTTTTTCCATTGATGCACCAAGTTATGTTATCTGGGCCTTTAATAATGTGTAATATTGTACCATTTTTTTCTGTGGCTTGTAGTGTTTGTGAGAGAGTCCTTGCCTTCTCAGTGCAGCCAGTGCTCTGACCTTTAATGGTATCCCTTCTAGCTGCATATGGGGCACTGTTTCCAAAAAAGTGACACTGTTCTGTGCATCGTTCCTGGCCTAGTTCAATGATATTGCATTGATTAATTTTGCCAGTCTTTTGAAACTGTTGTTATGTTGTCTCCTAATTACTTGTAAACCATTATGATGTCTCGCTATATATGGATCTAACCTTTTATGTATCCAGCTTTAACTAAAAGGTAGCTAGTGCTGCATAAACAATTCTTAATAGTTAAATCTCAAAGATTTGTGTGTGGCAGTAACTAATATGAAACAATTGAATATTAAATATCAAGCTGGAAGGGCATATTAAGTGGGGTCCGGCAGGGCTCAGTTCTGGGTTCTGTTCTGTTCAATATCTTCATCAGTGATTTAGATAATGGCATAGAGAGTACACTTACAAAGTTTGCGGACGACACCAAGCTGGGAGGGGTTACCAGTGCTTTGAAGGATGGGATTAAAATTCTAAATGATCTGGACAAACTGGGGAAATGGTCTGAAGTAAATAGGATGAAATTCAATAAGGACAAATGCAAAGTACTCCACTTAGGGAAGGAACAATCAGTTGCATACATACAAAATGGGAAATGACTGCCTACGAAGGAGACAGTACTACCTCAGAGTTACGAACACCTCAGGAATAGAGCTTGTTCATAACTCTGAAATGTTCGTAGCGCCGAACAAAATGTTACGGTTGTTCTTTCAAAAGTCTACAACTGAACATTGACTTACTACAGCTTTGAAACTTTACTATGCAGAAAAAAAATGCTGCTTGTAGCCATCTTAATTTAAATGAAACAAGCATTTATATTTAAATGTAACCATCTTAATTTAAATGAAACTTCGCCCACGAAAGCTTATGCTTCAATATATCTGTTAGTCTATAAGGTGCTACAAGATTCTTTGTCGCTCTTGCAGATCCAGATTGACACGGCTACCCCTCTGATAGTAAGCACAGAAACAGTTTCCTTGCCCTGTCAAATCTTTTTTTAAAACTTTCTCTTTATTTTTTTTAGTAGTTTACATTTAATACAGTACTGTGTGGTATAGTATTTGATTTCTTTTTTTTTTGGTCATCCCTGCTGTCTGATAGTGTATTTCCGGTTCCAAATTAGGTGTGCAGTTGACCAGTCATTTCACAACTCTGGTGTTCGTAACTCTGAGGTTCTACTGTACTGTAGAAAGGGATCTGGGGGTCATAGTGGATCACAAGCAAAATATGAGTGAACAGTGTAACACTGTTGCAAAGAAAGCAAACATCTTTCTGGGGTGTATTAGCAGGAATGTTGTAAGCAAGACATGAGAAGTAATTCTTCTGCTCTACTCCGTGTTGGTTAGGCTTTAACTGGAGTATTGTGTGCAATTCTGGGCATCACATTTCTGGAAAGATGTGGACAAGTTGAAGAAAGTCCAGAGAAGAACAACAAAAAGGATTAACGGTCTAGAAAATATGACCTATGAGAGAAGATTGAAAAAATTGGGTATGTTTAGTCTGGAGAAGGGAAGACTGAGAGGGGACATAACAGTTTTCAAGCATATAAAAGGTTGTTACAAGGAGGAGGGAGAAAAATTGTTCTCCTTAACCTCTGAAGATAGGACAAGAAACAATGGGCTTAAGTGCAGCCATGGCAGTTTAGGTTGGACATTAGGAAAAACATCCTAACTGTCAGGGTGGTTAAGCACTGGAATAAATTCCCTAGGGAGGTTGTGGAATCTCCATCATTGGAGATTTTTAAGAGCAGGTTAGACAAACACCTGTCAGGGATGGTCTAGATAATACTTAGTCCTGCCATGAGTGCAGGGGACTGGACTAGATAACATCTCAAGGTCCCTTCCAGTTCTGTGATTCTATGATTATGCAGGCTATATCTGCACTGGCAATTGAACAACAAAACTTTTGTCTTTCAGAGGTGTTAAAAAAATACACTCCTCCTCTGAAAGACAAAAGTTTTGCTGAAAAAATACACTCCTCCCCTGAAAGACAAAAGTTTTGCTGACCACAAGCACTGGTGTTAACAGTGCTTTGTCAGCAGGAGAGCCGACAAACAGTGGCTACACTGCGTGCCTCTGTGTCGCTAAAAGCTGCGTAGTGTAGACATAGCCTGAGTCCTGCGATGAGTGCAGGGGTTGGACTAGATTACCTCTCAATTTCTCTTCCAGTCCTGTGGTTCTATGATTGCCATCTATTAGTTTTTAAAATGAGAAAGCATGGGCCCAGTACTAAACTTGCTACCACTAAATGTAATCATTTGAGTACTTTCATATATAAAATGAATTTTAAATTGAACAATTTTTTTATAGCACTTTGGTCATATATTACATTTGCTGGCAACAGAAAATGCATTAAATGAAATCTTGTAGGAGGGGATTTAAGGGAAAAGTTTAATGTAAAATTGTCCCTCACTCCAATGCACTCAGTACTGTTTTGCCTATGCCTCTTCTCTTTTCAGGGTTCTATGAAGTCAGTTTATGAAGTCATACACTACAATTTTGATTGTGCACATAGAGTGACTTAGTTCATAAGTCCTTGCAGTTTGTTTGGTCATTGATGGCCATATGTTTGCATCATTTAGACCAGGGGTCGGCAACCTTTGGCATGCGAGCCGCTTGTTGATGGCACGCAGCGGTGGCTCAGCGCTGCCCCCCTCCCCCGCCCGCGCACCGCGGGCTCCTGCCGCTGGCTCCTGCCGCTGGCCCCACCAAGAGCCTGCTGCCAGCCTGGGTGAAGGAACCCAGGCTGGCAGCGGGCTGAGACCCCGGCAGGGAGGAGCCCATGGCGGGAGCCCTGTTGGCAGGAGCCCGTGGGGGAATCCCAGCCTGCTGCCGCTCTAGGATTCCCCCGTGGGCTTCTGCAGGCAGGGGTCCTGCCGCTGGCCCCACCAAGCACCCGCTGCTGGCCTGGGTTCTTTCACCCAAGCTGGCAGCGGGGTGAAACCCCGGCAGGCAGGAGCCCGCGGCGGGAACCCCAGAGTGGTGGCTGGCTGAGCCGCTCAGTCCGCCGCAGCTCTGGGATTTTCCCGCAGGCTCCTGCCAGCAGGGGTCCTGCCTCTGGCCCCACCAAGAGCCCGCTGCCAGCCTGGCTGAAGGAACCCAGGCTGGCAGCGGGATGAGACCCCAGGTGACAGGAGCCAGTTGCTGGAACCCCAGAGCGGGGGAGGGCTGAGCTCTGGGATTCCAGCTGCTGGCCCCTTGCCAACCGGGGTCCCACCACTGGCCCCACTCAGCAACCGCTGCAGGCCTGGGTGAAGGGAAACCCAGGCTGGCAGTGGGCTGAGATCCCGGTTGGCAGGAGCCAGCAGCGGGAACCCCAGAGGTTAAAATGTACCACTGGTATGCGAAGCCTTAAATTATAGTGAATAAATTAAGACTCGGCACACCACTTCTAAAAGGTTGCTGACCCCTGATTTAGACACTTCGCTGGGGTGACCTAATGAATTGGCTTAAATACAGGGAGACGTTCCTGCTGATAGATTTCTTGTTTGGAATAAACCTTTATCAGCAGGAACATCTTCCTGTATTTAAGCCCATTCATTAGGTCACTGCCACTAAGATAATGTGCATTTGCCTTACATGTAAAGAAGTGCTGTTACAAAGTAAACATGGAGAGGGTGGTCAAGGAGGAGTGGAAAAGTAAGAATGTGTAAGAAAAATGAATTCATTTGACATTAGGGTGACCAGATGTCCGATTTTATAGGGACAGTCCCGATTTTTGAGTCTTTTTCTTATATAGGCTCCTATTACCCCCCACCCCGTCCCAATTTTTCACACTTGCTGTCTGGTCACCCTATTTGACATGCACTGTTAGTTACACAGTGAAAATAATGATTACTGCAGCAGTATAAGTGTAGACATGCCCTAAGTGTAGACATGCCTTCCTGGTGTTTGGGCTGCTGGTCTCTCTGGTCTCTTTGATTTGCCCATTGCCAGTTCCTCTCAGGCTGGCAACAAACTGTCACAGACACAACTCAGTGGTTTCTCTCTCTGGTTGTCTGAAACAAACACAAAATCTTTAAACTTGTATTAACCTGGGGCCTGGGCTCAGCTCAGGTCTTCCTTTCCGAGGGGGCTATCTTCTCTCTTCTGATTCAACTATCACTCCCAGGCTTTACTGGCTGGAGCACTCAGCTTTCTGGCTCTGGCTTCCAAACTCCTCTGCTCTGAGTCTGTTCTACAGGAGTCTTTCTCACTCACTGCAGTTTCCTGAGCTTCTGCTGCCCATTATAGGGAAGCACATCATTCAACCCAGGTGTGTGTCTTTACTAATCAGGGTTGACTAATCCCAGGCCCTCCAGCTGCCACCCTGTTACAGGGAGGTTGCTGCAAAACAAATTTCCTCTACTACTAAAGCATATATTTTCCTTGCAATGGTAGTTGGTAGCCAGCCTAGCAGATCAAAATGAAGGAAAGTGGCACAAAATGTCACTTACATCCCTTTCTTCAGTAATACTATGAGTTCAATCCCTAAAAGATGATCTGTGTTGTCATTAGCCTTGCTAATGAAAACCATAGTCTAGTGAAGTGGCAAGTTGATAATTCCTTTGAAGTCTGGATGGTGTTTGTTCATTTCTACCTCTTCCTTTTTTCTCCTCCAGTTTACTCAAAGAACCTATTCTTTGGCACATTAAAATCTTAAAATTATTCATATGCTGGCGACAAGAGTTTCTTGAAACCCAGTGTGAATACAGAACACATCTGAGGGTTTGGGTATCTATAGGGATACACATCTTTAAGCCAACTTGTCATTGGATGTTGCTGTGGTTCCATGCAAATACAGATAACTGTGTCTGTCCTCTGTAATCAAATACATTCAAGAGAATTGTTTAAATATGATACTTCTGTGTGGTTGATTAAAAAAAATCATTCCTCTTTTTTTATCACTGTTTTTTCAGCATCTGTGTTGCTGGACTCTTGGGTCTCATGTCACTTGTTTCTGTGCTTACCACGCATTAGGTTACAGACATTTTGTTAGTGCAGTTATGTTCGTAAAATATAGTGAAAGCAGTCATAATGTTCCTTTTTTCTGTAGCCTTGAGTACTGAATTGCAGAGCTGTAACTAGGTCATCTGGAGACACTAGAAAGGAGTCTGTTAGGTATAATGCAATAGAAATAGAACTTGAAAAAATAACATGCTACAACCAATATAAATACTTCTGTTTTAATACAGAGTCCTTCTGTTGCAGGTTTGTCCCTAGCCCTTCTTTCCCTCATCCTATTCCTTCATATCACTTGCTTTTGTTGTCTCTCTAACTTTGCTCCTTTTCTCTCTCGTCTTTTTCTCTGTATTCTTGCAGGATTTGTTCTCCATTCTTTGTTATTTTATTATCTGGTTTTTCCCACACCTCCCTTGTTCCTTCTCATAATTCTTCCTCTCACTTAACTTTCTCCCTCATAGTTCCTTCTTCCTTTATCGGGATTCCTCCCTTTTCTTCTTCCCTGTGTTCGTTCTCTCTTCCTTTCCAGTTTCTTCCATTGGTTTGCTCTCTCCTCTTTCCTCCTGGTAACTTCCTTTTTTACATTTCTCACCCTGAATGCATGAACATTTACCAAATGTCTCATGCTGGGAGGATCCATTGCCACCTCTGTGCAGCCTGTGTGTTCCTGAGGGAGCAGAGAAGAGGCACTCCAGAAGGATAGTAAAGAAAGCATGAAAAGAAAGTGGGAGGGTAATTTAGAAGCAGTTGGTCTCTACCCTCCAGCTCAGTACCTGGTTTGGAAGCATTTCTGCACTAAGGGGTGAATGAGTGTCTCCCCCCACTCTGTGCTCTTCTCCTTTCTCTTTTGCCAGCCTTTCATTCTGCTTTGCCCACCTTTGTCCAGATGCTCAATCTGAGACAGTTCA
The DNA here is from genome assembly GCA_033296515.1 of Macrochelys suwanniensis. NCBI lineage: Eukaryota > Metazoa > Chordata > Testudines > Chelydridae > Macrochelys > Macrochelys suwanniensis. The sequence continues at coordinate 6,657,995 of CM065797.1, forward strand.
TAGGTTCTCTTAGTTTTTTCCACCACCGTTACTGTAGAACAGGTGGTGCTGAGGCTGGTAATCTCCACTGCCTCACAAAATGAGAATCTCAGATTTCATGGTATTTCATTTGCTTATTCTGTAACATGTTTGTTGTAATCATAATAATTAGTTTCATGACTCAATATGTGGTCTGAGAGTTTCATATGCATTCCTGCAGAAATCCAAAATAATGTCACTTTGCTTTTCTTTCCCCCAGCCTACCTTAAAAAAAAGGAGATACAGAGGAGTGGGCATAAAATGATTGTAGAATATTACATTATATTACTGTTATGACTTTCATATAGTGCTTTCCTTCTAAGCAGGCAGAGTACTTGCTTCACTCAAGCGTGGAACACATACTTTCAGAGATAGTGTCATCCATTGCCCTTATTCCTGTGGTTGTTCTTTTAATGGCATTTGGAAATAACAATGACCTAAAGCTCAGTTTAAGTTTTCTCTCTCAAGCTAGTCAGTTCCTAGGATTTTCTTCTAATCTGTTTCCCAGAGCCCAATTTCATAATGGCAACATAAAGGTTTTACAGAGAAAATCGCAAAATCAAAGAAATGCAACTGTATTTACATGCCAACTGCATTGCCCGTCCTTATTATTTTAAGGTGTGTGTGCGTGTATATATCTAAAACAACAAACAATATTTCAAACTATATGGTTAGCCAATAAAAGAGGAATTGAAGATACTACATACATGCAGTGCAGCTGAGTTAACATTTCTGTTGGAAACTTAAGTTTTGTATTTCCTGACCTTGTTATTTAACTGTGTGGAACCTTAACTTTGCATTATTATTATTATTATTTTGTTATTTTTATTTTATTTTATTTTTAGATTGGGGGTGAGTGGGTGTAAATTCTGTGTTCAGTAGTCCCAGTTAGCCCTTCCAGTTCACAGCTCATTGAAGGGAATGTGATGGGGTTGGGGTGAATTCACAACTTCACTGCCATTGTTATAACCAGTCTTACAGCCATTATTCAGACAAGATTCCTATTGGAATTGATGAGAGTTTTGCTAATGAAAAAACTTCATTTTTAACATGTAAAGCTTAGACTTTCTGGTACGTTAAGTTAAGCCCCAGAATCATAGAGAACACCTGAAACTATAGAATCCTAACTTTATTTTCATGCTCTGATTTTCTCCTGTTTTTTTTATGTTAGTCACATTGACAACTTAAAAATATCCAACTTCTGTCTGAATATTTTTTACCCAAGATAGAGAAAAATATTTTTTCTCCAATATTTTCAGTTTATTTTATATTTACAGTAGTTTCTATAATCACTTTTGCTGTTTCTCCTACATAGTCAAATTCAGTGAGTGTCTGTCTTTTACATAGTAACAGGATGTGGAGTGGACAGCATAGTTGTAAAATCCCTGAGGACCGAGGGGCAGCTGTAGTACCTGAAACTATTTTAAAAATGTTTAAATTAAATTTCAATCGATGTTTCATGTCTCTGAGATAGTTATAGTTTGTTTTTGCTTTGTCACAATAAACATTTACTATTGCCTACACTGTTTGATCAAAGATTAAAGAAGTTGGATCTGGTGTGGTTCAGCATGACACACTATAGATTCCAAAAGGAATATTAATGTTTGTATCAATTATAAATTAGAAGCTCTGTTCTACAGACAGGTTTTTGTGCCACTCAGCAAAATGTATTTTTGAATAGTTTTAAAACTTTTTTTAACTACATTAATTTCTTCTTTGAGTGCTCTGTATTCCTCTGTGGGTACACGTGCTCCATGTGCCTGAGACTGGAGAATTTTTGTCTCTCTCTCTGTTGGTCTGCTTCTGTACCCCAGCTCTCCTCGTGCTCTGCACGGAGGGGATAAGGGGCAGGGTGGACTGACTACCTCTTCAGTAACTTCTTACCGGCACATAGCCTGAGTTGGAACCTCCAGGACATGGAGCTTCTCCTTTCTATTCAGCTTCCTTGTCTTCAAACCTGTAAATATTTCAGAGTTTGTCAGTTTTTATTCTTAGTGCAGTTAGTGTTTATTAGTATAGTTAGGTGTTAATTAAACCCGGGAAACCCCTTTGGCTTCCAGTACAGGAATTAGATTATGCTGGCGGAACTCTCTTGTACATTTGTCAGAGTCATCAAGGAGCACATCTCCTAGCATGAGGGCTGACTCAGGAGTGAGGGAGCTTATGCCAATGTATCATCTGTCAGGGTGTTGTCAGGACAGCAGGGAATGCTCTAAGCACAAGAGCATATCCCCCTCTAAATCCACTCCAAAGAGGATGGACCCTTCTCTGACTTCATCCAAGTTGAGGAAGTCTTCATGCCCAGCCCCTAAAGATTTAGGATGTCCTAAGTGCGAGTGCCATGATAGGACCATAGGACCAACATAGCACATAGGACCAACACTCCACTGGTACTGGCCTGTGCACTGGCAGCAACTCCCCCGGTGTTATTGTCCCGGTCGAGAGATCGAGAACAGCCAGTATGGACAAAGAGTACCTGTCGGAATCCTCAGCCATTGGCGATACCACCATAACCCTGTATTCATCTCCCAAAGTCAGAGCCTTCTTACATTGTCTCTGTTGGTACAGGCAGATAGAAACCCATGCACTCCAGGGAGAGCGGAGAGATACACTGCTCCAGAGGACATTTTTGTTCTCCTGCATCTCCAGTCTCCCCTGTTGTCAGGATTATCCCTCAACAGGGAGATTTTGACCTCACCAAAAGAAACAGGCTGTGGGAGAAGTCTATCCCCCGTCCTATATATTAGCTGTTAATTTCCTTTGATGGAACTGATGGCATTGCTAGCTGAGCTGGATCTAATGTTCTCATCATTGAGGGAATCAGATCTACCAGAGGAACTATTATTACTTCCTCTAAGGGAGATCATTCCAGACAGGAGATCAGGAGCTTTCTGGAACCAGGCATGCCCCCCCGCCCAGGACTGATGATACCTTATGCCTTGGGGACCTCTGCAATCCGCCTTTCACCCTTCCTAATGGGGCCCATGGAACCCATACGCACAATGACCATGGTCTGTGAGTGATCTAATAGGGAGTCATACCACCCCACCCCTCCAAGAGAGCAACCAGACCTTCCTCATGACCATACAGAAGAGTAAGACTATGAACAGGTTACCTTTGTCAATACCAGTGGATCTTCCTCATCGCCCAGTGAGTCGGTTGCTCCAGCTTCACCGTCCCTCCAGATGACCACAAGCAATTCCAGGAGCTGCTACACAGGGTGGCACAGGAGTTCCAAATCTCTTCAGCGGTGTTCCAGGACATGCAACTCAAACCCCATAGACAGCCTGCAACCCACGGGATCCAGCCGTATAGCACTCCCAGTGAATGAAGCCATACTGGAACTGGCAGCAGCCATATGACATACAATGGCAACGTGTATCCCTACCCTAAGGGGCTGAGAAGCATTGCTTTGTCCTGGCTAAGGGAGCGAAGTTTCTATTTACCCACTCTCCACCAAACTCCTTAGTTGTTTAGGCTGCCACAGAAAGGTCTAGGCAGCAACACCCAAGAGTCACCCCCTCCGATACAGAGGCCAAGTGTATGGACCAACTGGGAAGGAAGCTGTTCATATCAACTAGCCTCCAGTTTAGAATATTGAACTGTCAAGCTGTGTTGGCTAAGTGTGATTTTTCTACATTATTCAAATTTCCTGTAATTCAGGGACTCATAGACTTTTAAGGTCAGAAGGGACCATTATGATCATCTAGTCTGACCTCCTGCACAATGCAGGCTACAGAATCTCACCCACCCACTCCTGGAATAATCCTCTCACCTATGTCTCAGCTATTGAAGTCCTCAAATCATGGTTTAAAGACTTCAAGATGCAGAGAATCCTCCAGCAAGTGACTCGTGCCCCATGCTGCAGAGGAAGGCGAAAAACCTCCAGGGCCTCTGCCAATCTACCCTGAAGGAAAATTCCTTCCCGACCCCAAATATGGCGATCAGCTGAACCCTGAGCATGTGGGCAAGACTCACCAGCCAGACACCCAGGAGAAAGTTCTCTGTAGTAACTTCTAACATCCCATCACTGACCATTGGTCCGATTTACCACTGATGGCAATTAATTGACCTTTGACTAAGATCATGTTATCCCATCAAACCATCCCCTCCATAAACTTATCTAGCTCAGTCTTGAAGCCAGATAGGTCTTTTGCCCCCACTGCTTCTCTTGGAAGGCTGTTTCAGAACTTCACTCCTCTGATGGTTAGAAACCTTTGTCTAATTTCAAGTCTAAACTTCCTGATGGCCAGTTTATATCCATTTGTTCTTGTGTCCATTGCTACTGAGCTGAAATAATTCCTCTCCCTCCCTGGTATTTATCCCTCTGATATATTTAAAGAGAGCAATCATATCTTCCCTCAGCCTTCTTTTGGTTAAGGTAAACAAACCAAGCTCCTTGAGTGTCCTTTCAGACGACAGGTTTTCCATTCCTCGGATCATCCTAGTGGCCCTTCTTTGTACCTGTTCCAGTTTGAATTCATCCTTCTTAAACATGGGAGACCAGAACTGCACAAATTACCTCAGCAAAGCAGGGCTCAATTTCATGGCCTTATTGATGAAGGCAAGCTGGTGGCCAGAATTTCACTGCAATCTGCAGTTGATGCTGCCATCGCTACGTTGAGGTCAATGGCAACTACCATTTTAATGCCCTGAGAATCGTAGCTAAGCTGTTTGGGGTTTCTCATGGAGGTCCAGGATGCTGTGGAGGACATGTCTTTCGACAACACCAACCTTTTCCATGAAAAGACAGATGAGTCTCTGCGTTCTGGACTCCTGGGAAACCTCCTTCACCCTGGATCTATCTATACCTGGCTAGAAGAGGAAATCTCATAAGTATCCCTGATGACCACCTCAGCAGGTATTCAGTATTGATCACAAGTGGGAGTTACATGATTCGGTGGTGAACAGCATTTTCACTGAGTGGGGAACTCCCACTTGGATGGCAGACAGGAATTACAGTATGCACTACTCCAGGGGAGCTCAAAGGAAGAACTCCAGAGGCAATGCTCTTCCACTGTCTTGGACAGATAATTTCATCTATTCCTTTCCTGTCATCCCACTACTACCTTGGGTTCTATGGAAGATTCAACATTGCCCCCAGATGGTCCAGACTGTTCTGGTATCTGAAACTCCTACATATATCACCTTGTACACCTATCAGCATTCGGTCCCAGGTCTCTTGACCCAGGAGAATAGCAGAGTCAGACATCCCAGCATGAATGCGCTTCGTCTTACAAATTGTTTTTTGAATAGGCACCAAGCCTAGACTGTTCCTGCTCTGAAGTCACACACATCACTCTTACTAATAGCAGAAAGGAAGGACTCTACCAGAAAATGTTACTTAGCCAAATGGAAATGTTTTTTGTTGAGATGTATATATGAATTCCTGAACTCTTCTGCTTATTAAAGATCTTGTGGTACTTTATGCGGAAGATAGGAGTGTTAACTCAGTGTCCTGGCTAGATTTCAAGATGGGCAATTATATTCATTTACCTAAATTCCAACTGTAGTTTCATTTGGATACAGTTACAAGATTATTCATTTCCTGTGTTAAATTAACATGTATTGTTGCTTCACACTACACGTCTGCTAGGTTCCTCCAAAAATACCATCTCTCTCAGGATTCTTAGCGGTCTGTGAAGTGATTCAGATACATGTATTTTCTAAAGCATTTTGGGAACTTTTGGGATGAAAGATACTATGTAAACTTTTTATATTATTTTGGACTAAGACCTCCCCCGTAGAAATGTATAGACCTTCCACTTTACTTGTATTAGGGGGTTAGCTACAACCAGAGCACCATTCCTGTTTTCTCCTGGACTTTTGGATCTACAGAAGGGGAGTCCCCATTGGTTACCTGCAGAAAAGTTAATACATCCAGCAGGTTTCTGAAAGGGGGTGAAGAATAGGGAGGCAATTTGACCCTAAATAAAAAAAAAAAAAAAAGGTTGCACATGGTGGTGGTGGTTCTCATTTATTGTCTTTAATTTAGGGCTGTCAAGCAATTAAAAAAATTAATCATGATTAATCGCACTGTTAAACAATAATAGAATACCATTGTATAAATAATAGAATACCATTTATTTAAATATTTTTGGATGTTTTCTACATTTTCAAATATATTGATTTTAAATTATGACACAGAATACAAAGTGTAGTGTTGGGTGCGGGTGGCTCAGTGATGGATCCGGGTGCGGGGGGGATCTGGATGCACAGGGGCTTGTTGGGGCCTTCTGGGTGCAACGGTAATGGGACTCTGCAGGGGTGTCCAGGTGAAGGTGGTTGGAGTTCAGCGGGTGGGGTTTGGGTGTGGGGAGTATAGCGCTCAGGGGGGTCTTTCTATGGGGAGCTCACGGGGGGTCCAGATACTGGGGGAGTGGGGCTCAGTGGGGTGAGAATCCAAGTGTGGGTGGCTAATCAGAGTGGTCCAGGTGCAGGGGGAGTGGAGCTCATCAGTGGGGGCTTCTGAGTGGGTGAGGCACAGTGTCGGGTCTAGGCATGAGGGGGTCTGGATGCATGGGGGTTGGGCGGATGGGGGAGCAGCTCCCTGTATAGGGATCCCTACTCCTGCAGCTGAGGAGCGACAGGTTCAGGAAGTGGGGGCAGGGGGAGTTTACAGAGCTTCCTGAAGCTGGGGGAGAAATCTGGGGGTGGGTCTGACCCAGCCCCGGATGCTGTGCAGGGAAAGAGGAAGTCCCATCCTCCCCAGCCCAGCTGTGACTAGCGGCTGAGCCTGGCGCAGGGTAGGAGCCACCAGCTTTGATATACACTTTGATTTCAATTACAACACAGAATACAATATATATGAAAATGTAGAAAAACATCCAAATATTTAATAAATTTCAGTTGGTATTCTATTGATTAATCACGATTAATTTTTTTTTGAGTTAATCACGTGAGTTAACTGCAATTAATCGACAGCCCTACTTTAATTTATTCTCTGCTATCTTCTTAGTCTTATTCGGGGGGAAGGATAGCTCAGTGGTTTGAGCATTGGCCTGCTAAACCTAGGGTTGTGAGTTCAGTCCTTGAGGGGGCCATTTAGGGATCTGGGGCAAAAATTGGGGATTGGTCCTCCTTTGAGCAGGGGTTTGCACTAGATGACCTCATAAGGTCCCTTCCAACCCTGATATTCTATGATTCTATTAAGTAATAAACTGCAAGGATTATTTTATTTAGCTGTTTATGGATATTTTTGAATAAGCAGCTTTGGAGTAGTTTGTTTGCAAATTTTAATGGGCTGTAATGAGTCAGTTCTTACTGCTGTAGTTAATAGATTTGAGAAGCTTAACAGATGGGTTAAGTGCTGGAATTGCCCTAAAACAATAATTAAGTTGTTTTTTCTGAGAACACCCAAATGGATAACATTGCCAAAAGAGAGAGTGTGGTTAGTTTATTCTCCACAGGTGGTGGTAACATGTTAAGAGTAAAGACAAAAAAAGCAAGAAGTTATTGAACACCTGTTTGTAAACAGAAATGAAAACCTACAAGTGCCTGCAGGATTTTCAGGCAAAGATATTATTATGCAATATTTATGTGAAAATAAATAAATAATCAGGCAGACCCAGTGTATTCCCTTTTCCAAGGTCAGACTGTCATAAGAACATAAGAACGGCCATACTGGGTCAGACCAAAGGTCCATCTAGCTCAGTATCCTGTCTTCTGACACTGGCCAATGCCAGGCGCCTCAGAGGGAATGAACAGAATAGGTAATCATCAAGTGATCCATCCCCTGTTGCCCATACCCAGCTTCTGGCAAACAGAGGCTAGGGACACCATCCCTGACCATCCTGGCTAATAGCCATTGATGGACCTATCCTCCATGAACTTATCTAGTTCTTTTTTGAACCCTGTTATGGTCTTGGCCTTCACAACATTTTCTGGCAAGGTGTTCCAGAGGTTGACTGTGCGTTGTGTGAAAAAATACTTCCTTTTGTTTGTTTTAAATTTGTTGCCTATTAATTTCATTTGGTGACTCCTAGTTCGTGTGTTATGAGAAGGAGTAAATAGCACGTCCTTATTTACTTTCTCCACACCAGTCATCATTTTATAGACCTCTGTCTTAACTAGAATTAAGAGCAATTCATTATGTCCTATGGGCCTATATCTCATCTCAGGGAAAGGAGAACATCTCATAATGATAGACAATGCATCATTCACTACCTATATCAGCAACCAAGTGACCATCAGATCATCATCTCTTCAGAAAGAAGTTGCCCTTCTAATCTTTTAGAAGAGTCTCATGACTGTGTGCTATATACATAAAAGGAAAGCACCACATAGCAGCAGACTGGTTAAACAAGTTTGTAATAGATAACTCCGAATGGCTTCTTTACTCAGCAATTTTCTTGCAGCTGATGAAAAGCTTGGTAGTCCTAGCTATCAACTACTGTTTTGTTTCCAAATCGAATACCAAAGGTACCAAGTTCTTTCTTCAGACGGAGAGACCTGTATAAGAATATCCATACTGAGTCAGTCCAATGGTCCATCTAACCCAGTAACCTGTCTCCTAATGGTAGCCAGTGCCAGAAGCTTCAGAGAGGATGATCGGAACATGACAGTTTTGAGTGATCCATTCCCAACTTCTGACAGTTGGAGGTTTAGGGACATCTGGGACAGGGGGTTTGTTCCCTGACCATCTTGGCTAATAGCCATTGATGGATCTGTCCTCCATGAACTTATTTTTGAAGCCATTTATCCTTTGCCTCAGTTAACAGTTAATCGGTTAAGCAATATAATTTTTATCGTTTAACCCGTTAACTTTTTAAACTGATATTTACATCCCTACCCTGCAGTCATCTAGTACAGAGGCTGATTTAAGTTCCATATTTGAGTTCCTTCAGAACTCTTGGGTGAGTACCACCTGATTCTGGTGACTGATTACTTTTAATTTATCAGTTTGTTTCAAAAAATCCTCTATTGACCCCTCAATTTGGGACAATTCCTCAGATTTCCCAGCCAAAAAAGAATGAATCCAATAGCAGTTGATGCCCTGTCCTAACCAATTGGCCACATCCCTTCTCTTTGTCTTTCTTTCCCCTGTTTCCTTGATGACAAGGGTAGTCCAACATATCAGAGAGTAAAAGGCATTAGTGATTGTATGAGCAGCTTAACTAATGAAGACCATGGTTTTCAGATCTAATGTATTTGTCCACCATAGGTTCCCAATTGTTGCCACAAAATCATGATCTTCTGACTCAGAGCAATCTGTCACCTAGAGCCAACAAATCTAAATAGGCTGCCTAGATTTTGAAAGGAGCCTTTTTTTAAAAAGGGGTTGCTTGCAGGAGTTAACACTTTATTATAAAGAGGAAAGTCTCTTAGCTCTGCCTACTCCAGAATACGGACCAGTTTTTCTCATTGGTGTGGGGAAAAGGACTTCTCACTGGCCCATATAAAAGGACAACCGGTGAATTACAGACCAGTCAGCTTTAACTTCAGTTACCTGGAAAGACAATGGAGTAAATAATTCAGCAATCAATTTGCAGACACCTAGATGATGATAAGCTGATAAGTAACAGCATGGGTTTGTCCAGAACAAATCCTGTCAAACCAACCTAATAACCAACCCTATGACAGGTACAAGCCTTTTGGATAGGGGGGAAGCAGTACCCTATCATAAACAACCTAGGGAAATACAACCTAGATGGAGCTACTATAAGGTGGGTGAATAGCTGTTTGGAAAACTGTTCCAAGAGAGTTATCAGTAGTTCAGTCAAGCTGGAAGGGTATATTGAGTTGGGGTCCTTCAGGAATCAGTTCTGGGTCCGGTTCTGTTCAATATGTTCATCAGTGATTTAGATCAGTGGCTCTCAACCTTTTCAGACTACTTACCCTTTCAAGAGTCTGATTTGTCTTGTGTACTCCCAAGTTTCACATCACTTAAAAACATACAAAATCAGACATAAAAGTACAAGTATGCACAGCCCACTATCACAGAAAAATTGTTTACACTCTCATTTTTACCATAGAATTATAAAATAAATCAGTTGGAATATAAATATTGTACTTACACTTCAGTGTATAGTCTACAGAGCAGTATAAAAAAATCATTGTCTATGAAATTTTAGTTTGTACTGACTTTGCTCGTGCTTTTTATGTAGCCTGTTGTAAAAGTAGGGAAATATCGAGATGAGTTGATGTACCCTTTGGAAGACCTCTGAGTACCTCCAGGGGTACACGATCCCCTGGTTGAGAACCACTGATTTAGATAATGACATAGAGAGTACACTTATAAAATTTGCAGATGATACCAAGGTGGGAGGGGTTGCAAGTGCTTTGGAGGATAGGATTAAAATTCAAATGATCTGGACAAACTGGACAAATGGTCTGAAGTAAACAGGATGAAATTCAATAAGGACAAATGCAAAGTATTCCAATTAGGAAGGAACAATTAGTTGCACACATACAAAATGGGAAATAACTGCCTAGGAAGGAGTACTACAGAAAGGAATCTGGGGGTCATAGTGGATCACAAGCTAAATATGAGTCAACAGTCTAACACTGTTGCTAAAAAAGCAAACATTATTCAAGCATGTATTAGCAGGAGTGTTGTAAGCAAAGTAATTCTTCCCATCTACTTTGCGCTAAGTAGACCTCAGTGGGAGTATTGTGTCCAGTTCTGGGTGCCACATTTCAGGTAAGATGTGGAGAAATTGGAGAAAGTCTAGAGAAGAGCAATCAAAATAATTAAAGGTCTAGAAAACTTGACCTATGAGGGAAGATTGAAACAATTGGGTTTGTTTAGTCTGGTGAAGACAAGACTGAGAGGGGATGTGATGACAGTTTTCAAGTATATGAAAAGTTGTTACAAGGAAGAGAGAGAAAACTTGTTCTCCATAACCTCTGAGGTTAGGACAAGAAGCAATGGGCTTAAATTGCAGCAAGGGTGGTTTAGGTTGGAAAAACTTTCTAACTGTCAGGAGGACAGTTAGAAAGTTAAGCACTGGAATAAATTGCCTAGAGAGGTTGTGGAATCTCCATCATTGGAGATTTTTAAGAGCAGGTTAGGCAAACACCTGCCAGGGATAGTTTAGATAATATTTAGTCCCACCATGAGTTCAGGGGATTGGACTCTCGAGGTCCCTTCCAGTTGTGCGATTCTGTAATTCTATGCATCAGCAGCCCAGATACTAGAATCTCTTCAATGAACCTTTTTTTGGGTTTCTCAGTAGTCACTCTCAAAGGTCAAGTAGCTGTGCTTTACAGTATCCTTCAGACCACATCAGGAGAAGTTTGACATCTCATCCAGATATCAGATTCTTTAGAGCAGATGTTTTATCAAGACTGAGAAACATCAACTTTGGGAGCTCAGTCTGGTCCTATATATATTCACCTCTACTCTCCTTTGAGTCATCTTGTGAGAAATCAGTATTTTTCCTCACCATTAGAATAGTATGTATGTATCTTGGTCTTCTGTTCATGCTTTCACAAAGTTTTACAAGTGGACATTAGCGAACATGGACACAGATCCATCCCTGAGTTAGGTACATATTTTCTTTTTTTAAGTCCCTCGTGTTTATACCACTAGAAGAGAATTTTTTTGCTCTGTATTGTTCTTTCTACAGTCTGTTCCTTTGGGCCTAATAATGGTTTGCGAGTATTCCATCTCCCCTGGCTGTGAATAACATCTTAATGGGACCTTAATATAGCCCCTCCTGTCTGCCTGTGATGAACATGTCTGGTTCTGCCTCCTAGTAACTGACATGGTGAAAACCTACTGCGTGGCTCTGTGGCCATCCCTGCCAAAAGAAAGGAAATTTTCAGGTGAATATCTAGATGTTTTCCCATATCAAAAGCCCCCTATTTTGTGGATATTAATGTGGTCCTGACTAAGCTGTTGAAAGCTTCTTTTTGATTGCACAGCTCCTGTGAGCTTGAGCTTCTTATATGGAAGTTCATTTTCCTGGCGGCAGTGACTTCATCTCAGAGTGAGTGAACTTCAGGTCCTAAGGATAAAATGGTGTGAGATTCATTTGAAATTCTTCTCCAAGGTGGGGCAGAGTTTCATTTCAGTGAACCCTACTGTTTCGTGCATCCCAGTAACTCCGTTCTTTATAGATTAGATGTCAGAAGGTGCTTGGAATGGACTAAAATGCTTAGCAAACCCACCCTTTATTTTTCCTTTTGATACCAATTCACTGAGCAGTACGTTTTCCAATAGGATGTAGTGCATTTCCTATTGTTGTGAACTAGCTGGCCTGAAACTAGAGGATCTTGTCAAGATACTGCTCCTCCTCCTATTGAAGTCAATGACAAAACTCTCAGTGGCTTCAGTGGGATCAGGGTTGGTCCCAAAGTGACAGATGTGACTATCATTTGTTTTTATAGTGTCATGATACCTGCTGTTTTTAGTTCTCTTCTAACCATTTGCTGATCCTGTTAAGTGTAGGAGAATTACAGCATGTCTTCCAAGCATACCGTGACTGGAGGGAAAATTATTGTTTTTCTCTGAACATATTTAACATATCTTATCACTAGATTGGGATATTTTGATGTACAGTACATATTATGGTGAGTACATCACCCAAAACAACTGGTTTGAACTCAATTAAAGATAATTAAATGAATGTGGATGCCGTGGGGAGGAACTGTGTGTGTGGGTGCACACTGTGTGCACACAGCAATGAAGTAGATTGTTTTCATAACGGTAAAGTTTCTGAAATTCTCCATATTTAATTAATTTGGTACATGGAAACTATGCAGTACTTGTTTACAATGATCACCATTTAAAAAGTGAATGTTTAAACTCAAAATACAGTGGAGCTGCTAGGTGCTTAGTACTTTTGAAAATTTATCATTGGAAGCTGTATATATTGGGGGGATAACGTTTTTAGAATGCTATTTTTGAGCATTATATGTATAGTTCAAGTCTAAAGTCTGCTTAGTCAAAATGTAGAGAACTTGGCAAGTTCTCCTGTCCTGTATCCAATGGGCAAAATAACATTTGTTCTCAGGAAGCATTCTACTTTTTTCAGATTTATTCCTTTTATATGAGGGTTCTTACTCCCCAGGTAGACCTGTTTGTGACTAAACCAAACAGGAAGTGCCACCAGGTTTGCTCGTTGTGCGGGCACAGCCTAGGCTCCCTCTCCAGTGCTTTCCTGCTCCCATGGACAGGATTCCTGCTCTACACTTCCCCCTCATCCCTCCGGTTCACAAGGTCCTTCTGAAAATCATGTGGGACAAGAATCATAGAATCATAGAATCTCAGGGTTGGAAGGGACCTCAGGAGGTCATCTAGTCCAACCCCCTGCTCAAAGCAGGATCAATCCCCAACTAAATTATCCCAGCCAGGGCTTTGTCAAGACTGACCTTAAAAACCTCTAAGGAAGGAGATTTCACCACTGCCCTAGATAACCCATTCCAGTGCTTTACCACCCTCCTAGTGAAAAAGTTTTCCCTAATATCCAACCTAAACCTCCCCCACTGCAACTTGAGACCATTACTCCTTGTTCTGGCGAGAGTTATTCTTATAGCCCTGGCACGGCCACATCAAGACTGGTTTGGCATACTGCTGGATCTTTCAGTTGCAACCCCACTCCCGCTTCCACTCCATCCGGGTCTGATCTCACAAAACCAAGGCTGGTTGCTACACCCGAACCTTGCCTCCCTTCACCTAACTGCATGGATATTACATGGCTGAACCCAGCAAGTTCAACAGGTCTTGCTAGGTAGTAGGAAGCCGTCTACTAGGGCTACGTACCTGGCCAAATGGAAGCGCTTCTCAGTATTGGTGTCATATTGAGGTCTGTCTTCAACCCATCTGAAGCATCAAGGTCTGGCCCTTGTGTCTATCAAGGTGCATTTGGCAGCAGTCTTGCCCTTCCACCCGCCAGTGAAGGGGTGATGGGCCCTTCCACCCATCACAAGAAGATGGTCTGGTTCCTCAAAGGACAGGAGAAACTCTATCCTCAGGTCCGTGAGTCGATCCCTCTATGGGACTTAAACCTGGTTCTGTCAAGGCTCACAGGCCCTCCCTTTGGACTGCTAACATCATGCCCTCTATTTCTCCTCTCTTGGAAAGTCTCCTTCCTGGTGGTAATCACCTCAGTCAGAAAGGTTTCTGAAATCAGAGGCCTTACCTCAAAACCATCATACGTAGTGTTCTTCAAGGAGAAGGTCCAACTGCACTCTCATCCAGCTTTCCTGCCAAAGGTGGTGTCACAGTTCCGTAGCAACCAGGCTATTTTCCTGCCAGTCTTCTTCCTGACGCATTACAAGTACTCTGAGGAGCAGCGACTGCACTCACTGGATGTTAGGCATGCCCTTGCTTTCTATATAGAGAGGATTAAACACTTTCGCAAATCAATACAGCTCTTTGTAGCAGTAGTGGAAAAGATTAAAGGACTTCTAGTATCAACCCATAGGATCTCGTCCTGGATAACCACCTGTATTCAGGCTTGCTGTGAGCAGGCGAATGTAACACCTCTGGCCATCCTAACCACTCACTCTACAAGAGCCCAAGCCTCTTCAGTGGCACTGTTCACACAAGTCCCAAGCCAAGACATCTGCAGGGCAACAACTTTGTCTTCAGTGCATATCTTTGCATCCCACTGTGCTATCACCCAACAGGCTCGACATGATGCTGGGTTCGGAAGAGCAGTATATCCGTGAATTCTGAGCCCACCTCCTGAGGTACTGCTTGTGAATCACCTAATGTGGAATGGACATGAGCAATCATTCGAAGATAAAATGGTTACTGACCTTCCGTTACTGTTGTTCTTTGAGATGCGTTGCTCCTGTCAATTCCATGACCCACTCTCCTACCTTTCTGTCGAACTTCACTGGCAAGAAGGAACTGAGAGGGTATGTGGCCAGCAGCATCCTTTATACGATGCATAAGTGCACGGCACCAGAGGAGGGCGCTAGAGCTGTCCTGACAGATGCTACTGATGGAAAAAGCTCTGGCAACAGCGCACACAGCATGCACACACCTAATGGGGAATAGACATGAGCAACACATCTCGAAGAACAACAGTTACGAAAGGTCAGTAACCGGTTTTTTATTCAACAATCACTAAATAGTACATCTTATTTAAAAGGGAACTCATGAAATTTAGAGTTGGAATTAGGTCTCTAGTACTGGATTGTTTCTTACATAGATTTGCACAGAAGTTATAGCTGTGATTTTAATCTTATTTCAGAATGCCATCCAAACTTAAGCAGTTTGTCAGATGAATACCAGCTGCTGCAAGTGACAGACAAAATTAGAAGAAGAATCTCATTGTAAAATGAAATTCCCTATACATGAGGCCAGTTCAGACATTTCTCACCAGTCCAACCGGTTGAGCAGCCTGTTTAGTTCAGTGATGAAGTGGCATGGCTTTCAGAGACAGATGGTCATCATAATTAATGTCTTTGTACTTTATGTTCTCTTGATAGAAGAATGAATAAGGTGTTGATCTGTCCGAGAAAATGTGGTCAGACTCTTAAGATCATTGTACCATATACAATCTATACTAAATTTGTGTTGGAGATTTCAAACTAAGCAAATTAAATTAGTCTTGCAATATTGCTGTGAAATTTCTACTTAAATACAAAATCTATTTGGTTAGCCTTACCACCACAAGACATCACCTTAAGGGGAGTAGAATTATGGAGTTCTTATTAATTTAACCTTATCTGGCATCCTGTTGACTTTAAATTCTGCACAATATTGATGTCTGCTATGTTGTTGTAGTTGTGTTGGTCCTAGGATATGACAGAGACAATGTGGGTTAGGTAATATCTTTTATTGGACCAACATCTGTTGGTGAAAGAGACACGTTTTTGAGCTTACACTCTTGTGAAGAACTACTCTGTGTAAGCTCAAAAGCTTGTCTCTTTCACCTACAGAAATAATAATAAAAGATATTTCCTCATCCACTTTGTGTCTTGCACTATATTGCTGACCATCTACCTAGAAAAATAGAATAGATGGTACTTTATGAATCAGCAGCTTGATTTTTCAGCTGTGGTGAGTCCAAAAGCCACTGGGTTCCACAGGTGTTCTCAGCACCTCTGAAAATCTGGTTTACATTGTTTCTCTTTAGTCAATTTAGTAAAACTCAACAAAGTGGTTCATCTGATGATGGTCAAGGAGTAAGCAACTTGTAATATTCGCTGTGGAGCAACTTAGCACAAGCCTCTGCCATTATGTTACATGAACTTAAGAAAATTCCAAAGGCAACATTAGAGCTTGTTCTCAGCCCAGGAAGCTAAATTAATTAAAAAACATAATAAAAAAATGAAGTGAATGGCCAAAAATCTGAAGTTAATCTGAGAGAGAGAAAGATTGGGCAACCAACCCCATGGGCAACGAAGACCCCTAAAATCTGACATTTAGCAAGATGAAATATATACTTATAGGTTTCAGTGTAGTAGCCGTGTTAGTCTGTGTCAGCAAAATGAAAATAAGAAAGAAAAACTTGTAGCACCTTAGAGACTAACAAATTTATTTCAGCATAAGCTTTCGTGGGTTAGTACCCACTTCATCGGATGCATGGAATGAAACATACAGTAGACAGATATTTATACAGTCAGAGAAACATGATAAGGTGGAGGTGCATAGACCAACCTTAAGAGGCTAATTAATTGAGAGGAACCATAACAGCAGGGGAAGAAAAACCTTTGAAGTGATAAACAAGATGGTCACACAGGTGTGAATGAGGATCGTTAACTTAAGGGAAATAGATTCAATTAACGTAATGGCCGAGCCATTCGAGGTCCTTATTTAATCCTGAGGTAATGCAATCTAGTTTGCATATCAATTCGAGTTCAACAGTTTCTCTTTGAAGTCTGCTTTTCGAGTTAATCTGTCGCAACACTGCTACCCTCAAGTCTGTCAGTGAGTGATTAGGGAGGTTGAAGTGTTCTCCTACTGGTTTTTGAATGTTATGATTCCTGATATCAGATTTATGTCCATTTATTCTTTTGCGTAGAGACTGTCCGGTTTGGCCAATGTACATGGCAGAGGGGCATTGCTGGCACATGATGGCATATATCACATTGGTAGATGTGCAGGTGAATGAGCCCCTGATGGTGTGGCGGATGTGATTAGGCCCTGTGATGGTATCACTTGAATCGATATGTGGACAGAGTTGGCATCGGGCTTTGTTGCAAGGATAGGTTCCTGGGTTAGTGTTTTTGTTGTATGGTGTGTGGTTGCTGGTGAGTATTTGCTTCAGGTTGGGGGGCTGTCTGTAAGCGAGGATTGGTCTGTCCTCCAAGATCTGTGAGAGTGAGGGATCATCTTTTAGGATAGGTTGTAGATCTTTGATGATGCGCTGGAGAGGTTTTAGTTGGGGGCTAAAGGTGACGGCTAGTGGTGTTCTGTTATTTTCTTTTTTGGGCCTGTCTTGTAGTAGGTGACTCCTGGGTACTCTTCTGGCTCTGTCAATCTGTTTTTTCACTTCAGCAGGTGGGTATTGTAGTTGTAAGAATGCTTGATAGAGATCTTGTAGGTGTTTGTCTCTGTCTGAGGGATTGGAGCAAATGCGGTTGTATCTTAGAGCTTGGCTGTAAACAATGGATCGTGTGGTGTGTCCAGGATGGAAGCTGGAAGCATGTAGGTAAGTATAGCGGTCAGTAGGTTTCCGGTATAGGGTGGTGTTTATGTGACCATCACTTATTAGCACAGTGGTGTCTAGGAAATGGACCGCTTGTGTGGACTGGTCTAGGCTGAGGTTGATGGTGGGATGGAAATTGTTGAAATCATGGTGGAATTCCTCAAGGGCTTCTTTTCCATGGGTCCAAATGATGAAGATATCATCAATGTAGCGCAAGTAGAGTAGGGGTGTTAGGTGACGAGAGCTGAGGAAGCGTTGTTCTAAGTCAGCCATAAAAATGTTGGCATACTGTGGGGCCATACGGGTACCCATAGCAGTGCCACTGACTTGGAGGTATATATTGTCCCCAAATGTGAAATAGTTGTGGGTGAGGACAAAATCACAAAGTTCGGCCACCAGGTTAGCCGTGGTAGTATCGGGGATACTGTTCCTGACAGCTTGTAGTCCATCGTTGTGTGGAATGTTAGTGTAGAGGGCTTCTACATCCATAGTGGCCAGGATGGTGTTGTCTGGAAGATCACCGTTGGATTGTAGTTTCCTCAGGAAGTCAGTGGTGTCGCGAAGATAGCTGGGAGTGCTGGTAGCATAGGGCCTGAGGAGAGAGTCTATATAGCCAGACAATCCTGCTGTTAGGGTGCCAATGCCTGAGATGATGGGGCGTCCAGGATTTCCAGGTTTATGGATCTTGGGTAGCAGATAGAATGCCCCTGGTCGGGGTTCTAGGCACGTGTCTGTACAAATTTGTTCTTGTGCTTTTCCAGGGAGTTTCTGGAGCAGATGGTGTAGTTTCTTTTGGTACTCCTCAGTGGGGTCAGAGGATAAAGGCCTGTAGAATGTGGAGTTACAGAGCTGCCTGACAGCTTCTTGTTCATATTCCAACTTATTCATGATGACGACAGCTCCTCCTTTGTCAGCCTTTTTGTCAGCCATTCACACCTGTGTGACCATCTTGTTTATCACTTCAAAGGTTTTTCTTCCCCTGCTGTTATGGTTCCTCTCAATTAATTAGCCTCTTAAGGTTGGTCTATGCACCTCCACCTTATCATGTTTCTCTGACTGTATAAATATCTGTCTACTGTATGTTTCATTCCATGCATCCGATGAAGTGGGTACTAACCCACGAAAGCTTATGCTGAAATAAATTTGTTAGTCTCTAAGGTGCTACAAGTTTTTCTTTCTTATTTTCATATATACTTATGTATCTTAATTTAATGAAATGGTTAGTGATCTGGGTTCCTATTGTATAAATTAACAGAGTATTATAAAGAGGTCAGAAGCGACAAAGAGTTCTGTGGCACCTTATAGACTAACAGACGTATTGGAGCATAAGCTTTCGGGGGTGAATACCCACTTCTTCAGATGCCTGCATCCACGAAAGCTTATGCTCCAATACGTCTGTTAGTCTATAAGGTGCCACAGAACTCTTTGTCGCTTCTACAGATCCAGACTAACACGGCTATCCCTCTGATAAAGAGGTCAGTGATCAGTTGTTCTCCATGACCACTGAAGATAAGACAAGAAGTAATAGGCTAAATCTGCAGCAAGGGAGATTTCGGTTAGATAGTAGGGAAAACTTTCTAATGACAAGGACTGTTAATCATTAGAATAGGCGTCTAGGGAAGGTTGTGAAATCCCCATCGTTGGAGGCTTTTAAAAACAGGCTAGACAGCCTTAGCGCGGGGGTCTTCACTAGATGACTAGAGTTCCCTTCCAGCCCTACTTTTTTACGATTTTATATAGAATAAAATAATCATACAGTACAATATCATATTAAGGGCTGGTCATCCAACCTTAAAACATAAATAAAATAGCTTTTAGCAAATACAATAAGAAATCAATAACACACACAATAAATACCTCCAACCCTGAATCCAGCTCATCTCTGAAAGCCTGGGATTCAAAAAAATGGGATTTGCAATGTTCTGAGATGTTTAAATATATTTGAACTCTGGTGGCCTGGAATGGCAGAAAAGTGATAGATGGGGAATGAGTTCCAAAGTCAGAGACCAATCCCAGAGAATACACGTAGCTTCCTGTCTTTTACATCAAGGGAGCTCCAGTTCAAGGGCCTCTGCTCATCTGAACTATGGCACAATGGTTTGTGGAGAAAGTGGATATCTCTGGTAACTGGGACCTAATCATTAAAGGTTTTTATAGGTTTAAAAACTCCTTGAGTTCTATCTAGAAACCTGCTGACTGTCAGTACAGGTCATGGAGCAATGTTTTATGATTTCAAAGTTTGATGCCATACACTGTTTCTCTTTTTAAAATAATGAAACAAGTGTGTTCCCATTAATTCATTTGACAGACCAGGCTGCCCTGTGATGTGAGTAGTCACTGAAATTTTATCTCTGAAATAAAAGGATTTGTTTTCTGGATATTATTCTGTCCAAAAGGTCTCATACACAGTAAAAATCTTACAAATCATCAAAATATATACATAGGAACATAGGAATTAACATATTGGATCTGACCTTGTGGTCCCTTTAGGTCTGTAGCTTACTGCAAAAGTGGCCAGCATGAGATGCTCCAGAGGAATGTACAACAAAACATGCAGTAGGAGGTTTAGGGATAATCTGCTCCCCAGTAAAATCTCATTGTAATCCATAACAAGTAGAGGTTGGTTTAAACCCTAAAGCATGGAGGTTTTACATCCCTTTCAGAATGTTTTTGTTAGCATTAGCTGTTATAACTCTGGATAGTCTTGTTATCCATAATAAATATCCAATCCTTCTTTGAACCTGTTAAAGTTTTGCCCTGCAAAATATCCTGTGGCAATGAGTTGTATCATCTAGTTATACTACTGGATATTTTTAAAGGGGCAACACTGGGAAAGTGGCCCTTTCAATTAATGAGGCCGTTTTGGAACTAGTGAAGGCCCTGTAGACTACTCCAACTTTGTTGGCTCCCACAGCTGTGTGTGTGCAGACAAGCACTACTGTGTTTCTGACCAGGGATTTGAGTGTTTTCAGTCTTATGCAGCCATGCATTCTCTGGTGGTTACGACTGTGAATGAGATAGCGAGGCAAGGGACGTTCAATTCAGCCACCAGATAAAGAGGGACCAAAAGACAGGACATGTTGGATATAATGATTTATTCCACTTCATGTGTTCAAATTTGCTAAGTATAATTTTTAAGCGCTATTTGCTAAGTATATATTTTTTTAAATTTATAGATATGCTTCCTCGAGACACAAGGTTTTTTTGGCAGAGGGCTGTCTGGTGGCAAAAACATCTCATCAGTTGGTGTTGGATGTTGTAGAAGTTTCCTCTAGAATTATTGCCTCTAATAATAATGAGAATAGTCTTGTGGCTGTATAATTCTGGTATCGTGCCCAATATACAACAGGCTATAGAGGACCTTCCCTTTGATGGTCCTTTTCTATTATCAGATAAAACTGATGAGACATCACATTTCTTCAGAGACCCTGGGTGGCTGTTCCTTAGAGGTCTCTATAGCCTAAGAGATGACTGCATAGACCGACAAATCCTCAGTACTCCCAACAATGCTGTAGACAGCCTGTCTATCCACCCAGGTAATTTGATTTTTGGAAAAAGAAGCATAGACCTCAGAGAAGGAGGTCCTCTAGCTTTGGCTCCAATCAGCAGGCTAGTACCCAGCTATCTGTGGGGATACCTCCCTTTTTTCCTGTTCCCATGAAGATAACAGTTCAGTCACTTGCAGTTTGGTGGCTATTTCCCCCGTTTGGGAACAGACTATCCCACTCTTTAGGTGCTTGTGAGGCCATAAAGGAAAGGTAAGTCCTATATATCATGAGATGGAAATATTCAATTCTTCTCCACTCCCCTCCTTCCCACTTTCCTGCCTTCACCATTTTCAGGGACCTATCTCAGGAGTGTCTGCTTGTTCAAGAAATTTGGACTCTTCTCTCCTTAGGAACTGTAGAAGGAGTTCCTGTGCAGTTTCAAGGAAGGGGTTTTTACATGAGGTATTTTCTAATCCCCAAATCCAAAGGCAGCCTGAGACGCATTTTGGACATCTCAGAATTTCAACAAGTTCATCAAGTATGTGAGATTCTGTATGGTTTCCCTGCATCAGTCCTTCTGTCCCAGGATCACGACAACTGACTTGTTGCCCTTAATCTTCGGGACACTTACCTTCATGTCAGGGTGCTCCCAAACCACAGGAAGTTTCTCAGATTTGTGGTAAGAGGCCATCGTTATCAGTACACAGTACTTCATTTTGGACTCTCATCAGCACCTCATATATTCAAATATCAAAAATTCAAATTGACATGAATTGGCTTGTTCATTGATGGCCAAAGTGAGAATGAGTATGGACACTGACACTACTCTCTTCTCCTAGAGGTGATCTCTCAAGGTCATGGTTGATGCACACATGTGAGCCAGTGATCTATTTTTTGGATGGTGAACTCTTCTCTCTAGGGCTACACCATTTTTCATGAGCCATAATTTTTCACTTAAGATTAAAAACTCTGTGGGGGTGTGCATTTTTCTGAAATTGCACATTTGAATGAACCATTGAAATCCATTTTCTCCTCCTTTCATTGGAAATACTTCTTTTATAACTTCTTAATAATTAAGAAAATTCTATGGGCCCTCGGAGGAACCACTCATCTTGACGTTTTTTGCTAGTGAGGAGGTTCAGTAATTACTTTTACTTGCAAGTCTACTTAAAATTAATATAATATTTTGTGAAGAAAAAGAACTAGAGCTGCAGGGTATGATGATTTTAAGTTATAGTTTTAAAGTTAGTTTCTTTCCTTAATTTGGGGAGATTTTTTTTTTTGGTGTTTTTATTTAGTAGTAATACTTTGGGGACGTGTGGGTCTGATTTCTTTTTTTTCCCCTCTACTCAGCATAGTAAAGTATGTGAAGAAGAATATATTCGATTCTTCAAAGAAAATAATACCAAGTAGATACTTGAATTACATTGCTGCACTGTGGCTATGCTTAGACTATTCTAAGGAGTTCTGGCCTCCACTACCAAAGGTGCCTGTGTGTGTATATCCATCTGGTAGCACAGTTGGTTCCAAAATAAGGCCCCACTCCTGAAATTTTCTCCATGTGGTCAGACTCTTTTTCCCATGCAGATCATTAGGGCTCAAGGCCTTGCCTGCACTAGGAATTTTTTTGTTCGTTTGATATACGCGAAGGCAGCGTTTCTCAAATGTGGCCATCGTGGCCGCATGCAGCTTCCAGGGGCGTTTCTTGCGGCCATAGCCTCCTGGGTGGTGATTGTAGGGGCGTGGGGGAGACAGTAGCAGTCCCTCTCTTGGGGCCTCCAGCAGGGTTTGAGCCTTGTCCCCTCTGGAGACACAAACACGGGAGGAGCAGGCAGCCAGTGAGTTTCCCACCTTCCCGGGAGTGGTGGAGTCAGGCTTCAGCCTTGTGGTGGTGGGGGCAGGCACCAGCTGCAGGGCTTCAGACTCCATCTCCAGGCTCTGGGATCTGTCTCAGGGCTCAAGGCTTCGGGCGCTGTCCCCGAGCTGCACAGTGGTGGGCTCCAGCCCCGTGCATGTGGCAGTGGGCTCTGGCCCCGGGCTCACCCCCCACCCATCGCCCCGGCCCCTGCTGCCTCCCCCAGGCCCCCATTCATTCCCCCCTATCACCCCTGGCCCCGCTGCCTCTCTACCCACTCACCATTCAGGGCTTAATTTGTATCCTGGCATACCAAGGCTGAGTAAGTCTGCTGTGAAAAGTGATGTTTGTATGTTTAATATCACTTTTCACAGCAGACTAAGGCTATGTCTACATCAGCACTTTTGTCGAATGGGGTGTGAACAAAACACCCCCAACTGACAAAAGTTTCACAGACGGAAGCACTGGTGTGAAAAGTGGTATGTTGGCAGGAGACGGTCTCCTGCCAGCATAGCTACAGCCGCTCATTGGGGGTGGTTTAATTATGCCAATGGGAGAGCTTCTCCCACCAACATAGAGCAGCTACACAGGAGACTTTACAGCAGCACAGCTGCAGCGGTACAACTCTGCTGTTGTAAGGTCTGTAGTGTAGACATAGTCTTAGTAGCTACCTGGGAGGCTGTGAAAAGTGATATTAACATACAAGTATCACTTTTTTCACAGCAGCAAACTTACTAGCCAGCAAGTCTAAAAAAAACAACAAAAAAAACAAACCCCAAAAAGCAAAAGAAAAAACAACAAAAAAGACAAGAACATGCAAAGCTCCTTATTTGTGTTTCTAGTCTGTTTAGGTCCAGTAAAGAATAGAAACAACTGTACGTTATTTTTATTATTGCAAAAAACCCTACATAAATAAATTACAATGATTTGGACATGTATATGTGCATATTTATTCGTTTTTCCTAAAGTTAATTAAGTATTTTAGGAAAAATTGTCAGAGCGGCCACCAGGAAGAGTTGGTGGCCACACTCTGAGGCCACCAAAAAATGTGTTGAGACCCCCCTGAGCTAAGGCGTGTATTTAAACCAGTCTTATACTGGACTAAGAATGTCCCCAGGGGGCTATACAGAAATAATTATATAGATATAACTGACCAAAATTTTCCATGTAGACAAGGATTAAGTTTGCTTCCTCTTCTGAAGAAACAATATAATGGTGTAAGGGACTGATAACTGGTTTTACTAACAGATCTCATATGGTTATGCAGGTTTTTTCAGTGATAGCTTAATGTAAAGTTTTTAATGTGTAATACTACATTACTGTATTAAGGTGGTTATGAGATGCAGTCTGAAAGTGCTTTAACCATATTTAATGGATGGTGTTGAATAAGTATGAATACATTTTCCCCCTCTGATGATTAGGCATTGTAAATATAACAAGAACTGTATTACCGATTTAGGTAGAAGACGTCAAAAACTGGCAGAAAGGGGAGCAACATGTCAGATGATAGTGAGTAAAGAGAAGAGCTAAAATTTAGAAGTAGAAGATCCATGGAAATATCCTTGCAGATAAAATTGGAGATGGAATGAAGAGGGAGATGGGCAGGGTTTTAGTGTTCATGTTAGGCTAAGGTGAACAGAGAATTTAAGATGAGATTTAAAAGTGGCATGGTATCTCAAAAGAAAAAGTAGAAACTTGGCACTTTATGAGTGACTCCTAACTGAGATAAGAAAGGTCAAGGCTGGAGGAGGAGAGTGAGAAGGTAGAAGATCAATGAAAGGGCAGAGTAAACTTATGTAGAGCTCTGAAAACGAGGTGGGTATTTTTTTTTTAAATTGGACTTGGAGACTTACGGGGAGCCATTGAAGCAGTCAAAACATTTGGGCTGCTATCTTCTACCTTCCTGGACTAAGAGGATTTTCTCGGAAAAACTGAACCACAGATGTGGCCTGGCTTTTGTTCAGTGACCAGAAAATGTTTTGATATGCTGTGAATTGGGAAAACTGTCAGGCTTTAGGACATTAGCATATACAGCGGACCCTCGCTAAAACACGCATTGATAGAACGCAAATTCGGTTATAAAGGGGTTGCAGCCATGGATCCCAAATTTATATATTTGAAATGGAGCTCAAATCCATTGCTAAAAACCTAAACAGCTTTTCACTCAATGACCGTGGAGGTCAGATTTCTGAGCCGGCTGTTTCCCTGCCTGTCTCTCCTTCCCTGTTTCTTTTTCTGAGCGGGACACTGGTTAATTTCATTTTAACGCGGTCCCAGCTATAACGCCATACTTGGCATGGATCCCAAGTCCTGCGTTATAGCAAGGGTCTGGTGTATCTGAATCATGCCTTGTAACTTGGTAGCATGGTTCAGATGGTAAAACAATGTGACTGATTTTTTTTAAAAATAGAGAAGAAGGGGTAGAGAGGGAGTTGTTCATTGTTTGTTTAATATCCTGTAAGCAAATTTGTTGAGATATAACATTTCAGAATTTAGAAGTCTCAAACCATTAATTAAAGTGCAGAATCTACAAGTATAATTAGAAAGAGGATTATAGACATTTAAGGAATAAAAGCATTTTAGCAATGTGCAGATTTTATTGACAGCTCACTAAGAGCTGCTGCATTCACATAAAGATTTGTAATGTAATTATGAGTGGATGGAAGTTCACTGTTTAGAGACTCACTGCATAGAAGATTCATGAACTACACTCTGAATACAGATGAAATATCATCAAACAAATTATGGGTAGTCAACACTCATTATGTATGAAGTATAAACTGTAGATAAACTAGTACTGTAAAATACAAAACAGAAAATGTGTTATTGCATTATGAGATGTTAAGCAGACCAATGGCAATAAGTTGTTGAAATATTTTTAAAGAAATATATTTAGTTATCCAAAAAATGTTACAAATTGTTAAGCTTTTCAGTTATCAAATTGTGAAGTATCCTCCACCTTAAAGAAGAAATCTGTCTTCCCTCTATCTTATTATAGCTATTTTTAAGGTACCTTCTGTTACCTTACTGTCTAAGTGTCGAACAGTTATAAAAAAGACATAAAGAGGCTTAAAAGGTGCTTTCTTCTTGGGACTGTGTGGATATTTTATGGAGGTGATTGATAAGGAAAGCCTTTCTTAGTCTGAACTTGGTTAGATTTGGGTGCAATCTGGTCTCCTTCTATAACAGGTGTTTGTTTCAAATGCTTTGACTGCAGCATTTGAAAGTCTTAACCTGGATTTCTCCAGTTGTATCATTCCTGTGGAGAGCAAATGTCTTGGAGGGTCGTGAATGACCAGGCAATTCTGGAAATATTTCAAGAAAAATACTATTGTATATTGCTATTTTAGCTATAGTACATAAATTCTCTTAAATTGTTTTGGAATTATGTTTGTTACTTTAACATTTAACTACAGTAACAAAATACTCTATTTTAAAATGGCCAAACTGACTATTTCATATAATTTATATACAAACATTTCCCCCCAGTATTATTGGTGGTCATTTATTTTTAAGTTATGGAATCTGTCTCCTGGTAATCATAAAAGTCGAGAACTAGAAGCACTTGCTGGAGACAAGCAGAGTATGGTTTGAAACTATGCAAAGTTTCCTCCATAGCTCTACTTATGAATCTGACTGCATACTGATCTGTAGCACTTACTATTATTATTCCCCTCTGTTTAACACTGCCAAACTGTACAGTGTTTTTGAGACGCAGATAAAACTCAGAAAATAAGGTGACATTATCAAACTCAAGTATCAGAGGGGTAGCCGTGTTATTCTGGATCTGTAGAAGCGACAAAGAGTCCTGTGGCACCCTATAGACTAACAGACGGATTGGAGCATAAGCTTTCGAAGTGGGTATTCACCCACGAAAGCTTATGCTCCAATACATCTGTTAGTCTATAAGGTGCCACAGGACTCATTATCAAACTCAGTTTCTCTGTTATTTGCTGCCAGTCTTCAATATATTTTTCATGAAGTGCCCAGCTTTCTCTATACTGTCTAGAAGTTAGTCAAACCTTCCAGCCAATAAGGTTCAGCAAAGAATTAGAGCTTGTTGATTTTCTGTATTCTTCACTTATATTCATGCAGACTAATAATACCCTGTTATGAATATATTTTGCAGGTGTTGTTTTGGTTTTGGTTTTGGTTTTAAATCAACCCTCTAATAGAATAAAATATGCCACTCAAGGGGCTTGCTGTAAAATAAAGGTAACCAAATGTAGTCAGTTTTTCTTTATGAAAAGCTGGTTTGACAACCTCTTCTCTTCTTCCCAGAAAATTAGAGAGAACTGTTGTTAATGTTTAAATTGATTCTGCATCTAATGTTTTAGTTTAGACTAAGTGTGCCAAGAGAACCAAAACCCACATACTGTTTCTGTTTCCCTGAGTTAAGAGATCCCTGGATCATTACAGCATGAATTTTACATTATAATTACTACAAATATTGCTACTTTTTATGATATTCAGTAATACATAGCAGTGTCTAAGAAAACTGGGTATAGCATTGTGTGTGTTTTTTTTCAAAGTATTACCAAATATATTTTTTAAAATTATTTCCGGTGAAAGGTTTTAGATCGGAAAGATCTGGCTGCTGTGTGTATATAGATATATCCACAAAATAGTGTAACCTTAACTCTGAATTTCCTGGATTTTCAGGTGCTAGGTTTTGGGATAACTACAACATTGCTGCAATGTATATTCCTCATGAAGTTACTGAAATGTATTGTCCTCCTTAATTCCATTTTAACATAGTCTTTAAAAAAGATAACAAAAATTATATACGAACACTAAACAAGAAACTACAGGAGATTGCTGTTATGTGATATTTCTAAAGATTTGAATATATATTATCAGCCTTAAATAATTTTTAAAAATGTAAGGGAAGAATCACGGTTACATCAAAGCCAGCGTATATCAGCTAATTGCGCTTGCCTTAGAGCCGCTTTGCATCACAAAGAAAATCAAAGCCAATGAGATGTACTGGTCAAACTGGCCATTAATTTGCAGTAGTCTTAGGATTGGTTTACTCTATCAGTTTATATCACTATAACTAGTCATTCAGGGATGTAAATCCACACCTCTGAGCGATGCATTTATCCCAACCCACCTTCCAGTGTAAAAGCACTATGTTGGTGGGAGAGCTTCTGCTGATGTAGCTGCCACCTCTTAGGGAGGTGGAGTACCTATGTAGAGAGAA
Organism: Macrochelys suwanniensis; assembly: GCA_033296515.1. Classification (NCBI taxonomy): domain Eukaryota; kingdom Metazoa; phylum Chordata; order Testudines; family Chelydridae; genus Macrochelys; species Macrochelys suwanniensis. The sequence goes on from CM065797.1 coordinate 6,686,111, forward strand.
GAAGGTCTCCCATCAGAATAGGTAGTGTCTTCACTAAGTGCTGCAGCACTGTAAGTGTAGACAACCCCTCAGGGCAGTGGTTCTCAAACTTTTTTTTCGGCAGACCGCTTGAAAATTGCTGTGGGTCTCAGCGGACCACTTAATGACCTTTCCAAATTTTGTTTGTACCGTTAGCTAACTATTGTAAAGCGCTTTGGATAAAAGCGCCATATATAAAAAAAACTTAATAATAATTAACGTTTTTTTGTTTTACAAATAAAGGCACACAACTCGTAGTTTAATATCAGTAGTCTTACCTTTCTAATGCAATGGATGTGCCCTCTCTGCCCCGCCGCAGCACCCCTGACCTGGAGCTGGGAAGGAGTGGGGTCTCTCCCTCACTACAGAATCCCCCAAGCTGGGGCTGGGAAGAAGGGGGGTGGTGGTCTCCCTCTCTCCCTCACTGCAGCAACCCCTGAGCTGAGGCTGGGAAGGAGGGCCATCTCTCCCCAGCAGCCACAGCCCTGGAGCTGGGGAAAGTTGCCTCTTTCTCTGGCCGCTGCAGCCCTGCACATCCCAAATTTCTCCCACCCCCTCTTCTCACCTCACTGCCCCCTCCCACCTACCCTCCTATTCCCCCCAAGGCCACCACCTCACCTTACATGTGCGTCTTCTCCAGGGTCCAGGCACCTAATTAGTGGAGCCACGCCTCCGCAACTCCATTAATTAGGTGGGTGGCCCTTCATTCTCTTGTGTGCAACTGCCCAGGCGTGCATCTTAGAGGGAACTATCCACGGACCATCTGAATGAAGCTCGTGGACCACTGGTGGTTCATGAACCACAGTTTGAGAACCTCTGTCTTAGGGTTTGTCATCACTGACAAAAAGGTGGGTTTTTTACAGTGAGATAATTAACATGCAATAGTATCTTCACTTGGAAATCCTAAATAGAAAGAAGGCACTTGTAGGTTTTACCGTGAAGGTAGTGAGGTGAGGTCAGCATTCTATCTGTCCATGACTGACTCCTAGCTATCTTGCTGTAAATATAAAGTACCGTGTCTCCACTGTTTTTGCAGAGACAGCTAATGAGCAGCAAATATGCAGCTTTTTTGTCAATGAAGATGCAGCCTACTGGTTTAGAGGACAGTGTTAATGAGGCTGGTGGTTTGTGAAGGGGGCAGGGAGAACTCAGTCTCTGAGTCCCAGTGTGTCTGTCCTTTAAGAGCTCCTCCAGCACTACTGCCTCAATTTCCCTGGTAGTGTTGCCTCAATGCACAATGAACCAGGGCAGCAGTGACTTGGTAAGCCTTTCAAGTGCTGATGCACAAGTGGCATTTAGCCAGACTCTTTAATGAGTAATGACAGTTGAGATGACTAATCTATCAGTGAGAATGCTTGACATGTGTCCACTCTCTGTCAAACTGCTGAGTAATTCCAACCAATAGAATTATTGCATGAAAATTAGCTGTAGAGAAAGGATGGTGATTGGTTGAGTAACTCTGATGTCACAATAGCCCCACTTAATTTACCTTTACTGTGGACCTAAGCCTGACTAACTAAGCCGCAAGTAATCCTGTTCTTTTTGCTGATACAGACTAACACTGCTGCTACTCTAAGCCTGACTGTTCCTGATATAAGCATAAATTAGATACAATTTTAATAACTTAGCTTAATTTTAACTTCATTTCTTCAAATATAGCATATGCACAAGATTTCAGTTAACTTTATTTTCATTGAAAGTTTGAAGTGTCTGCATTATTCCATTATTAAGATAATTCACAACAAATAAAAGATGGACACAGAAGGCTAATTTCTTAAAGGGCATAGTTTTTATTTAGTTTTAATGCATAAATTGATCAAAGGATTTACTTGTAAAGCCTCAGAAAATGTGTTCAGTACTCGGAGATAAGTGCTGTTAATTAGGGGAGGATGTGCTGTATTTTTCATAGTGTTACTCCCCTCTTCCCCTGGGGAAAGGCTAGGGACCCTGAGTGGTGGGGTGGATGCAGATGAAAGAAAGTTCTGGGTTTGATGACTGGTACTGGAGTTGGAGAAATCAGGCACAAGGCGATCACTTATAGGATGAAGAACAAATTAGCTTTTAATGATTACAACTGTCTAGTGCCTCTGAATGAGTCCTGGAACTAGCTTCAAAACAAAAAGGAAAGGGGCTACTCACCCACAATTACAGCTGCCATCTTACTCCACCAAACTGTAATCATCCTCTCCGAGAGCTTGTTATCCTGCAGCCTTTCCCTCATGGTAACCACCATTAATGGTCATAGCTGCCTTTTCCCCCTTCTAACCCCATAGAACTAGCAATTCAAAAACCTTTTAATTTGGCCAATCAAGGCCAAGGCACATGGAAGTGGAAACATCTCCGACTCTGACTGCCATTAAGTCTGCCATTCCCTGTATCTGCTTTGAGCCTTTCTATGTACAAGCTAGATGACTTCCTGCAGACTTTGTCTCCATTCCCCAGGGGTCAGGCTTGTTATAGTACAGAGCAAAGAGGTTGCATCCCTGCTTTGAGTCCAAAACTCTTTGATTTCTGATAGGTACTCTGACCTCTTGTAGTAGTGCTGGTTGCGTTAGTTGTGAATGAGATACATGCAGTCCTCGGACTTACGACACAATTCGTTCCTCGGAATTGCATTGTAAGTCAAAATGTTATAAGTCGAAACTGCTTTTCCCATAGGAATCAATTATATAAAGGGAGGATTGGTTCCTGAAACAAGGCTTGATACACTATTTTCACCACAATAACCCAGTTTTTTTAACTAAATGAATTATAGATGACTAATGTTGCAACATCAATGTATTTACTGTATGCTGTATTTTGTAAACAGCATTCAAATAAACATATAAACTCACATATGTTGCTCAGAATGCCGGCAACACAGGCTCAGAAAGCCAGGGAGAACAGCACACATGCTGAGCCACAGCCCATTACTGTTCAAGCTTTCTGATTGGCTGAGCCTGGGGCTGGGAGCCAATCAAAAACAAGCAGCAACCCTGCCTGGCAACAAGCTACCCTGCTGCCTCGAAGCAAATCAGAAGTAACCCCTTCCAGCTCCATACCAGTATAACGCAACCAGGAAGTGATTTCAAGTGAACTTTATGCAAATCGAGCGTCATAGGAGCGAAACAGGTAGTCAGTTGAAAAGCGTCGTAAGTGGCATCCGAGGACTCCCTGTATATAGTTGGGAGTCATAGAATCATAGAATCATAGAATCTCAGGGTTGGAAGGGACCTCAGGAGGTCATCTAGTCCAACCCCCTGCTCAAAGCAGGACCAAACCCAATTAGATCATCCCAGCCAGGGCTTTGTCAAGCCTGACCTTAAAAACCTCTAAGGAAGGAGATTCCACCACCTCCCTAGGTAACCCATTCCAGTGCTTCACCACCCTACTAGTGGAAAAGTTTTTCCTAATATCCAACCTAAACCTCCCCCTCTGCAACTTGAGACCATTACTCCTTGTTCTGTCATCTTCTACCACTGAGAACAGTCTAGATCCATCCTCTTTGGAACCCCCTTTCAGGTAGTTGAAAGCAGCTATCAAATCCCCCCTCATTCTTCTCTTCTGCAGGCTAAACAATCCCAGTTCCCTCAGCCTCTCCTCATAAGTCATGTGCTCCAGCCCCCTAATCATTTTTGTTGCCCTCCGTTGGACTCTTTCCAATTTATCCACATCCTTCTTGTAGCGTGGGGCCCAAAACTGGACACAGTACTCCAAATGAGGCCTCACCAGTGCCGAATAGAGGGGAATAATCACGTCCCTCGATCTGCTGGAAATGCCCCTACTTATACAGCCCAAAATGCCGTTAGCCTTCTTGGCAACAAGGGCACACTGTTGACTCATATTCAGCTTTTCGTCCACCGTAACCCCTAGGTCCTTTTCTGCAGAACTGCTGCCCAGCCATTCGGTCCCTAGTCTGTAGCAGTGCATGGGATTCTTGCGTCCTAAGTGCAGGACTCTGCACTTGTCCTTGTTGAACCTCATCAGATTTCTTTTGGCCCAATCCTCTAATTTGTCTAGGTCCCTCTGTATCCTGTCCCTACCCTCCAGCGTATCAACCACTCCTCCCAGTTTAGTGTCATCTGCAAACTTGCTAAGGGTGCAGTCCACACCATCCTCCAGATCGTTGATGAAGATATTGAACAAAACCGGCCCCAGCACCGACCCTTGGGGCACTCCACTTGATACCGGCTGCCAACTAGACATGGAGCCATTGATCACTACCCGTTGGGCACGACCATCCAGCCAGTTTTCTATCCACCTTACCGTCCATTCATCCAGCCCCTACTTCCTTAACTTGCTGGCAAGAACACTGTGGGAGACTGTATCAAAAGCTTTGCTAAAGTCAAGAAATAGCACATCCACTGCTTTCCCCTCATCCACAGAGCCAGTTATCTCATCATAGAAGGCAATTAGGTTAGTCAGGCATGACTTGCCCTTGGTGAATCCATGCTGACTGTTCCTGATCACTTTCCCCTCCTTTAAGTGGTTCAGAATTGATTCCTTGAGGACCTGTTCCATGATTTTTCCAGGGACTGAGGTGAGACTGACTGGCCTGTAGTTCCCCGGATCTTCCTTCTTCCCTTTTTTAAAGATGGGCACTACATTCGCTTTTTTCCAGTCATCCGGGACCTCCCCCGATTGCCATGATTTGTCAAAGATAATGGCCAATGGCTCTGCAATCACATCGGCCAACTCCTTTAGCACCCTCGGATGCAGTGCATCCGGCCCCATGGACTTGTGTTCGTCCAGCTTTTCTAAATAGTCCCGAACTACTTCTTTCTCCACAGAGAGCTGGTCACCTCCTCCCCATACCGTGCTGCGGAGTGCAGCCGCCTGGGAGCTGACCTTGTCTGTGAAGACAGAGGCAAAAAAAGCATTGAGTACACTAGCTTTCTCCACATCCTCTGTCACTAGGTTCCCTCCCTCATTCAGCAAGGGGCCCACACTTTCCTTGACTTTCTTCTTGTTGCTCACATACCTGAAGAAACCCTTCTTGTTACTCCTAACATCTCCGGCTAGCTGCAACTCCAAGTGTGATTTGGCCTTCCTAATTTCACTCCTGCATGCCTGAACAATATTTATATACTCCTCCCTGGTCATTTGTCCAATCTTCCACTTCTTGTAAGCTGCTTTTTTGTGTTTAAGACGAGCAAGGATTTCACTGTTAAGCCAAGCTGGTCGCCTGCCATATTTACTTTTCTTTCACTGTCATATTGTTGGCAGGTGAGCCCATGGTAGCTCTTTGTCTCTTCTAGTGGTCTCAGGTAGATACCGAGGAGAAGAGGGGATAGTATAGAGCACTATGGGATACCACAGGCAAGGGACTTTATAGAGGAGGAACAGTTACCCATCCGCACTATGGGCTTTGCTGGAGAGGAATGATAGGAACCACTTCAATGCTGAGCCATCAGTTTCTGGTCTGTCATGTAGGCAGGTTAGCCGTATCTAGCGGTCTAATGTGTCAAAAGCTGCAGAGAGGTCCAGCAGCATAATCATGGATATCCTGTCATTGTCCATGGCTGTAAGAACTGGTCATCTTTTAGTGCACCTGTAGCTCTCTCTGTTCTGTGCCCTCGTTTGAACTCTGACTGTGAGGTATCCAGGAAGTTGGCTGATGTCACATGTTGGAGTTCAGTGGTTATACTTGCTCAGTTATTTTGCCCAGGAATCGGAGGTTGGAGATGGGAAGGTGGTTGGGAACTTTAGAAAAGTTAAGGCAGAATAACTTCCCGAATGTGTGACTATGAGATGTTCCATAATGTTGGTGCAAGAGCATCTGGGAGGTTCCTGTTAAGGTTTTGCACTAAAGTGTGAGTTTGATGAAGCTGTGGTATGTATTGCTTCTCGATATCTGTTGGAGGTGGAAATGAAAGCCTTACGTAGTGTTGGAATGTGATATTGCCAGTGTTGTAGGCAATGTGACAGTGGCAAGGAATGCAGGAGACTTGTCCCTTAACTTATTTCCATGCTTTTCAGTTTTTGAGTTGGTGAATGTGTCCTGACACAACCCTAAGTGTCACTTAATTAATTTTTGTTTGTTTATACCTCTCTTCTTCCTTTAAATTTTTTTGTTCCAAACAGCAACAGGTATATCAATGAAGCTTTCTGTGATAATATGCCAGTAGATGCCAACAAGCAGGATTCTGCACACATCACAATACTAATATATGTGATAGATCATCTTTTCATAGACTTTACACTATGTTTCAAAATACAGTACAGTATTTATAAGTGACCTTTTCAAAGATACCAGGTGATGTGGACTGATGAACTCACTAAACAGCTACTATACATACTTAATACAAGAACAAAACTAAATCCTTAAATTTTGACTCAGTTTTAACTCCCCTTCAGTGAGAGTTGTGCTTGAAGAAGAGCAAATAAAAACTAAGTAAAGCCTTTAGGAGTTAAACTAAAAAGTTTAGTAGTGCACAGAAAAAAAATACTCACAGGTAGTTGCAAAAAATGATATAAAGTGCTTTCTTTTAAAATATTACACTGTAGTGTATATATTGAAAGAAACACTACATTATACTTTTTCTCAGTTCCTCACATGAAAATCATTGAGGGGAAAAAAAAGTGCTCCAGGTAATCAAAATTAATTTTGATCAGTTAAAGATTTACACCTATGGAATTTTAATGGTGAGGAGAACTAATAGGTTTAAGCTGATACATTAATACCCCGTAGAAAGCTGTGAGCTGTTCATGTGATGATATTGTAACTTTATTTACTGTTTCTTCAGTGGGGTTTAATTTTGAATTCCAAAAATGTGAGATGTAGTTTGCCAGAAAATTAAATGGAATGTTTTGAGAGGTCTTAGTACTAAATTTTTTTTGATTTTGTGTCTTGCAGGATTTTTGGCACATGGAGGAAGGCGATCATCACTTAGAAATTTAACGCAATTCCACATTTCAAGGTAGGAGGGCCCCCGCTTCTCCCATCTTATTTATTAAATCAGTGAGACTGTTCCTTCAAGTAGAATGGAAATCCTGTATTTTTTTTTTCATGTTCATGTCTGTGCTACTCTTTTATTAATCGAGAGGTGTAATACAGTAGGTGATAGTCTTCCTTTATCAGTTTTATAGTTCTTCTGACCTGATTGTTTCATGCCACTTTTCCAAATCTATCTTCCTTATTAATGTTTGCGCTTCATTTGTCTTATTTATTAGAGATAAGTGGCATAAAAATTGAGTTAAATAAAAATATAATCATGCAGAGTTCTAAACTCTTCCTCTGGTTGTAAATATCAACATGCTTGTTTTTAGTTACTGATTAATATAATTTAAGATTAATTTTATAATAAAATTTACACAAAAGTAGTATAATACCTTACTACCTATACGAAAAGCTTCCTCCAGTTTGTGCTGCCTCCATAGCAGCAGGAAGCCCAGTCATATCTCCCTGTTGCAGAGCTTTTCTGAGGAAAATTCCAAACTTTATTACAGAATATTAGACTAACAGTTTGCCTTAATAATTTGTCTGTTTAATTCCCAGCCATGTCTCAGGGCTGCATTTGATGTTTTGGAGCGATTATCCTCTCAGTTCTGCTTTCTTTTCTGAGGTGTTTGCAGTGACTGGTGCCCCTGCAGGCTTTGGAGAGACATAGGATGAGAAAAGTCAGAGGCAAAAGGGAAGATGTGGGTTCAGTGGGGATCTCAGATGGCTGTGTATGGGGGGAAAGGACTCTTTCACAACCCAATCCAGGTGCGATTACATCAACCCTCCCTTCCCAGGGTAGGAAAAAAAACCAGTCAGGATTGGAGAGGCCATCTTGACAGTGCAAGAAGCAGCTTTGGCAGTAAGTAAGGGGCCTTCAGATATAGCTCCTTTCCCCTGTTGCCACCTCTATAAAAGGCCTGCTGACCCCCCCAGGATACGTACTTAAATATCAAAAGGAACCCTGACAATGTTATTGGTCCATTAGTAGGTGGAAATGGTAGAATCGTCAATAATAATTCAGAAGAGACAGAAGCGTTCAATAAATATTTGTTTTCAGTATTTGTGACAAAGCCAGATGATATATTCAAATCATGTGATGATGATGATGAAATACTCCCCACTTTTCAAACAGTGACATATATTAGATAGCAGCTATTAAAGTTTGACATTCTTAAATCAGTAGGTCTAGATAATTTGCATTCAAAAGTTTTAAAAGATCTGGTCAAAGAGCTCTCTGGATTGTTAATGTTGATTTTTAATACCTCTGAGTAAGTTCCAGAGAACTGGAAGAAAGCTAATGTTGTGCCACTATTTGAAAAGGGTAAATGGGATGATCCAGGTACTTATAGGCCTAATCAACCTGACATTGATCCTGGGCAAAATAATGGAACAGCTGATACAGGACTCAATTAATAAAGAATTCAAGGTGGGTGATATAATTAATACTAATCAATATGGATTTTGGAAAATAAGTCTTGTCAAAATAACTTGGTATCATTTGGATGAAACTGTGGGTTTAGGTGAAAAGATAAGAGTGTTAGTATAATATACTTAGAATTCTGTAAGGCAGTTGACTTAGTACCAAACGACATTTTGATTAAATAACTAGAATGATACAAAATCAACTTGGCACATATTAAGTGGTTTAAATATGGCTAACTAATAAGTCTGAAAATGTATTTAATTGGGAATACTCATTGAGCGGGTGTGTTTCTCATGGTGTCACACAAGGATCTGTTCCTTATGCTATTTAATATTTGTATCCATGACCTGGAAGAAAACATAAAATCATTATTACTGAAGTTTGCAGGTGGCACAAAGATTGAGGGAGTGGTAAATAATGAAGAGTACAGGTAATTGATAGGGCAATCTGGATTGCTTAGCGAGCTGGGCATTGTCCAACAATGTTTCAGTATGGTCAAATGTAAATGTGTAAATCTAGGAACAAAGAATATAGGCTATATTTAAAGGATGGGAGACTCTATCCTGGGAACCAGTGAGTCCGAAAAAGACTTGGACTTCCAGGTGAATAATCTGCTGAACATGAATTCCCAAAGCAATGCTGTAGCTAAACAGGCTAATGCTATCCTCAGATGTTTAAATAGGGGAATATTGAGTAGGAGGAGAGAGGTTGCATTTGGCACTTGTACAACCACTACTGGAATACTGTGTCCAGTTCTGGTGTCCTTGCTTCACGGATGATGTTGATAAATTGGAGAGGTTTCAGAGAAAAGCAACAAGACTGATTAAAGGTTTGGGAAACGTGCCTTATAGTGGTAGACTCAAGGAGCTCAATCTTTTAAGCTTATCAGAGAAGAAGATTATGAGGGAGCTTGGCCATGGTCTGTAAGTACCTATGTGGGGAACAGAAATTACACAATATTATTCATTATTTGATTTATAGTAGCACCTAGGAGCTCTAATCATGGACTGGGACCCCATTATCATAGGCACTATACAAACACAAAACAAGAAGATGGTCCCTGCCCTAAAGAACTTACAGTAACAAGTTGGCTGAAAGTTGAAGCTAGACAAATTCAGACTAGAAAGAAGGCACAGATTTGTAACAGTGAGGGTAATTAATTATTGGAACAACTTACGAAGAGGTATGGGGGATTCTTCATCATTGAAATTAATTCAGAGAAGTCCTATATAGAAGGATAGACTATAGATGATCACAATGGTCTCTTCTGTCTTTAGAATGTAGGACTCCTGTGCCTCTCTGTGGAAACAGACCTATGTGGCCCATGTGGATACGATGCAATAAAGAAGGTTATAGCTTCTGGAGAGCCTGTTGGGACAGTCTGTACCCCTGTGTTCACCCCTTTTACAAGAATGATAGATTTTGTACAAAGTATACATTGTGAGGTTTCATTTGCAAACTCATAATTTGCTAAGCATTATTGTCCTGGTGAAATATGTGTGGCAACATTGTATGTAAAGTTATAAGATTCTACTATATGATATTACTAAGGGCTGGTCCACACTGGGTGGCGGGGGGTGGGGAATTGAACTAAGGTACGCAACTTCAGCTACGTGAATAACGTAGCTGAAGTCGAAGTATCTTAGTTCGAACTTCAAAGCACTTACCGCGGGTCCACATGCAGCAGGCAGGCTCCCCCGTCGACAGCACTTCCTCCTCTCGGCGAGCAGGAGTTCCGCAGTCGACGGCGAGCGCTTCCGGGATCGATTTATCGCGTCTAGACAAGACATGATAAATCGATCCCAGAAGATCGATTACTACCCGCCAAATCAGGCGGGTAGTATAGACGTACCCTAAGACGTTCCAAATCTGGAGAGCGCTCATAAACCACAAAAGGCTAGCTGATGCCTCAGCCAGGTGTCAACAAAATCAAATGGACCATCATCTGGTTAAATTAATATTTTTTGGCAGGAAGGAGGGTGCGGGTGAAAAATATCTACATCTTGACAAAGAAACATCTTGGGGTTCCCATCCACACAGACTTTCTGTCTCCTGAACCTCAGCTGGAGGTGATTCTCAATGAAGAGAAAGAACTATTAGAAGGGAGAGCAGATCCCCCAAATTCTCTTTCACTTTCTCTCTACCCTTGGCATCGACGACACTTGAAGAACAAAGGAAGCAACATTGGACTGGGGGAGGGATCCTGACTGAAAGAAATTCAGACAATAAGACTGCTGAAACATGTGGTGAGAGAGACTTTTGCGCTGAATTCACTTAGTTTTTAATTTAGGCATTAGTTGCATTTTACTTTTATTTTCTTGTCACCAATTCTGACTTTTATGCTTTATTACCAGTAATCACTTAAAATCTATCTTTCTGTAGTTATTTAAAAAAAAACAAATCCAAACCAGAGTATTGGGATTGAAGTGTTTGGGAAACTTCATTTGGGATAACAGGATTTGTGCATTTCATTTTTTGTTAATAAAATGACAGACTTTGAGAGTTTGTATTGTCCAGGAGAAAGCTGAGCAGTACAAGACGTACGTTTCTGGGGAAAGTTTGGGGCTGTGAATTTGATGGGGTTGCTCTGCCGTGTAATTCATGAATGGCTGGCTACAGTACTCCTACAATACAACTAGAAATAACTTACATGCTGGAAGCTGTGTGAGAGCAGACCAGGAGTGGTAGCTCTCACAGCAAAGCAGTGTAAAAGGCACAGCAGGTTAGAGTATTGAGGGGACACAGCTGTTCATCATTCCAGATTGTACCCTTGGTAATGCCACACCTGTCCCTGAGCCCCAGGCCAGTAGCTTCCTTGAGTGAGCCAGAAGAGGCCCATGTGAGGAAGGGGAGACAAATAAGCCCAGCTTGTTTGTTGATTGGAAGATTGTGAGCCACTTGAAATATTTTCAGGGCAATATCTGACCCCAGATTTCACTGAAGTACCCCTTGTAACAGATCTGTGGAACTTACTACTCAAAGAAAGGAAATGTTCAGGGAGTCAGATAATTTTTCTTACTGTACGCAACTTACATGTAGCTGCTGATGCCCAGCAAATGGGACTTTTTTATACAGCTCTTGGCACATTAAGGGTTCGTGTGTAAAGCTATAATTTAGTCACGGAGGTCACGGAAGTCATGGATTCCGTGACTTTGCCGGACCTCCGTGACTTCTAGGGTTTCAGGAGGAGGAGGCGGGACTGTGCGCCCCTGCCCTGCAACTGGCGCTGGCTGGAATCAGGATCTTGCAGCTCTGAACCCTGGCGTCCTCTGGGGGCTGAGCCGGAACCGTGTGCCCCTGCTTGGCATTGTCCTGAGCTTGGCGGGGCTGTAGGCAGGTCCGCAAACTGCAGCCCTGCGGTGTCCTGGGCTTGGCAGGGTCTGCGTGCCCCAGCCCTGTGGCGTTCTGTGGGCTGCAGCCGGGGCCGCATGCCCCAGCTCTGCGACGTCCCGGGCTTGGCGGGGGCCGTGCACCACAGCCCCGCGGCATCCCGGGCTTGGTGGGGGCCACAGGCCCCAGCCCTGCAGCTTTCACCAGAGGCTGCAGCTGCGGCTGCGCACCCTCCTTGCGGCTTCCCAGGGCTGTCTGCACAGTCGGGCCATGCACCCCTGTCCTGCAGCTGGGCCATCTCTGGAGCAAGGACTGTATGTCCCTCCATGGCTGCAACCCCCGCTGAGGCCACTGGAGTTGGGGCTGTCTCCCCCCGCCCCCCATGGGACTCCATTTCTTCCCCCACCTAGCCCTGCCCCGGTTATTTTTAGTAAAGTAACGGATAAGTCACAGGCTCCGTGATTTTTTGTTTACTGCCCGTGACCTGTTCATGACTTTTACTAAAAATAACCTTAAAAATATCTTTGCCTCATTCATGTGTACCAATTGCTTGTTCATGAAGTTTTCCCTGTCAGTATCTGGAATTAAACATACCCCACAAGTCCATCCCATCCTTCAATCAGCACCATGCCCCTATTTAAAATAATTTAGGAACTTAATATACAGAAGTTTTTGTTGTGAAGCGGAGTCACTACAAACATAACATACCTGTCTTAAAACCAGAAAAGTAAGGAAATTAAATATGCTCTAAGGAAATCAGTCTTCCATCAACCCCTTTATCAAACTTTTCTCAGCACAACATACTATTATACTAAAAGTCCACAAATAATAATGTTTGGAGAAGGTAGTTTGTGGAGAAGAGAAGATTGCAGGGGTAGTGTTAAAGTTGAAGTGCATGATCTGTGGTGTATAGTAATTGTCTTAATGGTAAGGTAAATGTCTGTGGGTAAGGAGAAAAGGTTGCTTAACTTTTAATTTGCTTCCTCTTGAGCTTGAGTCAGGTATGTTATGTTTCTAGCAACCCTAATTGCTTCACAAAGAAGGTTATGTTCCTGAAGTAGGTTGTGTTAAGGGGCGAGTATTTTAATGCAGGCTACATTGATTTTAGTATGAGATTTTTAGAAAAAACATTTAACCATTCCATAGTGTAATGTGTAGTATGTGTCTAATGTAAATGTACAGTTCAGGTTCAATTGATAAAATAAGTATTTCATTTCTATGGAATAGTTTTTCTTCATACGTAATTGGAGAAATTGCAATTTAATAATTTATCAGTTAGGGAGACTATATCCAAGTGGCTGTATCCCTGGCTTGGAGTGCTGGCCTCATTCCAGTACCAACACCTGCTATTTTTCATGCATACATGCATACGTTGTTGTCAATTGAACACTTTAACAGACCAATTGCTGTCCAAGTTATGATGTCATACTTTTTTTTTTTTTAACATAAGTTAAGTGGTGAAAGAAACTGCATACCCTTTTCCCATTCATCCCGTAGGGAGATAGCTAAAATGTGGAATAAATAAGCAGATTCTTTGCTATGCTAAGGTAAATGGACTTTAATTCCTGGGCTGAGAGAAGCAAAACATATTGTGAAGGCACAAAACATTCTTCCAGAAAGTGTTAGAGAGTCTGACAGTATTAGGAATTTAAAATCATTTACTAGCTAGTACGCTCCATTGTTTACCCAAACAGCAACTGTTGACCTTCTCACCAAAGCAGTGCTATAGAATGAAACATGGTATTTCTTATTTTCATGTTTTTAGCTGTTATTTAGGGCAATGAAATATAGTGAGCATATATTTAAACTGTCACAAGACAAATTGATTAAATTGATGAAATTACATATTTCTGGCTTTCCCTTACTTATAATTTTTATCAAAGGGAAAATACTTGATGTTCTCTGTGGAGATCAAAAGTGCCCCTTATAAATTCACCCTGAGTCACTAATCTAGAAATAGAAACCAGGTGTGCGGAACAGTAAACCCTTGTTTAAAATTAAATCCCCTTAATTTCTAGGTCAGTATATTTTCTCTCATTTAAAAAATGTTTAGCGCTCTTGACTTTTGACCCTCTTCTAATCCACGATTGTCTTCTCCCACCACTGCCTCTGCTCTAGTACAGCATCTTAACATTAGTTTTCAGTGTAGTTTTCGCTAATGTAAGCCCCAGCATCTCGGTAACAAATAATTTAAATGACTGGAGAAAAAAATCCTTTTCAGAATAACAAGTTCATACTAAGTAACATGAAGTCCACTTTAATGCTGGGGTACAGCATATAGGAGTACATACTCAGCAGCAGGTAAACTTGTGTTAGTGTGGTGCTAGAAATGGATGTGTGTTTGGGAATATGTATGACTATTAAGTTTCAGTATAAAGGAAAAGCAACTTTCTACTTATCAATCCAAATTGGTGGATATGATATGGTGGATATGCTTCTGTCACTTCAGTGGGTATCTCCCATTCTTCATTCTGCCTCACAGATGCATGACTATACCCCAGTCATAGAATCATAGAAGATTAGGGTTGGAAGAGACCTCAGGAGGTCATCTTGTCCAACCCTCTGCTCAAAGCAGGACCAAGGCAACTAAATCATCCCAGCCAGGGATTTGTCAAGCCGGGCTTTAAAAACCTCTAAGGATGGAGATTCCACCACATCCCTAGGTAACCCATTCCAGTGCTTCACCACCCTCCTAGTGAAATAGTGTTTCCTAATATCCAACCTAGATCTTCCCCAGTGCAACTTGAGACCATTGCTCCTTGTTCTGTCATCTGACACCACTGAGAACAGCTGAGCCTCATCCTCTTTGGAACTCCCCTTCAGGTAGTTGAAGGCTGCTGTCAAATCCCACCCTCCCGCCCATTAGTCTCTTCTGCAGACTAAACAAGCCCAGTTCCTTCAGCCTCTCCTTGTAAGTCATGTGCCCCAGCCCCCTGATCATTTTTGTTGCCCTCTGCTGGACACTCTCCAATTTGCCCACATCCTTTCTGTAGTGGGGGGGCCCAAAACTGGATGCAATACTGCAGATGAGGCCTCACTGGTGCCGAATCGAGGGGAATAATCACTTCCCTCGATCTGCTGGCAATGCTCCTACTAATACAGCCCAATATGCCATTAGCCTTCTTGGCAATGAGGGCACACTGCTGACTCATATCCAGCTTCTCGTCCACTGTAACCCCCTGGTCCTTTTCTGCAGAACTGCTGCTTAAGCAGTCAGTCCCCAGCCTGTAGCGGTGCATGGGATTCTTCTTTCCTAAGTGCAGGACTCTGCACTTGTCCTTGTTGAACCTCATCAGATTTTGTTTGGCCCAATTTGTCTAGGTCACTCTGGACCCTATCCCTACCCTCCAGCGTATCTTCCACTCCCCCCGATCGTAGTGTCATCTGCGAACTTGCTGAGGGTGCAATTCATCCCATCAACCAGATCATTAATGAAGATGTTGAACAAAACTGGCCCTGGGATCGACCCCTGGGTTACTCCCCTGGATACCGGCTCCCAACTAGACATCGAGCTGTTGAGCCCGATGATCTAGCCAGCTTTCTATCCACCTTATAGTCCATTCATCCAATCCATACTTTTTTTACTTGCAGGCAAGAATACTGTGGGAGACTGTATCAAAAACTTTGCTAAAGTCAAGATATATCACGTCCACTGCTTTCTCCATATCCACAGTCTTTGGAATGTAATGAGGAAGCAGCTGTTCTTTTTTTCAGGAGACTTTGTGATTGTTGTTAAAGGAGTTTTTTTGTCTGCAATAATATGTCCACCCTGCCTATACTCACCAGCCAATAGCCTGCCTGCGTTATTGGAGTTCAGTACATTCACTCATCAAGAAGTTGTATACACCATAGAAGAGTCTTGACCAAAGACCTGTAAATCTGACCCATACCATTCCTGGCTTGTGAAAGCGAATGCCACTCATTATTGAAACAGCCAATGTTAATTCAGGGAAGGAATCTTCCCTTTACTTTTCAAACATGCAAAAGTCCACCCAGTGCTTAAGAAATCCATTCTGGATATATCAGTCTAGCCAACTACTGTCCAGTTCCTAGAAAGCTAGCCAAAGGCCAACTTCATATAACTGAAGTTACTATCCTACACCTGACACAATCTGGATTTAGTCCAGGACTTGGAGATGAAACTGCTTTAGTAGCAGTGATGGAAAATCTCCTGCTGTCAGTGGATAGAGACGGACGTCCATGTTAATCCGCCTAGAACACTCTGCAGCATTCAACACTATTGATCACAGGATACTGCTGTCTTGCTTAAGACATGTAGCAGGGATTCAGGGTTATGTGCTAAAATGGTTTGAGTGCTTCCTGGAGGGACACAACTAACAAGTCTTTTTGGGAAACTGGACCCCTTGTGGAGTCCCACAAGGATAATTTCTCTCTCTGGTCCTGTTCAACATATACATGTAGTCATAGCTGCACTGGTCAGGGACTCCAGATGACAGGGACTCCTGTGCTAGCAATATGCGGATGATGGATAGTTCTAACTGTCATTCACTATATATGACTATACCAGTACCACCAAGGTAGCCCAGTGCTCGGACAAGATCAACTCATAGAAGAACAACATCTGTCAGAAGCTGAACCCAAGCAAGACAGACTATGATGAGGGGAGGGGTAAAAGAAAGGATTCTGCAGAGTTTTCAGCCATGTTTCAGTCTCATTTGATTGAAGGTATGGTCCCACAATTGGTAGATCAGTTTGCAGCTTAATACTGCTCCTGGATTCCTCACATAGCAGCATCTATGAGAAACTCTGCTATCTCTGGGTTAGGAGACTCTGTTCCATCCTGATGAGCTGGCCTCAGTTATTCACCTGTTACCTGGAATACAGCAGTACACTATATCTGGGAATGAAGACTTCAGGGATTAGGGAACTCCAGCTGGTACAGAAAACTGCATCTTGTATCCTCAGCAACACTGGCTACTTCAAGCACATCAAGCCTGTACTCTGCTCCCTATGCTGGTTTCCAATTGAAACCAAATTAAGTTCAAGATATTGATCAGTACCCTGAAGGTATCTAGAAGATCGCCTAAAGTTCTAGGATAAAAAATGGAGTTAACAAAAAATGGAATAGTTAACAATGTTGACATTTAAATTATAATTGGCATGGAAGTTTAGACATTTTGAGATGAATGGGGCAGTTTATATGTTTCAGAGCTGTTGTTTCAGGCCTTCTGCAAACTCAGGAAGACACTACTGCATTGGTTCCATTCACTTCACACTTTTAAGGGTTTCTTTGCAACCCTATTATCTGGGAACATACTTTATTTCTCTCAGATGAAAGCTGACATTGAGAAGAACAAGAAGGCAGCTTGGAAGAGGTTTTGGGATGCTGAACTGCCACATACCTGTCAAAACAGAGTAATGTAATTTGTTATCTTTGTCTTTAGATTCGCAGGGAAAAAGGTAGAGGCCAAAACATTTGCGGCAGAAAACTCGGCCCAAAGCAGAAGCAGCTTTATATGTATACCATAAGTGGACCTTCCTTTATCAGGGAATATAAGAGCTTTATTTAATTACTAAACAGAATTTTTATTCTTTTCTGAATACCATTCACATTACCCTTTCCTGATCGTTGTTTTTCACATCTGCTTACAATCACAGTGCCAGAAATAGAATCTGATTTATAGAAAGATTTAACATGACCCTAAAAAGTTTTGATATCTTCAAGGGGTGACACAATATTCAACAATAAAATAATAGTCAGCTGCCTTAGAAATGTTTTTCAAGATTTCAATTTTTCTGTGTATTATAGAATTATCTTTAATTAAGACACCAATGACAAAATTTAATATTGTTTTCTTCACATTCCAAATTTGAACCTTACCTTTCAAGCTATAGGACACTATAAGATCTCATTTATCCTGTTTTTTTAAACTAGATTCTTTTATTGGTAGTAGAGTCAAAACAAGTAAAATTTTCATCAAGACCTTGGACAGCTACTTTTATAGACTGGGATATAGGTGGTCAGACCTAGTGGTCAGAGCAGTGGAAGTCAGGCCTCCTGGTCAGAGCAGGAATCAGGAGCTGTGAACCAGAGTCAGAGACGGAGACAGAGTAAGGAATCCAGCCAACAGAGCCGAGTCGGTAGCCAAGCATGGGATGGAGAAGTAAAGATCTGTAGCAAGGCCAGGAGGGCAGGAACAGGATAGGATGGCAGAAATCAGGAACAAAGCAGGGCTCCAGAGTCAGACAAGAAGGTAGGGTCCAGTGTAGCAGCCAGCCAGCGATTCACCTAGTTGCTCAGACACCTTTGTGTGCTACATTCTGGTTTAAATGGTGAGTCTGAGCCAGCCGGAGAGGCTGGACGTCTCCTCCAATTGGGAGCTTCGTGAGCGGTGCCTATACTGAGCTAAGTTCCACCAGCCAACACTCCCTCCAGGTACCAGTGAGCTGCTTAGTGGCTGCAGTCTGAGGACTGCCTGGGGTCCCCTGGGAACCCTAACCCTAAACCCTAACTGCCTGGGGTCCTGCAGTCCTGTGTTTGAGACCCATGATCCCTCACAGCAACTTGGATGACAAATGGAATTAATTCTAAAGAAATTTTAAAAGAACACCATATAGAGCACAATATAATAATCCAATCTTGAATTGATGAAGGCATGACTCATGGTAGCAAGGCCCATATCTGAAAAAAACCCCTAATGCAGTTTCCTAGCCAGAGACAAAAAAGTATTCCAGTGAACAGCTGCTGTTTGATCATATAATAATAGCTTGGGGATCCAGCAGAATCCACAGATTATTAATATGAACACAATGGAGGCTATACACCTGCAATTAAATTATCCTCACCATATCATCTAGTTGCAATTCCCCAATCTACCAGCATCACTTTAGTTTTAACTGGATTGAGCTTCAGCTATCCAACTCTCATCTGTGCCCTAATCTCTCCCCAAAACAGGTTCCAAGTATTCAGCAGCATTCATTGCATCAGGCAAAATAGAGGGCTTACACCATATTGAAATAGCTGCAGCGCACACCTCCTTACTAAAAATCTTAAAGGCACCTTATCTATTTTGAACATTAGGAGAGACAAGGTGTGAACTCTGTGGATTCCACAACAATGCCTTTAGTGAAGAGAGCAACTGCTCCCCACCACCCTCTAGGAACACTCAGCAAGGAGAGAACAGAGCTACCCATGAGGACTACCATCCACTCTTGCTGTAGTCTGCACCCTAGTCAACACCTCATGATCAGTGGGATTGAAGGAAGCTCTTAGATCTAACATTAAAAGCATAGGATGAGATTCCCTGCTAAAGCCACTAGTGCATTGTGTCCCATATCCAATTCTGTACCAGATTGACAGGGGTCATGGAGGTAAGAGGCATCTAGGTGCTTAATGGGGTTCAGACTTAACACCAAGGATGCATACTTGTCCTCAGCTGTGAATCTAAATGACCAATAGTCATGAAAAACTGTAGGGAGGAGTGAGTAATTATAAGATCCAGGAAATCCTTAGGTTAGTATAGAGAAATGAAGGAGGGATCTCAAGAAATTTTTTGATGTCATTAGAGTGCGGCCACCAACTCTTGCTGGTGGCTATTTTGACAATTTTTCCTAAAACAGTTAACTTTAGGAAAAACAAATACATATATCACCTGGATCACCTGGATCGATCGGACTTCAGCTGTCGTTAAGACTGCGCCGATCCCAACACGTCTGCCATTCTTCTCGCACTCTTGCCTTTCTTCTCCACGTTTGTCCGAAACGTTTAACGATGTCATCTTCCCATCTTCTTGGAGGCCAACCGGGGGGTCTTTTCTGTACTTGCGGGTACCACTCAGCAATGATTGCAGTCCACCTGTTATCCGTGAGCCGTGCTGTGTGGCCCGCCCATCGCATCTTGTTATGTCTGCTTTCCACAACAGTATCTTTCACACCGCTGTGTTCTCTGATGATTTCATTTGGTATACGATCCAGAAGGGAGATTCCCAACATAGCTTGTTCCATTGCCCTTTCAGCTACCAACAGCCGTTGCTCTTCTCTCTTCGTCAGTGCCCACGTTTCACTGCCATACAGCATGGCTGGCAGCACTGCTGAGTTGAAAATATTTTTACGTGTGGTCTTGTCAGTTTTTCCTTTGAGGACGTCCTTGATGGAATTAAACGCACACCATCCTGCCCGAATCCTTCGCGAGAGTTCTCCGTTTAGGTCTTGGTGCATATTAACTTCTTGGCCCAAATATATGTACTGTTCCACTTCTTCGATGTCTTCTCCTGTTACCGTTATTCGGGCTTTTCGTAAGACATCTGATCGCATATATTTCGTTTTGCAGCGG
This sequence comes from Macrochelys suwanniensis, assembly GCA_033296515.1. Taxonomy (NCBI): domain Eukaryota; kingdom Metazoa; phylum Chordata; order Testudines; family Chelydridae; genus Macrochelys; species Macrochelys suwanniensis. The sequence continues at coordinate 6,706,097 of CM065797.1, forward strand.
TTCATTTTCAGGCTGACCTGACTACTTTTCTTGTCGAGTCTTCGTAGCATGCTCTGCAGTTGGTTGGTGCTTTCGGCAATTAGTACAATGTCGTCTGCAAATCTGAGATGAGATAATCTCTCTCCGTTTATGTTGACACCACTCCTCCAATTGATCTTGTTCATAATCATTTTGAGGCAGGCGGGGAATAGTTTCGGTGAAATTGTATCTCTTTGCTTTACGCCTTTCTCGATTGGGATGCGGAGGGGAGTTTCAAGGAGAGTAATGTCTGTTGTACATCCAGTATTCGCTTCCTTCAACAAACTAATGTACTGCGTGTTAATTCCCTGCTCTGCGAGCGCCTTTAATATTGCGTTAAACTCAACGCTATCGAAGGCCTTTTCATAGTCGACAAAAGCAATGCACAGCGGGAGTTTGTATTCCCTCGCTCTTTCTAGGAGCTGGCTAAGGGTAAACATATGGTCGATTGTACTGAAATTTCTTCGAAACCCTGCCTGCTCTCTTGGCTGTTGTTCATCCAGACTCTGCGAAAGTCGATTCGTTATCACCTTTGTGAAGAGCTTGTAGATGTGAGAGAGCAGGCATATAGGGTGGTAGTTCTTAAGATTTTCTCGATCACCCTTCTTGTGCAGCAAGATGGTATTCGACTCCTTCCAGCTTGATGGTATTTTTCCTTCTTCAAGATATCGCCTGAATCTTAAAGCGAGGGCCTTCCAAAGTTTTTCGCCTCCTGCATAAATCATTTCTGACGTTATTCCATCTTTGCCTGGAGCTTTTCCCTTCTTCATCTGGTGTAGTGCGCTTCGGACTTCGCTGACGATTATTGGGGGGACGTGTTCTTCTGACTCTTCGAGGGTTGAGAGGGGGACGTTGATTCTTGATTTGAACAGTTCTGTATAGAAGTCCTTGCAGACCACCTCCATCCCTGCTCTGTCGATTACTGTCTCTCCATCCTTGTTCTTCAATGCTGTTACGCTCAATCTGTACTGCATCAATTCCCGCTTGCATGTCCTGAGGCTCTTGTGTGATTCAGCTGTTTTAAGGAGCTTTTGTTTCCGGAAGTTCTCGAAGTCATCCTTCAGTTTTTGCCGTATAAGCTTGCACAGAATGGAGTACTCGAGGTTGTTATCCGAGCTCCTTTTCATGTTTCGCCGCTTCTCCAACAAGCTTTTCGTTTCAGTCGAGATTCTTCCCTTCGCCTTCTTCAGCTTTTTAATTTCAGCTGCTTTTATGCAACATCTCAACTTGTCAGCAAAGATACTATAGTCCTCATCACACTTTTCCATCTGGCTCCAGTCAAACCCAGAAATCGCTTTTTTCAGCCTTGCTTCATCGAATGTCTTCGGCTGCTGTTTCCTGTTTGCCATCTGTAACGCCTTCTTTTCCACCGCTTCGTCGAAAATCAGCTTCGCTCTAAGCAGGCGATGGTCACTGCCGGTGTTGAATGGCTGCACCACAGAGACGTCTTGAACGATGCGCCTTTTATTGACTAAAATATAGTCAATTTCATTCTTACTCTTCGCGTTTGGTGCGATCCATGTCCACCTTCTTGAGATCTTCTTTTTGTACCAGGTGTTTGCCACGTACAGTTCTTTCATTTCTGCCATCGCTACCAGCCTCTCTCCTCTTTCATTCCTTTCGCCGCTGCCATATCTCCCTATTAACTTTTCGCCAGCTTTCCCTCGCCCGACCTTGGCGTTGAAATCTCCCATTGTGACAGTGTAAGTGGACTTTTGCGCGAGAGCTCTTTCAAGCTCTCGGTAGAATTCTTCCACTTCTTCGTCCTCACTTGCACTTGTGGGAGCGTAGGCCTGGATGACCTTGAGGGTAGCTTTTGACTCCATCTGAAGATGCAGCACACAGATATGTGATGATGTTAGCTGGCATGATATGACTTTCGAAGACCAATCTTTATTGACGATAAATCCAACTCCTCCAACATTTCTAGCGCCATCTCCCTTTCCAAGCCTCACAGCACTTCCATCCTTCCAGTTGACTTCCAACTCCTTCTTTCGTCGGGTTTCGCAGACACCGAGAATATCGCATTTTATCCTTTTCTCCTCCATCAGATGGTTTAAAGTTTCCTCCTTTGCCAGTGACCTACAATTGTAAGTACACACAGCGAGGATTGTCCTTTTCCATGTTGGCCTAGCACCTGACATTTTTAGCAACCTCTTGTCACTCAATTTCCGCTCCGCCACCGTAGAACGTGCATTTACTCGTGTTGTTTTAGCCGTTAACTTCAAGCCATCCCACTGGCTAGGTGGGCAGGCATGCGTACCTCCTCAAGCTTAGCTAGCCTTCAACCTCTAAGGAGAAGGAAAAGCGCTCTTTCCTCTGAGAGAGCAACCCTCCTCCCTGGATTGGATAGTCCGACACCTTTGTAGCATGGTAAAACCTACCAGGGCATACGCCCCACTACCATAGCTGTCAGACAGCCAGGGTCACCGCTGCACCACGTTGAGGCGCTGAGGTAGGATTTTGCAGCAGAATACATATATACACGTCCAAATCATGTAATTTATTTATGTAGGTTTTTATTGCAGACTCAAAAATAAAAATAATGTGCAGTTGTTTCTATTCTTCACTGGAGCTAAACAGAATAGAAACAAATAATGTGTTTTGCATGTTCTTGTCTTTTTTTGTGTGCTTTTTTTAAACACTTGCTAGCTAGTAAGTCTGTTTCTGTGAAAAGTGATATTTGTATATTTAACACTGCTTTGCGCCCCCCAATCACCACCAAAGAGGCTGTGGCTGCACGAAAAGCCCCTGGTGGCCACGTGTAGCCACGATGGCTGCATTTGAGAAACTCGTTAAAGCATAGACCATTCTTGTTAGCCCAGAGCCCAGCCAACCTGTAATGAACCCTGTTGTTCTGGCTTTGTGTGCCTCTCAGTCTGTTCTCCTTGGTCACTTGCCAGATCAGAGCACCCGAATCCTTCCAGCAGCCAACTCTGATCCCCCCACCTTACAGCTTCCCAGTCTTTTATTCTCAAGATGGGGTCTTTGCTCAACTTCTTTGCTGAGAGGTGGGAAAATCCATCTCCCTCCGAGTTGCTGGTTGTTAGTATTGTTGGTGATTGTGTTTTCCATTGTCTTCTCAGATTTTCAGTTGATATGGGGTTGGCATTGATAATTCCTGTTTAATGACTCATTCAGGCTGAGAGCTAGGGATCATTCAGACCTGGGTCTCTTAGCCTGCCCTGAGAGCAAACAAGTCTCCCCCTCTCTCACCCAGTAACAATGCAACACAGAGGGGAAACTGAGACCCATGTACGGAGTCACAAAAATATTTAAGAAAATTACCACTTTGTTGCAGTGTTGAAGAAGACCACGACTTGTACAGTACTCAAGAGGAAACAGATATAAGGATGCTTCTGCATGGTCCTTATGGTGATGATATGGTCCTTGCTATTCACTCCTGGCCAAAAATGGAGCACATAACGTGGATTGAAACAGGAAGCATTACCAGCACAACTGACAAATATCACTTCATACATGGATGTGTAATTTGTGCCGCATTCACTCCTGACTTCTGCAACATGTTTTCTGATGTATGTGCATTAATAGGATTTGACTCTGTCATCCCTAACTGGTAATGGGAAAAAATATCTTTGTTTAATGTTGCAAAACAAAGGGAGTTTACTGCTTAAGTGATCTTGACAAACTGGGAGAGAAGTGATGGACAAGCTGCAATTTCTGTAGCAAGGAAGTTGGTAGCAGTGCTGTGTAATCAGAATGAGAGAGAAAAGGAGACCCACAGAGATCTGAACTGCTTGCATCACAATCTAACCATCCAAAAGGACAAGTCACTGCCCAAACTGCAACCTTGTGAGGACAGTTTTGAAAAACATATCAAAAGAGCATCTTGGCAAGCAAAGATTTGGATGCCTTCACACATAGGTAAACCTGTTGGATCACCATTGCAGCATGGATGGAAAAATGTGGATGATGAACTACTTCCTGTATTCTTCAAGGGCCCAATGGCATCTGAGCCTCTACAAGATCTTATTTGTGCCTCTACCAGTAGAGGTCACTGCACAATCAACTATTATGTAGTCAAAGCCATCTCTTGCACCAAGTGTGTACATGCCAAGACAGTGAAGACTGTGGTAACCCACACATTCTGGACAGAGATCATAATGATTAACAAGATGATGGTGATGTTGATTAGAAAGGTCACCAGTACTATTACATTTCAATGATACCTGTATAAATGTATTACTAGATTTTGTTTTACCCTTTAGATTGTTGATGTGATGCTTTTGAGGTCACAAAGAAATCCAGTGTTAGGTCTTGAAATAATACACAGAGTCACTAGACTATATGAATGCAGCTATTTCAAGGTGGTCATTGTAATGTGTTGATGATGTCATTGTTTATCCCCATTTCTAATGGCACCACTTGACAGCTCCATTTCACACCTCATTTTAAAATAAACATCATAAGCTTTCAAATGGCGTGTGTGTGTGTGTAGGGTATATTAAGTCGACCAAATTTGTGCTGTCTGCCACTCACCTAAAAGGCTTGGGGAGTTCCTGTAGAAGGGCAGCCATGGACGTAACTGGGCTATACTGAACTTTAAGAGTAAGTATTTGAGAGAGTCGTCTTTTAAGAAGTAAACAGGAATGTCAGGAAATCTGTATTGCAGAGTAGTGAACATCTGGAAGAAAGTCACTGGCACTAAATATAAAAGATTTTAAGAGACAGCTATATTTTTTTTGGAAAAAGAGAAGTTTTAAGGCTGCAGAGACAAAGCAAAGCAAAAAGCTGAGAAAATTTAAGTGATAAGCTTTGGTGGACCATTTGGCCTTTTGTGATCAAGTTGTGTGTCATGTTTTAAAAAATATGTATATGATGGCATTAGGTAGGGTACTTATGGGTAGGGTACTTATCATAGGGTATCTCATGAACATTTCAGTTTAGGATGTAGTACTCCAAAGTAAGATGAGGCTGTACACACTGAATGAGATAGCGGATAATAAGAGGTATCTTGAAGGGAACATGAATTGTTTGTTCAAGTACTGAAGTGTCACACTACATACAGTAACTCCTCGCTTAACGTTGTAGTTATGTTCCTGAAAAATGCGACTTTAAGCGAAATGATGTTAAGCGAATCCTATTTCCCCATCATCTATCTATCTACACACACGCGCACACACTATCAGTTTTAAACAAACAATTTAAAACTGTACACAGCAATGATGATTGTGAAGCTTGGTTTAAGGTGGTGAAGTCAGAGGGTGGAAGAGGATGGGATATTTCCCAGGAAATACCTTACTGCTAAATGATGAACTAGCATTCGGCTGAGCCCTCAGGGGTTAACATATTGTTGTTAATGTAGCCTCACACTCTACAAGGCAGCACAAATGGAGGGAGGGGAGACCGCATGGCAGACAGAGGCAGAGAGACACACCGTGTGTGTGTGTGTGTGTGTGTGTGTGTGTGTGTGTGTGTGTGTGTGTGTGTGTGAGAGAGAGAGAGATGCGCATGGCCCCTTTAAGTATGCTGACCCCACTCTAAGTACGTTGCCTTTTTAAGTAGACCAGCAAGTTGAGACAGCAGCTGCTGCCAGCAAGCTCCCTCCGTCCTGAGCCCTGTCGTGTCCCCCCCTGCTCTATGGAGATGGGGTAAGCGGGAAGCAGGAACAGAGGGGAGGGGAACACCCTGACATTAACACCCCTCTTCCCCCCCGCACAGCAAGCAGGAGGCTTCTGGGAGCAGCTCCAAGGCAGAGGGCAGGAGCAGCACATGGCAGTGGGGGGAGGGACAGCTGAACTGCCGCGCAATTGATAGCCTGCTGAGTGGCTGCCGCACAGGGAACTTAAGGGAGCGGGGAGCTGACAGGGGGGCTGCCGGTTCACCCTGGTTCCAAGCCCCCACCAGCTAGCTCCCACGGGCTGCTCTTTCTGCAAGCAGTGGACAAAGCAGGCAGCTGCCAAACAACATTATAAGGGAGCATTACTCACCTTTAGAGGAGCATGTTCCCTATTTGATCAGCAACATAACAACGAAACAACGTTAACTGGGACGACTTTGAGTGAGGAGTTACTGTATTTAGAGTTGGAACTGTAGGTTGAAGAGATGGTGGGAGGGAAGGGGAAGGAAGGACTAAGACCAGTTGGCTATCCTTTGGTTTCAGCCAGTCAGCATTTTCCATCTTCTCCTTCAGTTGCTCACCCCAAGAGCTATCTTTTATGTTTAGAGGAGGATTACTTTGTCACTTCATTTTGTTAAAGCTAAAAATATTTTCTTAACACTCATGTGCCTAGAATGAATCATTCTAAGAGCAGTTAGCAGCAGTTACGCAGCATTATGCAAAATGTATTGGATAGGGATGTTCAGCCAGTGTAATAACCACTGATCACCTTTGTGAGTATGTTTTTGCTGTCTTTTACGTGATAGACTTTATTTCTCCAGAAATTAGATTTAAAACAAATGTTTTAAATGCAGAAATCTACACTGGTGCTTTAAACCTGCCCCCCAATATATAAATGTATTTACGTAATTTGGTAAAGTACTTAAATTATTCAGTTAATATCAGATGTCCCAGGCAATTTGTTTTGCAAAGAGAGATATGTAAATAGTATATAGACTCATAGACTTTAAGGTTAGAAGGGACCATTATGATCGTCTAGTCTGACCTTCTGCACAATGCAGGCCACAGAATCTTACCCACCCACTCCTGGAATAAATCCCTAACCTATGTGTGAGCTATTGAAGTCCTGAAATCATGGTTTAAAGACTTCAAAGTGCAGAGAATCATCCAGAGAATCCTCCAGCAAGTGACCCATGCCCTACGCTACAGAGGAAGGTGAAAAACCCCCAGGGCCTCTGCCAATCTGCCCTGGAGGAAAATTCCTTCCCGACCCCAAATATGGAGATCAGCTAAACCCTGAGCGTGTGAGCAAGACTCACCAGCCAGACACCCAGGAAAGAATTCTCAGCAGTAACTCAGATCCTACCCCATCTAACATCCCATCACAGGCCATTGGACATATTTACCACTAATAGACAAAGATCAATTAATTGCCAAAATTAGGCTATTCCATCATACCATCCCCTCCATAAACTTATCAAGCTTAGACTTGAAGCCAGATATGTCTTTTGCCCCCCGTACTCCCCTTGGAAGGCTGTTCCAGAATTTCACTCCTCTGATGTTTAGAAACCTTCGTCTAATTTCAAGTCTAAACTTCCTGATGGCCAGTTTATATCCATTTGTTCTTGTGTCCACATTGGTACTGAGCTTAAATAATTCCTCTCCCTCCCTGGTATTATCCCTCTGATATATTTATAGAGAGCAATCATATCTCCCCTCAGCCTTCTTTTGGTTAGGCTAAACAAGCCAAGCTCTTTGAGTCTCCTTTCATAAGACAGGTTTTCCATTCCTCGGATCATCCTAGTAGCCCTTCTCTGTATCTGTTCCAGTTTCAATTCATCCTTCTTAAACATGGGAGACCAGAACTGCACACAGTATTCCAGATGAGATCTTATCAGTGCCTTGTATAACAGTACTAACACCTCATCATCTCTACTGGAAATACCTCACCTGATAGATCCCAAGACTGCATTAGCTTTTTTCACGGCCATATCACATTGGCGGCTCATAGTCATCCTGTGATCAACCAATACTCCAAGGTCCTTCTCCTCCTCTTATTTCCAACTGATGCGTCGCCAGCTTATAACAAAAATTCTTGTTATTAATTGCTAAATGCATGACCTTGCACTTTTCACTATTAAATTTCATCCTATTACTATTACTCGAGTTTACAAGCTCATCCAGATCTTCCTGTATGATATCCCGGTCCTTCTCTGTATTGGTAATGCCTCCCAGCTTTGTGTCATCCGCAAACATTATTAGCACACTTCCACTTTTTGTGCTGAGGTCAGTAATAAAAAGATTAAATAAGACTGGTCCCAAAACTGATCTCTGAGGAACTCCACTAGTAACCTCCCTCCAACCTGACAGTTCACTTTTCAGTATGACCCACTGTAGTCTCCCCTTTAACCAGTTCCTTATCCACCTTTCAATTTTCATATTGATCCCCATCTTTTCCAATTTAATAATTTCGCATGTAGAACCATATCAAATGCCTTACTGAAATCGAGGTCAATTAGATCCACTGCGTTTCCTTTGTCTAAAAAGTCTGTTACCTTCGCAAGGAAGGAGATCAGGTTGGTTTGGCATGATCTACCTTTTGTAAAACCATGTTGTATTTTGTCCCAATTACCATTGACTTCAATGTCCTTAACTACTTTCTCCTTCAAATTTTTTTCCAAGACCTTGCATACTACAGATGTCAAACTAACAGGCCTGTAGTTACCCGGATCACTTTTTTTCCCTTTCTTAAAAATAGGATCTATGTTAGCAATTCTCCAGTCATACGGTACAGCCCCTGAGTTTACAGATTCATTCAAAATTCTTGCTAATCGGCTTGCAATTTCATGTGCCAGTTCCTTTAATATTCTTGGATGGAGATTATCTGGGCCCCCCGATTTAGTCCCATTAAGCTGTTCGAGTTTGGCTTCTACCTCGGATGTGGTAATATCTACTTCCATATCCTCATTCCCATTTGCCATCCTGCCATTATCCCTAAGCTCCTCATTAGCCTCATTAAAGACTGCGGCAAAGTGTTTGTTTAGATATTGGGCCATGCCTAGATTATCGTTAACCTCCACTCTATCCTCAGTGTTTCTTCTTTCTTCTTCTTTCTTTGTTTTCTTCTTCTTTATATGGCTATAGAACCTTTTACTATTGGTTTTAATTCCCTTTGGTCTAACTCGACATGGCTTTTAGCCTTTCTCACTTTATCCCTACATGTTCTGACCTCAATAAGGTAGCTTTCCTTGCTGATCCCTCCCATCTTCCACTCCTTGTAGGCTTTCTGTTTTTTCTTAATCACCTCTCTGAGATGCTTGCTCATCCAGCTTTCCTATTCATTTTTTCCCCTTTCTTGGGATGCAGGCTTCTGATAGTTTCTGCAACTTTGACTTGAAGTAATTCCAGGCCTTCTCCGCCTTAGATCCACAAGTTCTTCAGTCCAATCCACTTCCCTAACTCATTTCCTTATTTTTTTTAAAGTTAGCCCTTTTGAAATCAAAAACCCTAATCACAGATCTATTTTTGTTTATCCTTCCACTCAATTTGAACTGAATTAGCTCATGATCGCTCGAGCCAAGGTTGTCCCCTATAACCATTTATTCTATGAGGTCCCCTCACTACTCACCAAAACCAAATCTATGCCCAGACAGACTCTGTCTTATCCATTCCATCACTTTTTATTTCTTTACACTCTACCTCATCATTGATATACAATGCTACTCCACTACCTTTACCTTTATTTCTGTATTTCCTAAACAGCACATACCCTTCAATACCTGTACTCCAGTCGTGACTACTATTCCGCCATGTTTCTGTTATCCCTATAATATCTGGTTTCACTTCCTGCACCAGTAGCGCTAGTTCCTCCATTTTGTTACCTAGGCTCCTCGCATTGGTGTACAAATATCTTAATTTTTTCTGTTTGGCCTCCCTCACATTCTTTACCCGATTAGGCATAGATATTCTACTGCCAGTATCACCTATTAGACTTTCCTCCTTATGTCCATTCTCCTACCCATGGCTATATCCTTTCTTACTTCGTTTTCTTCTCTCTCAATGTTAAAATCCAGCGTGGAGATTACCTGGACATCTCCCAACCATCTCCCCCAAATACCTAGTTTAAAGCTCTCTTAATCAGTTGTGCCAGCCTCCATCCTAGAAGTCTATTTCCCTCCCTTCTCAGGCGAAGTCCATCCCGAGAGAACAGTCCTCTGTCAATGAATGCCTCCCAGTGGCCATACATCCCAAAGCCCTCCTTATAGCACCACTGCCTGAGCCATCTATTGATCATCATAATCTTGTCACACCTTTGTTGCCCTTCTCTAGGAACAGGCAGAATCCTGCTGAAGATCACCTGAGCCTTGATTTCCTTAAGCGTCTTCCCCAGCCTGGCATAGTCTCCCTTGATACATTATAGCGAGAATCTAGCCATATTATTTGTTCCCACATGAAGGACAATCAGTGGATTCTTTCCTGTTCCCGTTAGGATCCTCTTCAGCCTCACGTCCACATCCCTTGCTATCCTCTGCAACCCATCCTGTATCCTCCTGGGGCTCATATTTGGAGTTATCTCCACTGACTCTTCCCCTTTTCCTATAGGACTAGCTGCTCTTCTCCCTTGCCCTCCCACCTTCAATGACCACCTGCTGTACCCCCTTTTTCATTTTCCTACTCTGCAAACCTGTTCCTGAGCTCTATTTCTCCTTCTCTAGCCTGTCTTTTCCTCTGCCTGGTTCTCTTAGTCACATGCTTCCACTGTCCATTTTCGTCGTCCAGCAGTCTCCCCTCAGAGTCCTTTGGTCCTGCTTCCATCTACAAGTCTGAGCTTTTCCCTTCAGCCTCCTCATATCTTTGCACCATCATCTGCTCGAACCCCCTTCTAAACTCAGAGTTTCCACTTGCATATGTTGATTTCAGACTGATTAAAATACATAATTTTCCTGCATACCTTTCACCTTTGGTTTAAAGATATGGGTCAAATACACTGATTTACACCAGCTGGGGATCTCCATTGAAGACAGTGTAGTTATACCAATTTATACCAGCTGGGGATCTGACCCATTGTTTCATTATGGGTTGGATTACAATATGTACTCATGATCTCACTACCTTCTTTTTCTTGAGTATTTTAAAACTGAGTGAATGACTTTTAAGTAGTTCAGTTGGCATAGGATGTATTGTAATGACTTAAAGTGAGAAAGTAAACATACAATGGTCTGTAAATCCCAAAACATGGAACCTGATTTCAGTCTCAGTTAATGTGCACTGTTCTAAATTAGGAGTAACTCCACTGGATTTACACCAGTGAACAATAACTGAAATCAGAATCTGCTTTAGACCTCCTAGAGCAGATACAATTATTATCAGCCCTTTTGTACATCTGTAGTCATTTCATTTACTGTCCTGCTCAGTGTATGGCTGTGTATATATATTTGAGATATTAAGACTGTTGTGAGAATCTTAACTAAATTTCTTGGTTGTTGACACATTTAAAATGTCAATGCTAACATTGAATTAATGTAAAGTTTTGCATGGAATTTCACTTATTAAAAATAAAGTCCACCCAAAGAACATTCAAAATTTGCAACCCATAGGACCCAGCAGAGAGGTTGCCAGCGTACTCCAGTGAAACAGCTTCATACTTTTCAAATCCAGCTGAGGTGCCTGGCAACTTGAATTGCTGTGAAGGCTATGGAAATGTCACACTGGTTAGCCTATTCATTGTACACACTTGTTACACCTCTCATCAATGAATATGGAAGCCTCAAGTGGAAGAATGATCTTGTGGTTAAGACACTAGACTAGGATTCAGAAAACCTGCTTCTTCCACAGATTTTCTTTCTGACCTTGGCAAATCATCTAAACTTTCTGCCTCAGCTCTCATATGTAAAATTGGGTTAATGCTCCCTTTCCTCCCACCTTGTATCTGTTATGTACATTAAGGTCTCAATCTTGCAATGCCTTGTGCATGGGTGGATCTCTGTACCTGTTATTTCAGTGGGCCTCCAGCTGCACATAAGAGATTGTAGGATCAGGGTCTTGGATTGTAAGGTCTTCTGGGAAGAACTATTTCTTACTATATGTTTGTACATTTCCTAAAACAATGGATCCCTGATTTCATTTGGAAACTATAGGAGCTACTGCAATGTAAGTAATTATTAAAAAAAAAAAAAAAAAAAAAAGGACTTACAAACATCCATGAATTAAGCCTCAAAAGATTCCTTTCAGGCAGGTAAGTATTCTTAAAATAACATACTCACATAATTCCATTTTTGTTTTGAGCTTCTGGTATGTTTCATTTTAACATCTAGCAGTACCATAGTCCGGGTAATTTTCTCTTTGACCACAGAGAGGAAGGAGAATGTGCATTTTTGCTCAGGTTCGGCTCTTGGCTTGTCCTTTTGATGTCTGAGTGTCCAAAGCCATTTTCTAATGCATTTTAGGAGTTTCTAGATTATACGAAGGCTACAAGATATGACTTGTTAGACAATAAGCTTCTTTAAAAAAATTATGTACTTTGTTTCTATTTTAAAGATGTGATTCCTACTTTTAGATATTTAATCCTCCTGTATTTTCTTTTTTTTAAAGCTATAATAAAAGGTTCTTGACTCCCCCCATGCCCTGCATTGCACACAATCAACACAACTTGCTTTTTCCATTCTCAGAGTTCCTGAATATTTCACTTCTAAATTCTGTTTTATTTTGTTGCACTGCATGGACTAGTGAGAGTTTCAAATATATGCTTTAGACTTTCAAGTTGTTCCAATCTCATGTTGTAGGCGAAAAAGGTTACAGTATGCAAGACAAAACATTTAATTCCAAAAGGCTGCTGTTACTATAAAGTTTATGAAGCTTCAGAGATGCTAAACCAACCTCATTGTTGTTACTCTGCTATTGTTTAAATTTATTGCCTTGGTCAAAGTATCAAGTGTAGGAAGAGTGCTCAAAAATGGTGATAGTGAACATATTTTGTAGATATAAGCCACTAAGCCTCATGTAATTAGGCAGTCTCCCTTAACATTTGCTTGGTTTTAGACACAGTTTTAAACAAAAAAGAGTGTAGGCTAAAATTTTGAATAATTTATATGAGCATGGAAAGTTTCAATCTGGCAGCTGTTGAAAGCAAGTTCTATATACTTGTATACATTATAGATGGCATTCATAAATGCTTGAATACATTTGGTTTAAACTATTCATGGGCTATATTTTTCCTTTTCTTTCACTGTTCAGTTTGTATGCTATGTTTTGGAGTAATTAGAATTATAAATCCATAATTTATTTAAAAAGGTTTTGTTACTTGTTTATCATTGCCATTGCTGTGCTCTTTTAAAACAGTCTGCTAATTGTGTTTGGTTAGATTGCCTGTTAATTACAAAATTTAGTTAAATATTTATATCTGAATACTACCTCAAAACTAGCTGACAAATACATGCCGTACTAGAGTACACGGTAAAATTTCTGATGATTGTGGCTGAGGTGGAAAATGCTATTTCCTCCAAAATAAGCTAGCATCTGCTCTAGTAATTGTATTTTTTTAACTTTCAGGCTGATTTGTTTTGAAATTCAAATGTCTGCTATGTTTCCTTTCCCCTCCTGGAAATGTTATGTCTACTGTTTACTTATAAATAGTGTCTCCTTTACAAAATGAGAATATGTGCACTCAGACAGTGTCACCATGAGTTATTCAGATTAAATATAATAAAGGAGGAAGTCTGATTAAAAATCCAAACTAAAGGTGGTTTTTAAGGGTTATCTATGGTGGAAAAAAATCATGTTAAACTAGTAGCCTTCCAAAACTCTACTTTTGGTTGTTTATTAACAGCTTGTGGTAGCCAGCCTACTTACCTAATGAAGCAGGGTAATAATTTGACTGTCTTCTTACAGCAATTCAGTTCAGTGAGTTGTCCTGTGGTTTCACTAGTGTTAACTGCATAGCTGAGCCATCTGTAACCTTATCTCAGTACATTCTAGACTTAAAATAAGTCATATGTCATCATACGTGTAATAGAAAATGTTACTGTTTTACTATTTCAAAAATACTGCTTATTGATGTTGGGAGAGACCAAATGGACTCTTGTAAGTTGAGTTGTTGAGTATATTGCTGAGCATAACAAGCTGCTAGTGATTGTAAGGCCAGGAGGTCTAAAATAAGTGAGTCCTTTTTATTCTGAGAACATAATGCACAGCTGCTAACTGATGGTGTCTGAGTTAGGCCTGGAACAAAATTAGAGTTCTGCACTAATTCGTGGGAGAACCAAGTTTAATTCAGGCATGGTTATTTTGTGGGAGCAATTTACTTTGCATATTGCTGAGTCACTCCAGGGCAGGTCTCACTGATCAAAATATTCAATTAAAAATTTAAACTTTTCAGTGTAAAGGATCAATAACTTTCCTACCAGCTCTTTAAAGAACAAAACAAAAAATCTATTGTTTTAAATTAAATTTATAGTTCCAGTAAAAAGCTTGACCAAACAAATAAGTCTGTCTTACATTGTGTGATAAAGCACACCAAATTCAGGTGATTCACAAGAGGCAGCAGTCTCCAAAGATTTGGATTTCTATTTAAAAACAAACAAACAAAAAAACCACCTTACCATAACCTGGGGAGAGTATAACCCCAGGAACGAGCAGCAAGAATTACAAAGTGGGAATATAATTTATGATGAGAGAGGGAGTGAGCACACAAACTCGAACATAAAATTGATAAGGAAATAGCTTGTGCTATATTTACAGCTAGCACAACCTTTTGATATATTGAACTTCCACAAGTCAAGAAAGCTGAAATGCTTCCATCAGACTGTATACTTCTATCAAGGATCAGAGTTTGAAATCAGTGACGTTTAGGGTGACCAGACAGCAAATGTGAAAAATCGGGATGGGGTGGGAGTTAATAGGAGCCTATATAAGAAAAAGACCCCAAAATCGGGATTGTCCGTATAAAATTGGGACATCTGGTCACCCTAGTGACATTAGACATAGATCTCATATAGAAGATGCTTTTTCAAATATCTATCCATACCTCTAGATTCTTCCTTCAATCTGCCATCTTGCTTCACATTTTATCAGTATTGAGCGTAAGCAACTTTTTACACATTTGCTTCTTTATGTCTCTCAGGTATTGAAGAACTCTGAGAACACAAAATCTGGGTTAGACTAAACAGAGATGTAGATCTGAGCACCATCTGTCCATGTACGAATGATGCTGCAGGCAAAATATCACCCCATACTTCATATTGTTGTCCCGGTTATAGGGCAAGCTGCATCTCTGAACTCTTTCTGGTTTCTGTGAGTATAATCCCTTAAATCTTAGGCCTCATGCCTCTACCATTGCTGGGGTGACATCACGTTATACTCTCACTATTAGACAGGGTCCTTTGTATCATCCGTACCCAGTGGTGAATACAGTAACCAGACAGCCTTCTTAAACCAAAGTATTGTTTAATCTTAAAAGTAGGATTAAAACATAACAGAAGAGAAGAAATATTTTCAAACAACAAAAAGTTTACACAGATGTCTGTTTTATACAGAAGTTTATCATCCCTAGGCAAGCCTCCCTTATTTAGTCACCCTAAAGTAGTTGCACTGTCTCTCTCAACTGTCTTTCCCCTACTTAACAGAGTGCCCTTTTAAATCAGTTGGGTGTTTGTTCCCTGTATTCATAAACTTAAGCGCCACATGGAGTCAGAGGTAGACCATCAAAGTGAATGGCTTTAGCACTGTCTCTTAATTGTTGGTAGATGGGTGGGAATCTCCAGCCATTGGCCTGTTTCCTGCTCTTTTTTTCCATGGATAACTATTAATATAAATATGTTGGTTTAGTTTATCTTCAAAGTAGACAGAAAATTCTTTACAGTGAGAGAAACGTTACTCTTATTAATGTTACTCATCCTTTCCCCCATGGATGTCACCTCCCTATACATGGTTCCCCAATATGCCAGCCTCTTCCTGGGCTACCTTGAGGAAGTACTTTGGGACAAATGCACCACAAAACCAATGATATAAATTAGATACATCAATGATATTTTCATCCTCTGGACAGACAATCATAGGCTTCCACCACAACTTAAACGTCCACCACCCACCCATCAAACTGTGTTTCTAGAACACTCCCGCACCAGCATTAACTTCCTGGACACCACAATCAGTTTCAGCAACAGAGCCCTACAGGCAGCTATATACAAGAAACTCTCAGATCATCACACTTACCTTCACAGCTTCAGTGACCACCCCAAATGCACCAAGAAATCTGTTATCTACAATCAGGCATTCACATACCATAGAATATGGTCTGAGGCGAAAGTCGGGGATACTCACATTAACACGTTTAAAACTGTGTGCACCAAACAAGAACACTCCACCTTTGCATCATGGAATGGGCTTCCCAAATACCCCAGGAGAACCTGCTTCAATGTGGGGGGCGGAAAATCCTCCAACTGTACACCCCTACTACCCCACCGGAGCCCATGTGGGATATCATCAAACAATTCCATCCTATACTCAATGGGGACCACATTCTGTAATAAATCTTTCCCAAACACCCACTTTTAGCCTTCAAACAACCTCTCAACCTCACTAAGCTCATCATCAGAAGCAATGTCCCCACAGGCCAGTACATACCAGCCCAAAGCAGCACTAGACCCTGCCATAACAACAGATGCCAAACCTGTAGACATATCTCCATTGCTACCAGGGATTGGCACCACCATGCTGTGCGACGGACACTTGACAGAATTATTGTACTTAGTGTTGGACATTGGGGGTGTTATGTCATTCAGTCATTCAATTTTTTGAAAAATTGCCACGGACCTCAAAATTTTTTCCACGGACACATTTCTGACACCTGATTGCTACAATGATCAATACCTCCCAAAACATACCTTTTAAGATCCATGGATCCTACATATGTTGTGACAAAGTTCCTTCTCTACCTCGGTGGGTCTTGTGCTTATTGGCGGATTCTGCTTGCCTCAGAGATCTTCCCCTCTAGTAGAATCCACAGTCCAGGTTAACTCCTCCTGTGTCTGATCAGGAGTTGGGAGTTTTGGGGGGAACCCAGGCCCGCCCTCTACTCCGGGTTCCAGCACAGGGCCCTGTGGATTGCAGCTATTTAGAGTGCCTCCTGGAACAACTGCATGACAGCTACAACTCCCTGGGCTACTTCCCCATGGACTCCTCCCAACGCCTTCTTTATCCTCACCACAGGATCTTCCAGCAGTATGCCCTCTTACTCTCAGCTCCTAGTGCCTCTTGCTCCCAGCTCCTCACACGCAACCTCCTTCCACAACTCCTGACATGCGCCCCTCACTGACTCACTGGGAGGCTTTTAACTAGTTTCAGCCAGCCCCTGATTGGCTGCAGGTGTCTCAATTAACCTCCCTGCCTTCTGGAAAGTTCTTAATTGACCCCAGGTGTCTTGATTAACCTGGAGCAACTGCCATAAGGTATCAGGGATTTGCTTAGCCTGAGGCTAACATACTGGTTCCTTACCACTTTCCTATAGCCCTCTGACCTTGCCCCGTCACAATGCCTATCACAACATGTTGTGTACCTCATCTGGTACACTAAATGCCCCAATAACAACTATGTGGGTGAAACCAGACAATCACTATGCTCTGAAATGCACTCACACAGAAAAACGATAAAAGACAAAACCCTGTATCACCTGTGGGCGAACACTTTTTTCACAAAACAATCATTCCATATCTGACCTCTCAGTCCTAAATCATCAAAGGAAGCCAGCATAACACTTTCAAAAGACCAGCCTGGGAGCTCTGGATTTATGGCTTATTACAACAGTATGTATCCCACTAACTCCCCTTTTTGTCCTCTGACTACAGAGGTGTTAACAGGCCACTTCACCTTGAATGTGTTAACTACTTATGCAAAACAATCTGTTACACCTTGTATTTAGCTGTGATACTCTTGAGTACCTTTCCCAGATCTGAAGAAGAGCTCTATGTAACTTAAAAACATGTTTCTTTCACAACCTCACGTTGGTCCAATAAAATACATTACTTTCACTCACCTTGTCACTCTTATTAAGGTATGTCAAGTCAATGAATTCCCCGCCACTGTAAGAAGTTCTGCTGGACAACACTTTTCTGATTCTACTAAACAGGAAAAGGATACGTTCTCTGCCACAGTACAAGAACATAAAAATTCTCAATAGTATAATTGATATGACTTAGCATGAGCTTTCTGCCATCAGCATTCTAGCAGCTTTCTTTGGCATTTCATCAGCCACGACCCCTTTGTAAAGCATAGTAATATATGATGCTGCTGCTATGGGACTGATGCCACTCTCAGTGTTTTTGTATTACAAATTGCCATAATACTCCTCTAAGTCATTGGCTGAATGGTTCAGTAGCAGAAGCAGCATCATCTTTAAGCCATCTTGAATCAAGTCAGGTTAATAAGTTTCCAACACTTTGGACAGGTCTTTCACCTGAACCGGAATGAGGATTGGCCCTGAACTTAATCTAGAGAAAATGATTATATAATTATAATTAGGGTGTTACTTCACATTTCCAGATTCGATCCTCTTGCCAAAGATACACTCTAAATGTTATGACTGTTACAAAGAATACCTGTCTTTACTCAGTGGTGGCCTGAACTGAATAGTTCTGAAGAAAACTTCTCTTTTGCCTGGAAGAACAATAGCTGTGACATGGGGTCACAATCATTGAAGGCAGTAAAACAAAGAAAATTACAGTGAACTTTTGACAGCTTTAAGGATATGAAGGACATTGTGGGGATAAAGGACTGGGCTAAGAGTAAAATGGCAGCTTTTACTGCTTTATACCATGAAAAATGCTGAGTCAAGCAACAGTGTAGGTTAGACGCAAGATACATACATAAGAACAAAAATCTAACAGGTTAGCCATAGTTTTATGTGATCTTACACAACGGTTTTATAATGTATTTTTTTAATGTTTTGATAGCCTTCTAACTTTAAATCTTTGTTTGGAAGGGTGAGAAGTGAGTAGAAAGGACACTGTGATAGAACTTGAATGTATTTGAATAAAGTGGAACCAGTCACTTCCTGCATCATAGTTCATATGGAAATTTTAAACATGCCCACTGAAATGAATAATTTTCTTTTCAGAAACTTCTTGTGGCACAGACACAGGGATAAAACTGCTTCATAGAAAAATGCTTTTACTTCAGTATAAATTATCATTTAAATGAGCAATTTCTGAGAATTCAAAGTATCTATTGGGTTCTTTAAAATAAAAATGAAATGTTTGAGCCAATTAAAATAATACAAAACAAAAACTCTAATCCTGACTACAAAATTACTCTCTCCGAAAGTGATATTAATTGGCAAATGGCTCTATTGTAGCTGGAAACGATTGGTACATTTAGTTGATTAATTAGTATATCACAGATTTTAGTGGTTGCATACAAAAATAATGTGTAGCACTAACTAGCTACCTTGAATATTTCAGAAATGATAATTACTCCTTATTTAAGGGGAGGAGAGGACATAAGTCGTTGAACAAAGCTCTGTCATCAGGCTAATTTAGCTTCCCAATGACTTAATTGCAGAACGAGTTTAATTTATATATTATGAAAATTTAAGAAAGCTTTCGTTTCAGATACATGTAAAAAATGTAATTGTTGGAGCAATTGTCTTTAATCTTTGCAGGCTATAAGCCACACTTTTTATTTTCTGTCAATGTGTCTGTGAGAAAGCTGCATAATTTATGCAGTATTGCTATAACGTGTGTAATACGTTCTGACGATTGATTAATTTAATATTTGTTTTTAAGTTCTAGGAAAGAATAAGTAAAGCACCAAATGTATTTTTTTATGTAATATATTTTTCATCTATGTGAATGTCTCCTAAGTTTTTCCTAATGTCCAACCTAAACCGCCCTGGCTGCAATTGAAGCCCATTGTTTCTTGTCCTATCCTCAGAGGTTAAGGAGAACAATTTTTCTCCCTCCTCCTTGTAACAAGGTGAGCGCTTTTACCGTAAAGAGACAGCACATGGTCTCTTAGAGACTTCCCCAGCATGTGTGTGCGCATGCACACTCTCTCTCTCTCTCTCTCTCTCTCTCTGAGTGTGGTTCGATACTCGCACACAGAGTCTATATAGTATCTTTAAAAATATATATATTATAAGGTTTTTTGTTTCTACTGGTGTTGGACTAGATGACCTCCTGAGGTCCCTTCCAATCCTGAGATTCTATGGTGGCGCACATCCGCACATACATAACAAAATTTATTCCGCACATGGGTGGAAAAAATTTGAGGGAACATTGCTGTGGACCTGTTATCACAGCAGCATGGCAGAATTCTTCATCTGGATCTCCAGTTTCTCCATCTGACGGTCTGGGCTATTGGAGTCTGACAGTGTATCCCAAGTCTGATGGGGTTATGTAATTTCTCTCCAAGAGTTAATTTAAAAGCTCTGTTTGCTTATGTCATGATTGATGGTAGATTGTTACTTGTGCATAATACAGTTAAAAGGTTTCTGAAGGATTTATCTAGCATTTATCCTGTCATAAAAGACCTTGTTTCACCAGGGATCTTAATTTGGTTTTATCTGTGCTTATGAAGCTGCCTTTTGAACCCTTGGCAGAGTTTTCGTTATTTTATTTATCTATTATGACTGTTTATTATTGCTATAACATCAGCCAGAAGAGTGAGCAAATTACATGCATTGATGGCACACCCACTGTTTACTATTTTTCATAAAGATAAGGTGGTGGTTAGACCTAATCCCAGGTTTTTACAGAAAAGAATATCTGAGTTTCACCTCTATCCCACAGTAAATTTGCCACTGTTTTTTCCCAAAGCCACATACTAATAAAGGGGAATCTAATTCACATACTTTAGATGCTGTAAGGATTTTAGCCTATTATTGAAATAGAACTGCCGATTTTAGGAAGTCTTCTAGGTTATTTGTTTCTTATTCTAAGAATCCAATGGGTTATGATGTGTCTTCTCAAACTATTTCCAGATGCATAAAACAATGAATCCTTGAGTGTTGCATCCTCTGCCTACCGCTCATTCCGCTAGGAGAATGGCAGCATATTTTGCATGTTTTAAACATGTGTCTGTTGGGGAAATCTGTAAGGCTGCTTGGAAGGTAGTGGCTACATTTATGTTTTGGATTTGACTTCTAGAGTGAATGCTTCTTTTGGTAGAGCTGCAGTTCAATCATTATTTAATTAAGAAAGAAAAACTTGTAGCACCTTAGAGACTAACAAATTTATTTCAGCATAAGCTTTCGTGGGTTAGTACCCACTTCATCGGATGCATGGAATGAAACATACAGTAGACAGATATTTATACAGTCAGAGAAACATGATAAGGTGGAGGTGCATAGACCAACCTTAAGAGGCTAATTAATTGAGAGGAACCATAACAGCAGGGGAAGAAAAACCTTTGAAGTGATAAACAAGATGGTCACACAGGTGTGAATGAGGATCGTTAACTTAAGGGAAATAGATTCAATTAACGTAATGGCCGAGCCATTCGAGGTCCTTATTTAATCCTGAGGTAATACAGGTAATATTACCTCAGGATTAAATAAGGACCTCGAATGGCTCGGCCATTACGTTAATTGAATCTATTTCCCTTAAGTTAACGATCCTCATTCACACCTGTGTGACCATCTTGTTTATCACTTCAAAGGTTTTTCTTCCCCTGCTGTTATGGTTCCTCTCAATTAATTAGCCTCTTAAGGTTGGTCTATGCACCTCCACCTTATCATGTTTCTCTGACTGTATAAATATCTGTCTACTGTATGTTTCATTCCATGCATCCGATGAAGTGGGTACTAACCCACGAAAGCTTATGCTGAAATAAATTTGTTAGTCTCTAAGGTGCTACAAGTTTTTCTTTCTTATTTTCATTTTGCTGACACAGACTAACACGGCTACTACACTGAAACCTATCATTATTTAATTAGCACTCTTCCTACCTTTTGTGTTTCTAGCACTGCTTAACAAACTTACCCATAAGAGGGAATATGCAGAGATACTCAAAATAAAAATCAAGTTTACTTACTTATACTGGAGTTCTTTGAGATGAGCCTGCATATTCTCTTTTATGGGTAGTTTGTTAAGCTTCCTGCCCACCTTCCCCTCTTTCTCAGTGTCCTATCTTCATTTCTCTGGGTCAGCAATGAAAGGAACTGAGGTACAGCATCCCCCCTTTAATACAGCCTTGCTCCTAGAACTTTCATGAATGCTGAGGAGAGAGGTATGAGGGGGTGCATGTGTGGCCCAACAGAGACTGCTTAGAAAACGTTCCATCTTAGGCTGCACTGGTCAGTCAGCACATTACCTGAAGGTGTGAATATGTAGAGTCATCTTAAAGATCTTGCTGCAAGGTTGTAACCTTCATTTCATCTTCACTGTTGTGTAGATTTGGTGCTGAGGATAATTTTTGTAAATAAATATTTAGGATTAATGGCAACTTTTGCTATTTTTTTCATGACTGAAAGTTTATTTGCCTGCAGGTGCTGAAGAATCATAGAACTGGAAGGGACCTAATGAGGTCATCTAGTGAGTCCCCTGCACTCATGGCAGGACTAAGTATTATCTAGACCAGCGACGCTGACTTCCGTCAGCGTCACTGGGTGCTGACGCTGGGCCCCGACGCCGGGCGACGTCGCGGGGCCCCGCCCCCGACGCCGGGCGACGTCGCCTGGCGTCGGGGGCGGGGCCCCACAACATCGCCCGGTGCTGCGGTAAGCTAGGCGTGGGCCCCGGGGCGGGTGGGGAGCTGCCGGTGGGTGCAGAGCACCCACCAATTTTTCCCCGTGGGTGCTCCAGCCCCGGAGCACCCACGGAGTCGGCGCCTATGATTTCTAGACCAGGGGTTCTCAAACTGAGGATTGGGAACCCTCAGGGGGTCGTGAGATTATTACATGGGGTGTCGCGAGTGGTCAGCCTCCACCCCACAGCCCGCTTTGCCTCCAGCATTTATAATGGTGTTAAATATATAAAAAAGTTTTTTTTAATTTATAAGGGGGGGTCTCACTCAGAGGCTTGCTATGTGAAAGGGATCACGAGCACAAACGTTTGAAAACCGCTGATCTAGACCATCCCTGACAGGTGTTTATCTAACCTGCTCTCAAAAATCTCCAGTGATGGAGATTCCACAATCTCCCTAGGCAGTACTTGACCACCCTGACAGGACGTTTTTCCTAATCAACCTAAACCGCCCTGGCTACAACTTAAGCCCATTGTTTCTTCTCCTGTCCTCAGAGGTTAAGAGAACAATTTTTCTCCCTCCTCCTTGTAACAACCTTTTATGTACTTGAAGACATTTATCACGTCCCCTCTCTGTCTTCTCTTCTCCAGACTAAACAAACCCAATTTTTCAATCTTCCCTCATAGGTCATGTTTTCTATACCTTTAATTATTTTTATTATATTTCTCTGGGCTTTCTCCGATTTATCCACATGTTTCCTGAAATGTGACACCCAGAACTGGACACAATACTCCAGTTGAGGCTTAATCAGCGCAGAGTAGAGCGGAAGTATTACTTCTCGTGTCTTGCTTACAACACTCCTGCTAATACATCACAGAATGATGTTTGCTTTTTTTGGAACAGTGTTACACTGTTGACTCATATTTAGCTTGTGATCCACTATGACCTGACCTCCAGGTCCCTTTCTGCCGTACTCCTTCCTAGGCAGTCATTTCCCATTTTTTATGTGCTTAAGTGATTGTTCCTTCTTAAGTGGAGTACTTTGCATTTGTCCTTATTGAATTTCATCCTGTTTACTTCAGACCATTTTTCCAGTTTGTCTAGATCATTTTAAATTTTAATACTATCTTCCAAAGTACTCATCACCCCTCCCAGCTTGGTATTGTCCGCGAATTTTATAAGTGTACTCTCTATGCCATTATCTAAATCATTGGTGACGATATTGAACAGAACTGTACCCACAACCGATTCTTGCAGGACACCACTCAATATGCCCTTCCAACTTGACTGAGATTGACTGGATAAATGAGACAGATTCTGGGAATAAATTTTATCTTGGTTGTAAGGTACAATAGAAACTCCTTCCTTAGAGGTTTTTAATCCTTCCTTAGAGGTTTTTAAGGTCAGGCTTGACAAAGCCCTGGCTGGGATGATCTAGTTGGTGTTGGTCCTGCTTTGAGCAGGGGGTTGAACTAGATGACCTCCTGAGGTCCCTTCCAACCCTGAGATTCTATGATTCTATACTTCTGCCTAAAAAGGACATTAGGTTAATATAACTCTTCAAATTGTATCTTGCATGTATATAATACATAGAATGAAAACATTTTGTTTAAGAATGTTTTCATATCTGTAGTTCTGATTTCTTATGTCTACACACTGAAGACTAAAATATTTGACTCAAAAGAATACATTAAAGTTCTGTTCTACTCTGAAAAAGTACCATGTAAAAACAATACCTTTTTACTCAACATCCACTGCCTGTGTTTAGTGAGGGTCAAATTTACTTACTAAAGTGACCAAAATATATTTTTACTACTACTTACTGCTATAAACTGTGCACAGCCAACAGTTTTGGGAAAGGGAGCTGGATTCCAATTGGGCTTGCACATCTGCAAGAGAATTCTTAGGTAGCTTTGAAATGAAGGGTCAGATTCTTTCCTCATTTACACCAATGTAACAGTGGCGTAGCCAGGTTTAGAGCATAGGGGGAGTGGAGTTAAAAAAAGGCGTCGGGAGCAAAAAGCGCCGGGAGCAAAAAAAAAATGCTCCGCTCTGGCTGCAGCGTAGGAGCAAAAGGGGTTGGGAGCAAAAAAAGGCGCTGGGAGCAACAAAAAAAAGCTCTGCTCTGGCTGCAGCGTAGGAGCAAAAAGCGTCGGGAGCAAAAAAAGGCGCCGGGAGCAGAAAAAAATGCTCCGCAGCAAAAGGCGTCGGGAGCAAAAAAAAAAAAGGCGCAGCTTCTGCTCAGTGGGGGAGCGGCCGCTCCCCCTGCTCCCCCCCTGGCTACACTACTGAAATGTAATCCTATTGAAATCTTTAGAGTTGTACTTCCGTAAATGAGGACACAATGTGGCTTGCAGTATCTTATTGGTTGTGGTATCTGAGGCAAAAAGAACTCAAGTTGACTTTTTAGATCCCTTTCTGAATTTGCAGGGGAAGCAGTTAGAAAAAAACTCTTTTCCTTTCTTTGGTATTAGAGGCCATTCTTGATGCCTCAGTATAGTTTCTCCTGACAGCAGATGGAGATAATCTATTGAGGTTTCTTGATGATGTCATCCCTTGCATGTGAGTGACTCCTTGACCTTAGTTTCTGCCTTTAGCAGATGCAACATCTGTAACTGCCTGAGGAGAGAGACCTGAACAAGGAGAAAATTATAGTAGGCCCTCAGTGGTCTATAATGATTTCTAGCCCCACATAATGTGCACTAGCCTTTGCAGCATGACAGATTGCAATGACAGTCTGCAAACTCTCTCTCAGTGCAGAAGGAACAATTAAATAGGCCTGAGAGATAATTGTTAAACACTCAGCATTGTGCAGCAGAGTTACCTAACCTCCAGGATTTGGTGTGGTTTTTGGTACCTAATCTGCTGTCTTGGTTTCTCTAACCTTATCTGGACAGCTGCCATTATGCATTGAGCTGATGCCTGAAATTTCCTGCCAACCAATCAGCACCTTCCCTCTCCTCAGCTGCTCTTCATTCAGGGGGTTGAGGGGAAGGAACTGAACAACTGGCAGTGGAAGAAAGGGAAATTGCAGCAATTGCTTCAGCAGCAGTAGCATGCTTGGAGCCAGACTAAGGAGGGAGAAGAGGTTTCAGGGTCTGGGTGTGGGGAAGGAAGAAAAGCTGAATTGGGAAGGTGGCTGAATAGTTCATGTATGCAGGGTGAGTTGTGACAATTTGGGAAATGTTTGTACAGTTTATGAATTCTGCGTGACGTTATGAACTCTCTGTATGTATCTGTACCAAGCTGCAAACTCCATTTTGAACATGCAGCCTTTTGTGTATGGTTTTTTCACCACCATGTTGGATCAAAATTCAAATAGTGGCAAAGACCTAACAGAGGGTTGTTAAATCTTGATGGTCCTCCATTCAAAAAGGAAGCACCCTAGATAAAAAGCTGGCTTCTACCTTGGAGAACTGGTCTGTCAGGAGAAAAGTCACCTGCCAGTGAAGTTACTTGGTAGGTCTGTGTTGAGGCTGACCGGCGAGTCACCTGACAGAGGAAAGTGGAAGGTTATAAGGGATGGGAATGGCTTTACTTGGGTGTCTCTGGTCATTGTTTACCAGTATAAAATGAGGGAAGCGGTTGCAGGAACCAGATGAGGGGGGGGTGGGTGGGTGGGGACTGCTTACCTGAATATAGATGGTTCCCCAAGGACAGGCATGGTAGAGTGAGGTGTGTGTGTGTGTTGGGGGGATTCAGCATGTTTGTTGTTTTCTAAATTATCTCTGTGTATATGTGTATCATGTGTTAGACTTCTGGTCAGAGTATCTCTGTGTTACATGCTACATCTACCACATTGCATAAACCCGAAGGCACATATCTTTGAGTGGAGTTAGAGGAGAAGATGTGTTTAATCTAGTGTGGAATCTGAAGAGTCAGCATTGATTCCAGGTGCTAGGCAGCTAGGCCACTTGGTCACAGCTCTCAGGACTGGGTGCTGGACAGGGAACTCACACTCTGAAAGTGTGTGTATCATAGAATCATAGAAGATCAGGGTTGGAAAGGACCTTAGGAGGTCATCTAGTCCAACCCCCTGCTCAAAGCAGGACCAATCCCCAATTTTTGCCCCATATCCCCAAATGGCCCCCTCAAGGATTGAACTCACAACCCTGGGTTTAGCAGGCCAATGCTCAAACCACTGAGCTATCCCTCCCCCCATGGGCACCCCATGACTGGAACAGTGTTTGGGTTCTAGTCAAACTCCTGAGTCTTAAAACACGAGGATCCAGAGTCTGAATTCCCCTCATGGCAATATGGTGAGTGGCCAATTTGGGGTGCTCAACCAGATCTGTGACAATATGTTCTTGGACTGGTGAGAGAAATATGCTGGGCAGGGACACTGACATATGTTTGAATATGTCATATACATTTTTTTCCCTCAGGAGGAGAAGAGGGGCTGGAGAAGGTCCATTGGAGGAGAAGGGATTTAGAGTAGGGGTGTGGTAGCGGTTGCTCCAAGAGGTCAAGGAATGGGAACAAGTGTAGTAAGAAGGATGATTGGGAACATGGAAGGAGTAACAGCAGGAGGAAGGGAAAGTTGACATAGTAGCAGCTCGAGTTAGGAGGTATGGATACAAATGCAAGAGGAAGAACATATTAGCACACGTAGCAGTCCTAGTGCAAGCCTAGAGTGTGGAGCTGGAGGGGAAGAGGTTACAGTGGGGTAATAGAGGGATGAATCTGGGGGTGTAATAGCTGGAAGGTAAATATATTCATGGGGTCTCAGAGATGGGAGCAGAAGGGAAGAATTAGGAGAAGGTCAGCCTTCAGGAAAGAGAGTGAGGAACCCCTGAATGTACCAGAAAGGGAATGGGCCTGTTGCCAGCCTCCAAAGATCTGTACATGAAAAATATTCATTTCTCTTTAGGCTGCGTATGCAAATTATGTTATTTCTTTCAAGTTCTATGCATATTATTACCTTGGCTTTTTGATGTCCTATTGTAGGTGGATCTAGTGTACTACTTCAAGTAATTGTCCCTATGGATGCGCCACGCCAGGGATGTGTGCGTGCCTGTGCATTTTTGATCATAGGTTTTTATCATCAGTGCCCTTTGGTCTATGCCTGTGCCCTACAACCCCTCATGCTCCTGTACAAGAGCATATAGGGAGGGCCTGCCGCTGCTCCAGTTCCTTCTCAACTGCCTGTGGCTTGAGACAGTGTTGGTGTCTGTTAGCTAGCTAAGTAGCTTTTTAATTATTTTACTCTTTATTTTATCATATTAAGTATTTATTTTTGTTTGGTGTTTTATTCTTTATTTTATAACACAGGTTTGTGCCTTCAGGGGGTCCCTCTCCCACTTTTTGCAGTAAGGACCTCTGTCACCCTGGGCCCCTGTCTGTTTTCAGCCTTTCCTATTCAGGTTAGGACAAAAATCCTAGGCTTCAAACCCTGCCAGATGAGCCATGGGTCCTTTCCCATCAGTGATGGACGCTCCTGCTGCCCCGGAGAGTCTCATGTCCTGTTCACATGTAATATTTGCTCTGGCTTCAAGAGCGGATCCAGGAAACTAAGAAGATAGACTCTTCAAAGTCTTCTAAGAGAAAAAGACTTCATTCCTCTGAGAAAGCCCAGAAGAAGGGGAATGTCACTCTTAACACCAGGGAGTAATGAGATCTTGCATCTTCTTATGGGTACTGCTCAGGCTTCTACCTCTTTCAGTACCGAGTTGCTGGTACCACCAAAAAAGACTCCCAGTACATTGTGTACTGAGAAGTCTCTCTGCAACCAGCCGTGTCTGGCACCATCAGTCGGTACCCGGATTGCAGCCCTCCAAACACAAGGGCTCCTTGAAGAAATTGTCCAGGCCCCTACTACGGTGCCATCTTTCTCAGGTCATGGCCACAAAGAGTGTACAGTGTGTCCATCTGTATCATCTCTGGTACGGGTCAATGTACTTCATACTGAGGAACAGTGCCCAGGTTCATGAGGATCTCCAAGTCATGGAAGAGCCTGAATTCCTTTTGCTGAGGGGTACCAAGAGGGATTTCCTGCTGTTACTGACATCCTCTGAAGTTGGCATATCCTTCGGTACATCTGCATGAATAGGATTTTCAGTTTCATCCACCCTACAGCTGTGTGATTCATTAAGGGTTTGTCTAACCTTTTTCCTCATGGAATAGAGCCTGCTCTGCCTTGGGACTTTAATTTGGTTCTCCATGCCTTGAGAAAACCCCCATTCTCATCTAGGGGGACTGTTTGTTTTTTCATTTATCCCTCAAAACCTTGTTCATCATAGCCATCACATCACCCAGAAGAGTAGGGGAACCAGGAGCACCAATGACTAATCCATCAGACATGGTGCTCTATCGCAGTAAGGTGACTTTACATTCATATCCTCAATTCCTGCCTAAAGTGTTATTGGATTTTCATATCAATGAGAACATTCAGCTGACAGTGTTTTACCCCAGGCCTCGCTCTTATGAGAGAGGAAGTCAGTCTTCATACTCTGGATGGAAGAAGAGCTCTGGCCTTCTACCTCAGTAGGACCAAACCCTTCACTATTTCTTCCAGACTCTGTCTCTTTCATGGAGAGAATGAAGGGACACCCAATTTCCACTCAAAGCCTGTTGAAGTGAGTTTCAGAATGCATTTTGGCATGCCTGTAAAGCTTCTGGGGTGCATCCGCCACCTAGGGTGATTGCCTGTTCCACTAGAGCTCAGTCCACTTTTATAGCCATCCACCTCTATTGCCCTACTTAAGAACATACCCATTACACACATTTGCAAGGCCACCCCACGGTCATCTGTGTACACATTTCCCCAGCATTATGCTATATTGCATGCTTCCAAAGTAGATATGGCCTTTCGTAAAGCTGTTATCTGATCTTTACAGAACTCATCTCCTCTGTAATTGAGGCACTGCTTAGAAATTTCCTGACATGGAGAACCCATAGGGAAAATAACTTGAAGAAGGAGAAGTTACTTACCTGTACAGTAATTGAAGTTTTTGAGATGTTTTGTACCTCTGGGTGCTCCCCTACCTGCCCTCCTTTTCTTCTGCTCCAGAGTTATTGCCTCTGAGCTTCATGGTTGAGAAGGAACTGGACCAGTGATGGGTACCGTTCTCCCTATATTCCCTTGAACTGGAGCACGAGGGCATGTAGGGCACAGGTGCAGACCCACTTGCAGTGCTGACAAAAATCTCTGATCAAAAATGCATGGTTTTATGCAGTTCCCCATCACAGGGACAAAATTTCTTGAACTCCAGTTACTGAACAGGTTAGTAACC
Organism: Macrochelys suwanniensis; assembly: GCA_033296515.1. NCBI lineage: Eukaryota > Metazoa > Chordata > Testudines > Chelydridae > Macrochelys > Macrochelys suwanniensis. The sequence goes on from CM065797.1 coordinate 6,735,602, forward strand.
TATCCTTCAGCTGCTTACCAGCACCATGGGAGCCCAGCTAGCTTTTGAGCTCACATTCAGTGAGTCAAGAGTACAACACAGATTGCTCCTGCAGGAACTCCAGTGCCATGTTGCTAGGCTTTTATTTACATTCAAAATAGGCCCCTACACATGGTTCCTTCAACTGTAGAGATCACAGAGGGCAGAGGTTTACTACAAAAAAGGTAACAAAAGTTCTCTGCCTTTTTTTTTTAATCTCCTGCTGCCACTCTTGTCTTTTTCCTTGGTTCAGTTGAGCAGTCGAGACTTGAAAATTGCAGTAAGATGTTACTTTGGTATAAATGAACTATGTATGAAAGACTGCTGCCTATTTTAAGAATCACCTAGATCAAAATACTTTGAGAATTTTTTAAAGCTGAACCATTAGGCCTTTTTCTGATAAAAGGAAGGAGGGGAGACTTTTCTACTCCCACACATGGTGCAAATGAAAAAGGAGATGTAATTAATACTGCTTCCTGTTATAAAGTCAATGAATTTCCTCTTTCCAACCTCTGGTCATTCAAGAGGTTTAAGGCATGTGCAGGCATTGTCACTGCTCTCCACTAGGGAGGAGCAGATTGTACAATGTAATAAATACAAGAAAAGAAATATAGTACGGTAACATTTTTTATTAAAGTACATGACTAAGATTCTCAGCTCAGTATCTAGTCATTTTTATTTTTTAATGAAGGCAGTAGATAATTTCTGTAACAGAGAGAGCCAGAAGTATATTTTCTTAATCCAATGTGCAGCTGTCTTCGCAAGTCCCCCTTATTCATCCCTAGCAATGAGCTCTCAGCTTCAACAACTCATGATACAGATATCTCCCTTTTTTCCTACTGGCACTAACAAGCGGTATCAAATTCATTAATTATGTACTCAGTTAAACCTCTGTATCATAAAAATAAATGGTGGATGGGTATTTACACAAGATTAAACTTGAAAGCAAACCTCATTAGTTTCATTACCTGTTTTCAATATTATCAGACAAGTATAGCTGATAGGGAAAAAAAAGAAATAGAAATAGTACACATTATTCACAGTTGGCATTTTAGTTAGTCTTTGATATTTATCTTAGATTGTAATAAATTGTATTTTGTGTGACTCTACCCATTGATCTTAAATACAACACAAGTTAAAAATTTTGCATTGCTTTTTAGTAATAGTATTGTGTCTGTGATCATTTTATAAGTAAACGAGAGACTGTGCTAGAGCAGAAACTTCAGGATAACTCACTGGTTTGACTGCTAAACCAATGCACTCCCATAAACTTGAAACCCTGTTTGTCTGTACGTCACTGTGGGTTAGGTGGTTGAGGACTCAAGTTACTGTGTCTTCAGTGGAAACCTACATTTCTTGTCCACTCACACTGCCTTGGTCCTTGGTTATGGAATAGCAGCTCAGTGTTGGCCCAGGTTACTTGGCCTTCTATGTTCAATTATATGGAATATTGGTGCATAGAATTGGGAAAGAAAGAGATTGAAGAAGGGCGCAAATGTTGGTTCAGTAAGAGAAAGTATTGATGAAAATCCTACAATCCTTGTATCAACTTGCTAAATTGGTATCTTTGCATCGGTAAATGCTGAATTGATAGTTTTATATATTGCAATTAATATATAATGAGGGTGGTCTCCGCCTACCACATGGGTCAGGACATTTTCCTGCCGGTCCTCTGCCCCAAGCACATGGTCTTCAGTTTACACGTTCACCTTACATTATGCGATCATCTCCCAGACCAGGGAAAATGCCGGGTTTGGAAGGGCTGTGCTCCGCCCCAAGAATTTGTGAACTCCTACCCACCTCCAACTATAGCTTGGAATCACCTATTGTGGAATACACATGAGCAATCACTCGAAGAAGAAGAAGAAGAAACAGTTACCTTTTCCGTTACTGGTGTTCTTCGAGATCTGTTGCTCATGTTTATTCCACATCCCGCTCTCCTTCCCCTCAGTTGGAGTTGTCTGGAAAGAAGGAACTGAGGGTGGGGGGAGCGCGCAGCGCCCCTTATACCGCGCCGTGGAGGCACCACTCCAGCGGTCGCTGGGGCGCTCCCCTATGGGTACTGCTAGGGGGAAAAACTTCCGGCACTGGTGCACATTTCGAGCACGCACACCTGTTGTGGACTAGACATGAGCAACACATCTCGAAGAACTCCAGTTACGGAAAAGGTAACTGTCTTTTTTTCTTTGCTATAGTTTCAACCAGTTTGCCTGGTACTAAAGTCAGGCTTACCGCCCTGTAATTGCCGGGGTCACCTCTGGAGCCCTTTTTAAAAATTGGTGTCACATTAGCTATCCTCCAGTCATTTGGTACAGAAGCTGATTTAAATGATAGGTTACAGACAACAGTTCCTTCAGAACTCTTAGGTGAATACGTCCTGGTGACTTATTACTGTTTATCAATATGTTCCAAAATCTCCTTTAATGACACCTCAATCTGGGACAGTTCCTCAGACTTGCCACCTAAAAAGAATGGCTCAGATTTGGGCATCTCCCTCACATCCTCAACCATGAAGATCGATGCAAAGAATTAATTTAGTTTCTCCACAATGGCCTTATTGTCCTTGAGTGCTTCTTTAGCATCTTGATCGTCCAGTGGTCCCACTGGTTGTTTAGCAGGCTTCCTGCTTCTGATGTACTTAAATTTTTTTTTGCTATTACTTTTTGAGGCTTTGGCTAGCTGTTCTTCAAATTCTTTTTTGGCCTTTCTAATTATATTTTTACATTACGTTTGTCAGAGTTTATGCTCCTTTCTATTTTTCTCATTAGGATTTCATTTCCACTTTTTAAAGGATGCCTTTTTGCCTTTCACTGCTTCTTTTACTTTGTTGTTTAGCCACAGTGGCTCTTTTTTGGTTTTCTTACTATGTTTTTTAATTTGGGGTATACATTTAAGTTGAGCCTCTCTTATGGTGTCTTTAAAAAGTTTCCATGCAGCTTGCAGGGATTTTACTTTTGGTGCTCTACCTTTTAATTTTTGTTCAACTAACCTCCTCATTTTTGTGTAGTTCCCCTTTCTGAAATTAAATTCTCCAGTGTTGGGTTGCTGTGGTGTTTTCCCCACCACAGGGATTTTAAATGTAATTATATTATGGTCACTATTACCAAGCGGTCCAGCTATATTCACCTCTTGGACCTTATCCTGTGCTCCACTTAGGACTAAATCAAGAATTGCCTCTCCTCTTGTAGGTTCCAGGACTAGATGCTCCAAGAAGCAGTCATTTAAGATGTCAAGAAACTTTATCTCTGCATCCCTTCCTGAGGTGATATGTACCCAATCAATATGGGAATAGTTCAAATCTCCCATTATTATTGAGTTTTTTAGTTTAATAGCCTCTCTCATCTCCCTGAGCATTTCACAGTCAATATCACCATCCTGGTGAGGTGGTCTGTAATATATCCCTACTGCTATACATGGAGTCCTTGGACTTGCAACACAATTAGTTCCTCAGAATTGTGTTGTAAGTCGAAACGTTGTAAGTCGAAATCGCTTTTTCCATAGGAATCAATGGTATAAACGGGATTGGTTCCTGAACCAAGGCTTGATATACTATTTTCACCACAATAACCCAGATTTTTGTACTAAATGAATTATAGATGACTAATGTAGCAACATCAATGTATTTATTTGGTAAACAGCATTCAAATAAACATATAAAATCACATATACTTTGAGTTTCCAGAACTTTTTGAAGGGCTCCTGGCTGGAGGCTTCTCTGAAGTTTGGGCTGCTAGTTTCTCTGGAGTATTCTCAGAATGCCAGCAACACAGGCTGGGCAGACAGACAGGGAGACAGGCTGGGCAGACAGCCAGGGAGGCATGCAGCAAGGTTGGCGGCTGCTCAGAATGCCAGCAACATACTATGCAGAATTGGGCTTGCTTTTTCCAGAGTTGCTTGTAAATAACTTTGCGGTCACATTATAATGAATGGAGCTGAAATGTGGTCCCTTGGAGTCACTTGTCTGATTGGCTTCCTCGGCCAGGGTAGCTTGTTGCCAGGTAGCCTTTCTGCTTGTTTTTGATTGGTTCCCAGCCGTGGGCTCAGCCAATTAGAAAGCTTGAACAGTGATATCAGTGATTGGCTGAGGCTCAGCATGTGATGTGTGCTGTTTTCCCTGCTGGCTTTCATCGTCAATTGAAAAGCGTTGTAAGTGGCGTGCGACGTAAATCGGGTGTCGTAAGTCCAAGCACTCCCAGTATTCTTATTACACTGGTCTACAATTTTTGAGAAGTCGTCTGCTTCCGAGATAAAATGTGCTATTTAGTATGTATTTTGATGTGCTGAATTCAAATATGACAATTAAAACAACTGATTGGCTACTGTTTCTAAGATATTTAAGTTTTTACATTTTATGTCTATGTATATTGTGTAGATAGTAGAGTTTTCATCATAAATTGTAAACCTAGGTCTTTTCATGTGTTTATGGTTGCTTTACATGATACTATTTCACCTTTCCTGTTTATGTAACACTTTAAAAATCAGCAAAGGGGTTATATAAATACAATTTATTGTGAAACAAAAGGCAAAAAGCTATTATGTACATAGTTTAGTCCTAAGCAGTGTCTACTCGGCGCTTCTTGGCTTGTCTCTTATATTCATTAAATGGGGCATCTCTTGTCACTGTCCAGCAATAGTCTGCAAGCATTGATGGTCTCCATTTGCCCTGATAGCGTTTCTCCATTGCAACAATGTCCTGGTGAAATCGCTCGCTGTGCTCATCGCTCACTGCTCCGCAGTTCGGTGGAAAAAAATCTAGATGAGAGTGCAAAAAAAAATGTATTTTTAGTGACATGTTGCAACCAAGGCTTTTGTATGCCTTGAGGAGGTTTTCCACCAACAACCTGTAGTTGTCTGCCTTGTTGTTTCCGAGAAAATTTATTGCCACTAACTGGAAGGCTTTCCATGCCTTTTTTTCCTTGCCACGCAGTACATGGTCAAATGCATCATCTCGAAGAAGTTCACGAATCTGAGGACCAACAAAGACACCTTCCTTTATCTTAGCTTCACTTGACCTTGGAAATTTTCCACGGAGGTACTTGAAAGCTGCTTGCGTTTTGTCAATGGCCTTGACCAAGTTCTTCATTACACCCAGCTTGATGTGTAAGGGTGGTAACAAAATCTTCCTTGATTCAACAAGGGGTGGATGCTGAACACTTTTCCTCCCAGGCTCCAATGACTGTCGGAGTGGCCAATCTTTCTTGATGTAGTGGGAATCTCTTGCACGACTATCCCATTCGCAGAGAAAACAGCAGTACTTTGTGTATCCAGTCTGTAGACCAAGCAAGAGAGCAACAACCTTCAAATCGCCACAAAGCTGCCACTGATGTTGGTCATAGTTTATGCACCTCAAAAGTTGTTTCATGTTGTCATAGGTTTCCTTCATATGGACTGCATGACCAACTGGAATTGATGGCAAAACATGGCCATTATGCAGTCAAACAGCTTTAAGACTCGTCTTCGATGAATCAATAAACAGTCTCCACTCATCTGGATCGTGAACGATGTTGAGGGCTGCCGTCACACCATCGATGTTGTTGCAGGCTACAAGATCACCTTCCATGAAGAAGAATGGGACAAGATCCTTTTGAGGGTCACGGAACATGGAAACCCTAACATCACCTGCCAGGAGATTCCACTGCTGTAGTCTGGAGCCCAAAAGCTCTGCCTTACTCTTGGGTAGTTCCAAATCCCTGACAAGGTCATTCAGTCCACCTGGTGTTATGAGGTGTGGTTCAGAGAAGGAGGATGGGAGAAAATGTGGGTCCTGTGACATTGATGGTTCAGGACCAGAAGTTTCATCCTCTTCCTCATCTGACTCAAGTGAGAATGATTCTGGTGCATCAGGAACCGGCAGTCCTTCTCCGTGGGGTACTGGGCGTATAGCTGATGGAATGTTTGGATAATGCACAGTCCACTTTTTCTTCTTTGACACACCTTTCCCAACTGGAGGCACCATGCAGAAGTAACAATTGCTGCTATGATCTGTTGGCTCTCTCCAAATCATTGGCACTGCAAAAGGCATAGATTTCCTTTTCCTGTTCAACCACTGGCGAAGATTTGGTGCACAAGTGTTGCAGCATATGTGTGGGGCCCACCTCTTGTCCTGATTTCCAATTTTGCAGCCAAAAGAAAGGTGATAGGCTTTCTTAACCATAGTGGTTATACTGCGCTTTTGTGATGCAAAAGTCACTTCACCACAAACATAGCAGAAGTTATCTGCACTGTTCACACAAGTACGAGGCATCTCTGCTCACTTTGGCTAAACAGAAATGTGTCCCTTTGCAAAATCAAACACTGACAAATAAGAGAGCACGACACTGTATGATTTCTAGAGCTGATATAGGGCAATTTGTTCAGCAGAGTGATGTAAGCTTCGTTATGATTGCATCATCCATGATATCTAGTATCTAGGAATAACATGAGGCAATTCATATCATGTATGACGCAATACCAGCTTCAGATTGCATCATTCATTGTTTTGCCTAAAAAGCAAGTACTGTCCAAACCCAGTCATAGATTTATTCCTAGATCCAATCAAAGATGTATTTTAGTCATTTCTGGTTTAAATTGAGATCCCTTCCCTTTATAACTCACTTATCCTCCGCCATTCCCAAGTCAAGGGTCGTATATACTGACCCAATAGCATGTCTTGAAAACTAGAACCAATCAACAATTTTAAGCATCATTTTTGTTCTCAGTGACCCAGAATTAGTAAAGTTTGACTACATTTATTTCAGAAGCATTTTGGCTTTAGAGCAGTGTTATTCAAGCATGGAATTACTATTCATAGAGATTCTATGGGACAGTTTGATTCATTTAAGATTTTTATTTCATTATTTCTTTCACATATAGTGTCACTTCCCCACCAGCATGACCTGTTCTGTCCTTCGGATATATTTTGTACCCTGGTATTAATTATTGTGTCCCATTGATTAGAAAGGAAGAGAGGTCATATGACAAGTTGAAGCAGTCTGTGAAATACCTCAAGAAAAAGTTTCTTGTTGCAAGCAGTAGCTAAACCAAGTACAGAGACAGTAGCTGTCTTCTGTTGCCTCAGAGCTATCTGCAAGTCTCCCAATAGGCCTTATTTGGTGTTAGACTCTGAATTGGTACCAGGCTGTCTGAATTTGGAAGCAAGAAGCCTACCTGGAGCTTTGATCTAACAAGGTCACTGGATATTGGAGGACATGGTGTCACGGAGTGTCGGGGAGTCCGGCCCTGCACCCCTTTTCCCCGGATTTACTGGGAGTTTTAGCCAGCCAGTAGAACAGAAGGTTTATTAGAGATGCCAGGAACACAGTTCAACCAGAGTTTGTTAGTACATTCAGGACCCCTTAGTTGGGTTCTTTTGGGGGCAGGGAGCTTAGACCCCAGCCCGGGGGCTTCCTGCATTTTACCCCACAGCTCCAAACGGGGCAGGGAGGCCAGACCCTGTCTGCCTCTCTCCCCTTTTTTCCGGCCAGCCCCAAACTGCCACTTTCCAGCCCCTCCTCCCCCTTTGTTTTTTTCCCGGGCCAGGAGGTCACCTGATCCCTTTGTTTTAACACCTTCATCTCTTACCTTTGCAGGGGAGGGGCCGGGCCATCTGTTGCCAGGAGACAGGGCCATTTTCTGTGTTTAGGCCTCTGCCCACCCCTGCCTTTTAGGGCTTTGTAACAATTACGCACATTGTTCCACCACCTAGATACTCAAGCACTGCATAGGGGAAACCGAGGCACCCACACAGTACTCAGGGAAACCTTAACAACAGTCCTAGTTCGTCACACATGGATAGAGCTATGCAAGAATATCAGGAACAGGTTTGTCACATGCAGTCTCAGAAAGCCATGGAAATAAAGAGAAAATTGAGAAAACAAGTGATATCACCTAAAAAGCTTCCCATGACTTTAGCACATGCAGTTTTTTTTATGACCTGCCCTGGGTTAACATTTATTTCCTTTCTTCTTTTTAAAGAATAAATATCAATTTAACTTAAACCCAAATATTTTGTTTGCTAACACAATGTTTTAAGCTTTGCAATACTAAAAATGTGAAGGATGTAATAAACAACCTTTAGCGTACTGAGCCTCAACAAGAGTCACCAATAAGGTGAAAGTGGTGATGTGATACTTCAGAAAAGATGTGCACAGCAAACATTGGAGGAGATTAATCCTCGAAAGATAAAAGCAAGTTAATCAAACTGGAAGCATAGCATCTATTTTGATTTTTCTGTTGTGTCCTTTTTATAATTTTTGTTTTTAATACATTGTCCTTATTCTGCCACCATAGAAGCTTGAAAATAAAATCTTTTTCTTAATATGTCCTTTAATAATTAGTTTTGTTTTCCATTTTGAGAGACATTGTGTGTAAAATTTTCAAAAACCGCTAAGTGCCATTGAAATTCAGTGGAACTTACTCTTCGGAGTGACTTTTGAAACTAGGACTTAAGTCCTAGGTTATTTACACATCTTTTGAAAATGTTACCCCTATTGTTTGTTGTGGCAAAGTCAACATGGCTTCCTCTTCTTCTGTTTAAACATAGAGAGGTTTGTACAAATTATAAAGAGTTGAAAAACTACCTTCTGCAATGTTTCTACTTTCTATTTATTTCAGTTTGTTTTCTAGCATTACAACCAGGTTGTACAACTAGCACAGCTCTTGGAACAGTGTATGATGTATGCATATATAAAGGATATACATACGCACATGTGCAAGAAATGAAAATATCAATAAATTTAAAAAGATCTTTCCTGTAGGGAAAACCTTGCAATTGAATTTTTGAGTTTCTTTGTCCCGGAATTCAGCCTCTGAAGGCAGAGTATTCCACTTACCCATTTTAGTCCTTGTAACCTGTATGTCAGATTTCAGTCTGATGGTGTCAAGAACAACAAAGCAATGTTGCCATTTGTTTCTCAAAAATGATTTGACTGTATTGCCTCTATTTAAATTCATGTGGAATGTCTCATCAGCGCGACAAGATCATCCTTCACGGTAAACCATGAGTGTGTTTAAAATCAGGTACCGCCTGTTAATTGGTTTGCTTTTAGGACCTTCATAATCAGATGTTATTTCTGATATGATTATATTTACAAAATGTCACCTACATCTGGTTAGACTTTGAGGTCCTGTGGGAGTGAGTCATAAGGCATTTCTTAGTCTGAAAACCAGTCACCAGCTGTGAAAGTTTGGCAAACCGAGGTCTAATAAATCTAATTTATTTTATACCATACCTAACACCATAGTAGCTGAGCACCGAAATATATGCTAATCTTGTTAGTGGTACCAACCTATACTTTATTTAAAGTCAGTTTAAAATGGAAAAGTCAGAGGTTTGTCATTAACAAATAATCATTTTTCTAAACTGCTAATATAGATAAATTTCAGTAGAGAGGGTTATTTTGGCATCAAATATCCTTTATTTATAGGCATATTTAGCAAGTTGACATATTCAAGCTTTTATATATTTTTGCTATGGATGTGTGACATTTATAACAACACCTAGTGAAGAGTGATTGGAAACCTCATTCAGTAGGTAAAAGTACAGGGTTTTTACTCATGGGATAGTTGTTGGATTGTAACCAGAATTAATAAGTGAAACCTTTTGAAATTACCATTCTAAAACTGTTATCATAAAAATTTGGTGAACTCTCAGCTTCTGAAAGTGATCTTTGCAGATTATAGTTCTTTTTGACAATTTAGGGGTTGTCTAAGTGCTAGGTGTCATTAAAAGAAACACCTATGTTTTAGTAGACTGTCATTTGAATTCAGGTACTGATATAAAAATGTCTCATATGAAAACTTGGAAAAATATAATACATTTAAGTTTTTTTAACAAGCTTCATAAAGAAAAGATTAGCAGTGTAGAGAAAGCATATATGGAATACCATATGTTCTTGTATTCAGCATCATCTACTTATTTTCATTTTAGCACAATATTTTGCTCTGGAGAGTTGTATGAAAATTGTAAAAATGAATTTACTCAATTGACCTTTTAAAAGGATTGTTAATTATAGTGTTTATGGGCCTAATTCTCACTTGGTGTAAATTGGAGTCACTCATTGAGTTAAATGGAAATACGCTGATTTACACTAGATAAATGTCTGGGTTCGGATGTTCAAATGTACCTTTTAAAGACAAAACTTTTATCTTTATTTTAAAGTTGGAATTTCACTCCAGATATTCTTGTATAGTGTATAGTTTTTTTAAAAAAGGGAAGAGAAAACAGTCTACTCTGTTGAACATATGTGTTCTATGAAAAATTTAGGCTGAAAACCTCCGCCCACCGGTGCAAGATATAATTATGAACAAAAGGACAAATCTCAGCATCATACTTCCTTACTCATTTTCAAAACTTTGTTTACTTTGTTTTTTTAATATAACGGTGTATGCCCAGGATATTTGTGTTGATGAAGGATAGATCAAAAGAGAAAGCTACATAGATTCTTGTTATGTGAAATATTAGTATTTAATGTACGAGTAAATAAAAATGCAACCTAGCTTGGTAAGAAACATGCAGTGTCATCTTGAAATAAATTAGCTTGTGGTTTTCACTTGGAAGAGGGAGCTTTTAGTCTCTTGAGACTATTAGTGTGATGATGTCATTGCATTCATTTGTTATCCAGCTGTTCAGAGCTTGTCTTGTATCTGCATTGTCAGAAAGATTAGCTAACTTATTGGCAGATAAGTCTGTCTGAGCTAACAAAAAGACCATCCTCTATCTCCTCATAGTAATTCTTCCTTTAGCATATCATAATTGCATTTCTTTAAAATTACCACTGTGTATCATAACTAGATTGGAAATTAAGCCACGAGGCAGCATTTACATTATTTTAGTCATTTAACTGAGTGAAAATTTATTTTGTATCTCATACTGATATGTTTTCTGAAGCTCTTCTCTAGCTTTCAGGCTTACTGATGAGTCCTAATTCATGGATTTTTGAGTCCCTGCGACTTAGATGTACTCTAGTCTTTTCTACTCTGTGCAGACAGTGTTTCTTTCCTCCACAGAAGCATTTCAGGCTTTGCTTCTCAACTGCATGTGAGCAAATATTATAGTTAAGGTTCAAAAACACTGTCTCTATTTTAGGAGCAACATGAACTTCAATCTTTTCATAAAAGGATTGTTCATCTATGTTACTACAACACCTCAGATTTGTAAAGAGATGTGGCAGAAGATTGTGATTCATTGTGGTCTTTCTGCCTGCATCAGGGTCAGGCGTGTGGATTAAAAGATTTTGCTTACAGAAGTGTATTTCTAGCCATTCAACAGGGGATAGCAGCAGCAACTAAGCAGGAACGGACTTCAAGGCATCTCTTCAGACTTCAATTCATGTTGCTGAAGATTCAGCAGCAGCCATCCAGATGAATGTAGAAACAGATAAATATAAAATCATTATTAGTAAAGTTTGCAGGTGTCTCAGATCCAGTCGGGCACTCCCTGCTGGCCACCCATCAGATTGCAGCAAAGGGAATCTAAGCCTCTGGGTTCCTGGGTCTCTACATTGTTTAAGTATCAGAGGGGTAGCCGTGTTAGTCTGTACTAGCGAAAAAGAGTCCTGTGGCACCTTATAGACTAACAGACGTATTGGAGCATAAGCTTTCGTGGGTGAATACCCACTTCGTCAGATGCTTCTACATTGTTTAAGCCTCCCTTGGTCTCAGCAGGCTGCAGCACTGTTTCTTCCCTTGTCCTCTCTGGCATATTTCCCGGACACTTACTCTGTCTGCTACCCCTTCATGGAAATAGAGCTCCTCAGCCCACCAGCACTGTCCCCCAAGGTACCCTAATTGCTTAAACACAGAATCGGAGGACTGGAAGGGACCTTGAGAGGTCATCTAGTCCAGTTCTCTGCCTCATGGCAGGACTAAGTATTATCTCATAGAAGCGACAAAGAGTTCTGTGGCACCTTATAGACTAACAGACGTATTGGAGCATAAGCTTTCGTGGGTGAATATCCACATCTTCAGATGCATCTGAAGAAGTGGGTATTCACCCACGAAAGCTTATGCTCCAATACATCTGTTAGTCTGTAAGGTGCCACAGAACTCTTTGTCGCTTCTACAGATCCAGACTAACACGGCTATCCCTCTGATACTATTATCTCATAGACTTTAAGGTCAGAAGGGACCATTATGATCATCTAGTCTGACCTCCTGCACAATGCAGGCCACAGAATCTCACCCACCCAGTCCTTTAAGAAACCCTAATCTATGTCTGAGCTATTGGAGTCCTCAAATCATGGTTTAAAGACTTCAGAGTGCAGAGAATCATCCAGAGAATCCTCCAGCAAGTGACCCGTGCCCCACACTACAGAGGAAGGCGAAAAACCCCCAGGGCCTCTGCCAATCTGCCCTGGAGGAAAATTCCTTCCCGACTCCAAATATGACGATCAGCTAAACCCTGAGCATGTGGGCAAGACTCACCAGCCTGATTAACCTAGCCCTGGACCCTACAGACCCTGTCTGTATTATAATGTTCTCAGCATATTTAAGAAAAGATGATTTTGTACAAATTGTAACATTGAATGCTGTCTCAGGACAACTTACCCTGATTCCAGACTCATAAGATCATAAAGCACAATCTTGGAACCTCATTCTGGTTGTTACACCATTGCCTCAATTGAACCCCTGTGACACGTGTAATTATACTTCAGTCTATTAAAGTAGACTTCCCAATACCTGCTATCTCCAGTCAGAGAGATTTTTTGAATTTGGGAGCTTTTGCTCTGTAAAGTGATAAGTCATTCCTGAACTAGAGCCTAATTAAGCCACATGTGCTGATGAGTCATTCCTGTGCCAGTTCCAGCCAATCCGCAAGCCAGGGGCTGGTCTGGTGACACTCAGGTCACGTATTTAAGCCTCATAGGAGAAACAGCAGCTCAGCCTGCTCAATATTACTTCATGCTTTGGAACTCTCCCCTGCTCGATAGTGGTAATAGACTCCACAAGCCTCAGCCTGCTCCAGCCTTGCTCTTTCTCTGACCTTGTTCCAACCCTACTCTGGACTCCTGATTCTAGCACTGACCCCTGGCTCCGTGCACTAGGCCCAATCCCCATGGCTCCAACCACTTGGCCAGACCATCCCCATCATGGTTTATGACACTCTGAGTCAGTATTGTATTTTTAATTCAAACAAGGAGTCCTATCAACTTTCGTAGCATTCATCCCTAAAGTAAATTGAAGAAATATTCTTTTTTCTGTCATACATCAAACCCTAGCCTTTATGAGTTCTGACAATCTCAGGGCAGGGAAGTTAGTTTTCTTGTAATCAGAGAAATGTGGGGCTGGAAGGGACCTCAAGAGGTCATCTAGTCCATTTCTCTCCTCTGAGGCAGGACCAAGTTTACCAAGAGCATCCCTGACAGGTGTTTGTCTAGCGTGTGCTTAAAAATTCCCAATGACGGGGATTCCATTGCCTCCCTTAGTGTAACATACTCCAGTATCTTAACCATTATTATAGTTAAGTTTATTCTCATATCTACCCTAAATCTCCCTTACTGCAGAATAAATGGATTATTTCTTGTCCTTTCAGTGGTCATGGAGAACAGGTGATCACTGTGCTCTTTATAACAGCCCTTAACATATTTGAAGAGTGTTATCTGGTGCCCCATAGTCGTCGTTTCTCTAGAGTAAGCATGCCCAGTTTCTTTAACCTTTCTTCATAGGTCATGTTTCCCCCTCTTTTATTATTTTTATTGCTTTTCTCTAGGTTCTCTCCAGTTTGTCCACATCTTTCTTAAAGTGTGACTCCCCAAACTGATCACACTTCTCTGACTGAGGCCTCACCAATGGCGGTCAATTACGTCCTGTGTTTTATACGTAACACTCCTGTCAATACACCCCAGAATGATATTAGCCTTTTTTGCAACTGCCTCACATTGCTGACTCACATTCAACTTGTGATTCACTATAATCCCCAGATCCTTTTCTAAAGTACTACTGCCTAGCTAGTTATTCCTGAAGGCACCGCCCCCCCTTCCCCTGCCCGGCTCCTGGCCAATGGGAACTGCGAAGCTAGCGCTCTGGGCAGAGGCATCCCACAGAGCTGCCTGGCCACGCCTCTGCCTAGCAGCTGAACGAGTGGGATGTCACCGCTTCCGGGGAGCCCCCCAGGTAAGCAGTGCCCAGAGCCCTCTCACCCAACCCCCTGACCCCCCCCCAACTCTGGTGCTGCTTGGGGTGCGGGGAAGTGCGGGGGCCCGAGACTGCCCCAGCAGCAGCTGGTGCTCCTGGTGCAGGGGCTGCCTGAGTTGCCCTTGAGCCAGGCGCACCAGTCGCTGCAGAAGTCACGGAGGTCACGGAAAGTCACGGAATCAGTGACCTCCATGACAAACTCGCAGCCTTATCCATAATTAAAAGATGATCCTACTTTTCCTTCCTGAAGGCACTCTGCTATGAAAATCTAGCACAAAAAAAAAATAGGAAAATGTATCCAATCTTTCCTGAACATTTCCATTCTTTGAGTAATAAGACCCACAGATCTCACCCACCCTGGGGACAAATGGATCATCCAGAATAATAGTGGAAATTGATATCCAAATATTTGGAATTATTTCATTCGGGGGAAATTATCTCATTGCTCTGCAGTAGTAGAAATTGTGTGCTTTTTCTTCAAAGTATAGTTAACAGAAACTCTAATTTAGGAGAGTAGGATGGAATTATCCTTGTTGTGGAAGTTGTCTGAACTTGAGAGAACTTGATGTGATGGACCATACACCTGCTGTCCATGATTGACAAGTTTAGTTCTGCCCCCAAACTGCAAGGCAACTGAAGTAACACTGTAGTGGGTCTGTGGACTTTGTTACTCAAAGAAAAGAAGTGTTCAGGAAAGCATGGATAAATATTCCTGTTCCTGTCTTTTGATGAAAATTTGTGTTGAAGAGATTGATTTCCCCCACTTCCAGCAGACAAAAATAAAATGTGACTCCTATGCTGCTTAACTGCTCTGTGACACTTGTAATAAAGTTGAACTTAAAGTGCTGTTCCATGCTTATCCTAAATTACTTCAAATATGTGTATTACCTAAGAAAGTTCAGCCATGAATTCCATGTTAATACAATTGTTTTACTCACAGCCACAGTGTAGGTCTTAGGAAGTCTTTCTTGGAAAGCTGAATCTAAAAAGGTGTGTTCTCTGTCCTTTTTTTCCTGCCACAGACAGAATCTTTATAAAAACTGTCCAGAATGTTGTTTAATTTGACATCAAGCCCAGAGGTCTGCTTGTATCCAAAACAAATTGTATGTCAAAATTGTTTTCTTCTTACATCTTCTGTTTTCATTGTAATTTGAGAGTCACATTAGCGCTCAAGCAATTTGACTTGTTAGTAGCAAACACTGGCCTCAAGTCACTTGTACCCGTTGAGATTAGTGAAACAGCCACTAAAAATCCATTAAATACACGTACAAAACATTTTTCTGACTTCACGTCGTTGTATGAAAAAAGAGTTGTGAAAAGTTTTTTTATCTTTTCTATCTTTTATCAAGGATGCCACTGTCTCTGATTGTTGATGTGTTATGGCTATTATCAGTAATATACTGTGTTACTATAGATGTTTTTGATATAGGATTGCAACATGTACACACTTCTTATCCAAGTTAAGCATTCTATTATTTTTATTAAGACATCTCTCCAGCACTCTAATCTCTATTCCACGTGTAAGAATATTTATCTTGAGAGGAATTGAAGTTTTCTACCTGTAACTGATATTAACTGCAGGTGACACCCGTAACTCTTTGATTAACTTCATCTGAAGAGCTGGGTAGTAATATTTTTAAAGCATTATATTGAAAAAATAATTGATAGATGGAGGCTTTGATGCAGTGTCCTTGTATTCGGAATGTGTCATCATTTGAAAAGTAAATTTCACAAATTGCTTCTCTGGAACAATTTTTTTTACTTTTTTTTTATTGCAGTAGTGCCTAGGGGCCAACTAAGAATGGGGTCCCATTGTACTAGGTACTGTACAAATATAGAATGAGAGAGTCCTACCCCAAAGTGCTTACTGTCTAAATAGACAAGATAGATAAAAGATAGGGGGGAAAGGTTGTAACGTACAAAAAGTGGGATGGTTTTAAAATACAATGTTAGTGCTACTATTTCTTTTTTAAATGTTTAAATGTTCTGAATGTGGTTTAGTGAGGAGTGGATTAGCTAGGTGGAAAAAACAAGGAAAGGTGAGAGGACATAGAAGGAATATGCTGGTGAGGAGGAGGAAAGGAAGGAGTAAGGCTGAGGTGAAGAGACTGAGGGAGAGGGCAGACTGGAAACTATAGAAAACAGTCTTCTGACATAGTCAGCGTCTGATGGTCCCTGCTTATGTGCAACTGATCTGCTGGCTTCATTCTCTGGCTGTCTTCACCCTTCAGTTTCTTTCCTCTTGGCCACCTAGGCGGGTGTCACAAGGATCTTAGGGCTAGTCTACACTACCCGCCGATTCGGCAGGTAGCAATCGATCTTTTGGGGATCGATTTTTCGCGTCTAATCTAGACGCAATAAATCGATCCCAGAACGCGCTCCCCGTCGACGTCGGTAATCCACCCCGACGCGAGGTGGAAGCGGAGTCGACTGACGAGCGCCAGCCTTTGACATTGCAGCATCCTCACGGCGAGGTAAGTCGAGTGAGGTACGTAGACTTCAGCTACGTTATTCACGTAGCTGAAGTTGCATACCTTACTTCGACCCCCCCCCCCCGTAGTATAGACCTGCCCTAGTGTCCCCAAAGGGGTTTATGCATCTCCCTTGCACAGTTCTGGGTCCAAGGGGAGCTGGTGGGGAAGGGGTAGCCTTGGCTCCCCCTGACCCCCAGTTCTGCAGTACTTGGCTTAAACTGTTTCTGTTTCTAATTGGTACATTAATTAAATACTTGGAAGAAATTAAACAGCTTCTGCTTCTAATTAGTGTATTAATTGAATACTCTGAAGGATACTTACTCTCTATTCCTATCCCCTGGTTCCATAGTGCTGTTTGAAGACACAGACAAGGCATTCCCTCCTCCAAAATAAAAGCCTTGAAAGTGAGTGAATGCAGAAATGGAAAGATGAAAATCTTCCACCTTTGTTTTTGGATGTCAGTTTATGTGGCTGCAGACATTCTGAACAGTGGACCAATGAACTTAGTCTGAAATATGTTGTGAGGTGGTGATATATAATTATATTTTGCAAATATTTAACTAGCCAAGGTTAAAACTCCACTGAAGATATATAGTAGTTTAATGAACATTGGAATGGTTTTATGGGGTAACTGTAAGAGGAAAAACCTGCAGATTTCACTGAGTATAGAAATTCTGTAAATATACTGCCCCACTGTGAATTATCGTACACACGTTTGTGTGCTCTCATCACAACAAAAATAAAGATGGGGTGGAGAGGAAATGTGTCTAACATGAATTCCTCTTTTTGTGGTATGTGGAAGGCCCTGAGTTTTTAGGAAGAGCTGTCCAATGCTCCAGTACATGTGGAGTCTAAAACTGAAGAGGCAAAGTGGTACAATGGTTACAGCGAAGGTCTGGGAGTAATAACTTGGGTTTTATTCCTGCCTGTGTGGTTAGTCATTCTAAGAAGTTTGTTCAATGTCAAGCTTGTGCCTCAGTTTACCCAACTGTACAAAGGGAATAACACTTCCCTACTTCTCTGGGATGATGTGATGCTTAATAAAAATGTATAAACTAATGCAGATTTTTTTTTCAAAAAAAAAAAATTTCAGAATTGGAGAATCTGAGAAATGCATATTTTTTCTCTGATTCTGGTATTTTGGGGTATACTAGAACCAAATTATTTATTCTTCTTCAAGTGCTTGCTCATGTCGATTCCATGTTTAGTGTGTACGCACCCATGTGCACAGCTGCCGGACATTTTTGGACTATAAGGTGGATAGAAAGCTAGCTAGATTGCCGGGCTCAACAGGTAGTGATCAACTGCTCGATGTCTAGTTGGCAGCCGGTATCAAGTGGAGTGCTCCAGGGGTTGATCCTGGGGCCGGTTTTGTTCAACATCTTTATTAATGATCTGGATGATGGGATGAATTGCACCCTCAGCAAGTTCGCAGATCACACTAAGCTGGGGGGAGAGGTAGATAAGATGGAGGATAGGGATAGCGTCCAGAGTGACCTAGACAAATTGGAGGATAGGGCCAAAAGAAATTTGATGAGGTTCAACAAGGACAAGTGCAGAGTTCTGCACTTAGGAAGGAAGAATCCCATGCAGCGCTACAGGCTGGGGACCAACTGGCTAAGCAGTGGTTCTGCAGAAAAGGACCTAGGGATTACAGTGGACGAGAAGCTGGATATGGATATGACCTCCTGAGGTCTCTTCCAACCCTAATATTCTATGATTCTTCCCCCTAGAGAGTTCCTTTGAGGGGGTCAACAAGCATGTGGACCAAGGAGATCCAGTGGATATAGTGTACTTAGATTTTCAGAAAGCCTTTGACAAGGTCCCCCACCAAAGGCTATTATGCAAAGTAAGCTGCCACGGGATAAGAGGGAAGGTGCTTTCATGGATTGATAACTGGTTAAAATATAGGAAACAAAGGGTAGGTATAAATGGTCAGTTTTCAGAATGGAGAGAGGTAAATAGTGGTGTCCCCCAGGGGTCTGTTCTGTACTATTTGGGGACTGTACTGTACTGTATGGGGACCAGTACTATTCAACATATTCATAAATGATCCGGAAAAAGGGGTAAACAGTGAGGTGGCAAAATTTCCAGATGATACAAAACTACTCAAGATAGTTAAGTCCCAGTCAGACTGTGAAGAGAGACAAAAGGATCTCTCAAAACTGGGTGACTGCGCAACAAAGTGGCAGATGAAATTTAATGTTGATAAATGCAAAGTAATGCACATTGGAAAGCATAATCCCAAGTATACATATAAAATGATGGGGTCTAAATTAGCTGTTACCACTCAAGAAAGAGATCTTGGAGTCATTATGGATAGTTCTCTGAAAACATCCACTCGATGTGCAGCGGCAGTCAAAAAAGCGAACAGAATGCTGGGAATAATTAAGAAAGGGATAGATAATAGGACAGAAAATATCATGTAGACGCTATATAAATCCATGGTAGCCCACATCTTGAATACTGTGTGCAGATGTGGTCACCCCATCTCAAAAAAGATATATTGGAATTGGAAAAAGTTCAGAAAAGGGCAACACAAATGATTTAGGGGTATGGAACAGCTTCCGTATGAGGAGAGATTAATAAGACTAGGACTTTTCAGCTGGGAAAAGAGATGGCTAAGGGGAGGTCTATAAAATCTTGACTGGTGTAGAGAAAGTAGATAAGCAAGTGTTGTTTACTACTTCTCATAACACAAGAACTAGGGGTCACCAAAAGAAATTAATCAGCAGCAGGTTTAAAACAGAGAAAAGGAAGTATTTTTTCACACAACGCACAGTCAACCAGTGGAACTCCTAGCCAGAGGATGTTGTGAAGGCCAAGACCATAACAGGGTTCAAAAAAGAACTAGATAAATTCATGGAGGATAGGTTCATCAATGGCTATTAGCCAGGATGGGCAGGAATGGTGTCCCTTGTCTCTGCCAGAAGCTGGGAAATGAGTGACAGGGAATGGATCACTGAATGATTACCTGTTCTGTTCATTCCCTCTGGGGCACCTGGCACTGGCCACTGTCGGAAGACAGGATACTGGGTTAGATGGACTTTTGGTCTGACCCAGTAGGGCCGTTCTTATGTTCCTCTCGCAGAATCAGGGCTGTCTGCTTCCCCCGAACCTAGCATTCTTTCATCTGATAGCATGGCTTCTGCGTGGCTGAATGCTGAGGAACATCCTTGCTTGGCACAAGTCCAGCACAACCTGGTAACAGGAAGCCCTCTACCAGGGCGGCCTACCTGGCCAAGTAGAAATGCTTTACCTGTTGGGCCTCCGATCAGGGGGTTTCCTCCTCTAGGTCCTTGCTTCAATCCATCTTGGACTACCTGCTTCACCTCAAACTCCAAGGCTTGGCCCTTTCGTCAGTTAAGGTGCACTTGGCAGCTATCTCGGCCCTACATCCTCTGATCCAGGGCAGATTGATCTTCTCTCAGGAAATGACGCTCAGGTTCCTGAAAGGCTTGGAGACTCTCTACCCTCAGGTCCGCGACCCAATTCCTCCTTAAATCTGGTTCTCTCTTGGCTCATGGGTCCCCCCCTTCGAGCCATTGGCATCCTGCTCCCTGCTGCTCATGGAAGGTCACCTTATGGAAGGTCACATGGTAGCGATCACTTCAGCCCATCGGAGCTCCGAGATCAGAACATTGACGTCGGAACGCCCTTACCTGGTTTTCTATAAGGATAAGGTCCCGCTGTGTCCCCATCTGGCCTTCTTACCAAAGATGGTATCGCAATTCCACTATAATCAGGACATCTTCCTCCCGGTCTTCTTTCCAAAGCCCCACAGGTCTAATGAGGAGTGCAGGCTGCACTCTTTAGATGTTAGACAGGCCTTAGCCTTCTGCATCGAGAGGACTAAATCCTTCCGTAAGTCGACTCAGCTCTTAATTCTGGTATCAGACAGGATGAAGGGCCTGCTGGTTTTCTCTGAGGATCTCCTCATGGATATCGGCCTGCATCAAGTTCTGCTATGAGCAAGTAGGAGTGTATCATGACTGCCCATTCCATCAGAGCTTAGGCTTCTTCAGCAGCCTTCCTCTCGTAAGTGCTGATTCAAGATATCTGCAGAGCCACCACCTGGTCTTCGATTCATATCTTTGCATCCCACTGTGCCATCCCCAGCAGGCCCGGGACGACGCTAGCTTCGGCAAAGCAGTGCTGCAAGCAGTACGACCGTGAACTCTGAGCTTACCCTTATTGCTTGTGAGTCACCTAACATGGAATCGACATGAAGCAATGGTATCAAGTTGCAGTGGGGGAGGTCTATGTTGGATATTAGGAAACACTATTTCACTAGTAGGGTGGTGAAGCACTGGAATGGGTTACCAAGGGACGTGGTGGAATCTCCATCCTCAGAGGTTTTTAAGGCCCGACTTGACAAAGCCTTGGCTGGGATGATTTAATTGGTGTTGGTCCTGCTTTGAGCAGGGAATTGGACTAGATGACCTCCTGAGGTCTCTTCCAACCCTAATATTCTATGATTCTATGAGCAAGCACTCAAAGCGGGGGAGGGATAGTTCAGTGGTTTGAGCATTGGCCTGCTAAACCCAGGGTTGTGAGTTTAATCCTTTAGGGAGCCATTTAGGGATCTGGGGCAAAAATCTGTCAGGGGACAGTACTTGGTCCTGCTAGTGAAGGCAGGGGACTGGTCTCAATGACCTTTCAAGGTCCTTCCAGTTCTAGGAGATAGGCATATCTCCATTTATTAATTATTAATAAAGAAGAAAAAACAGTTATTTACCTTTCGTAACTGTTGTTCTTTGAGATGTGTTGCTTATGTCCATTCCATGACCTGTCCTCTTTCCCTGCTGCCGGAGTTGATGGCAAGAAGGAACTCAGAGAGTGCGGGGCCGGCGGCACACCATATACTGGCTCATGAGCACGGGGCTCCAGAGCTGGCCCTACGGATACCACTGGGGAAAAAATGTCAGGCAGCCCTGCACATGGGCGTGCACACAGCTAACATGGAATGGACATGAGCAACACATCTTGAAGAACAACAGTTACAAAAGGTAAGTAACCGTTTATCTCAATGCATAATCCAAAATAGGGTCACATGGATGATGCTTTTGCTATTCAGCCAAAGGAGGAAAAGGAAAAAGAACTTTCTTCAGTCTCCCATCAAGGTTGCATATAAAAGCACAATGCAAACACTATTCTGTGTTTAGTTAGGCAACTACTCTTAGGCCATGGCAGCACATAAAACAATGAAAATATTTAAGTCTCTTCTAGTCCACAATGTTATGGATAACCTGCCCCAGCAATTGGAACAAAATCTTGTTGGATCCTGGTGAAGCACTGGAGCTGCTAGAGTGGGCCTACCAGCTGCTTGGCTGGATGAGACTCCATTTTTCCTCAGCATACTTCCCTGAAGACTCCCTCTCTGCCAGATGGAGATTAAGCTGGTGGGACAGGGAGATGACAGTAAGTACTGAGGGCAAAAGCCCTCAACAGGCTTGTCTGCTTCACATTGAAATGTTGTGTTCGAAAATAGTTGTGAAGTCATCTTAACTGACATTATGCTAACGATGACTGAGTGCTCAGTGTAAAGCAGAGCAAATCAAGTGCAGCATCACATCAGATAATTGTGATTAAACCTTGGTCCCAGCAGGTTTTGCTCACCATTAGCACATGCAGTGTTCAACGTGACATTTCTTGGTCTGCACTGATCGGAGTGTCGGGTCAGCATAGTGTCAGGTAATTCAACTCTTCATAATCATGTTTAAAAACAATAACATTTTGTAATGTAGACAAGCCCAGAGGGAGCTACTGAGGGCTTGTCTTCACTACCCGCCGGATCGGCAGGGAGCAATCGATCTATCGGGGATCGATTTATCGTGTCTCGTTTAGACGCGCTTAATCGATCCCCAAACGCGCTCCTCGTCGACTCCGGAAATCCACCTCGGTGGAAGGCGGAAGCGGAGTCGACGGGGGAGCTGCAACGATCGACTCGCCGCCGTTCTCACGGCCAGGTAAGTCGATTACGATACGCAGACTTCAGCTACGTTATTCACGTAGCTGAAGTTGCGTATCGTAGATCGACACCCCCCCCAGTGTAGCCCAGGGCTGAGAAAGGCAGAAGACATTAGAGCAATGTTGGTGGAGTTCGCAAAGCATCTGTAGAATCTGCTGACAGAGAGACTGCACTAGTTAAAAAAGAGGAGTCTCTTTCCTACCTCAGAAGCTTGAGAAAAGCCTTTTCTAAGCCTGATACTGCAGTGGTTTCCAATGATAAAAAACCCAGTAATGGTCTAAATATATATTTCAGGAAGCATGGCTCTTTTATTATTAGAAGGTAGTTGGAGCTGCCCATTGCTCTGTGCTGAGCTACCTGTTTGGTTTTACATATGAAGTGTCTAATAACACTAAACATTAACTTGGATGTCTTTGATGGATAAAGTTGTTCTTACATTTGTTTTATCTCCTTGACATTGCCTTGATGTATTTGCTGAATTGTTTGATTTTCTGTCTGCTGTAGAACTTGTTTTGGTCTTTGTGCTTCACACTTATTTCAGTTGAGGTATGACTACCACCAGGCCATTGCTTTGCAAAAAGAGGATCTAAATGTAATCGTGGGTAATATTTTTATATATTTAAAAATGAAACCAGTGATATGGTTGAGCAAAGTAAGCTGGAACTGGTTACAAAAAAGAAACTAGTATTTAGTATTTAGGTGAATACTAAAAATAGAGTCTGATTCTAGTATTTCTCCACGGAGTGCAGGGACGATGCTTCTGTTTTACATTAGTATAAATGAGAGGCGAATCATAAGCACAAAGATTGTAAATGGATATCTCATTGCCCGACTCACTGGAAACTGCAAACTTTGAAGATACAGTAGAACCCCAGAGTTACGAACTGACCAGTCAACCACACACCTCATTTGGAACTGGAAGTATGCAATCAGGCAGCAGCAGAGACCAAAAAAACAAAGGCAAATACAGTACAGAACTGTGTTAAACAAACTACAGTCCTAAAAAAAAAGAAAGGGAAAGCATCATTTTGTTCAGTTGCAAACTTTTGAAAGAACAACCATAACGTTTTATTCAGAGTTACGAACATCCTCCATTCCCAAGGTGTTCATAACTCTGAGGATCTACGGTAACATATATGGGAATACCTTAGCGATCTTGTCCCACCTGACGTATTCATAGCAGCCTATCTAGCATCCATTGTAGCATGTTATTAACTCTAATCACTGGCAGAACTTATTCTTTCTCTTCATTCTAACTTAATCTTTCTTTGCTCAGTGACGTTATCAACTTTTATTTATATCAGCTTCTCACTGACTGATTTCTTCCTTGTGATAAAGTGATGCTGAATCATTGTTTGCTTTGATATTCTTCACAAACAGGTGGGGGAGGTGGGGTGATCTAACAAAAAATTAACTGCATTAGGGTGAGCAAATTGGTTTGATTAAAATGAGAACCAACTTGAAACTTCATTCTACAGCTGAACTGATAAAATGAACTTTTTGTGTGCCAACAATGTGGTCAGCGCTGTACAAGACTCAAAGGAAGAAACAGACTGCCCTAAGGATTTAGTAATCTAAATTGATAGGAAACACAGAATGCACTGGCAAATCCAGGGAATGGTTTTATCTTGGGGTATGTGGGAGTTTTCTTGTTTTGTTTAGATTTTTAATAAAGCTTAGACGAGAACTCCCTCAACACCTAATCCCATTACAGTGTCTTGTTTCTCTTCTTGCTTTCCTATCCAGATTGGCATAATCTCAACTATTCTCATGGGATGTAAAATATTTAATTTTAGTGAAGTGCTCTGATGGGCTCCTTTTACTTCTTGAGCTTTTTCCATTTTAGTTAGTAATTGGTGACCAAGCTTTGTGGTCTAGTAGTTAGAGTAAAAGATTGGGAGCCTTGAGGATTCTACACTAGGTTCTTAATGCAGTTTACCTATTTATTTACTCTGACTTTGACCATCTCACTTGACTTCATTCTGCCTCATTTAAAACCAGCTTGAAAATGGGATAGAAAAGGACTTTGCTGAGAAAAAGGTGATGTATTTGAGCATTCTTCTAATCTGCCAGTGGTACCCTTAGAGGGAGGCAAGGAGATGTCTAAGAAATTTAATATTTTTGGAGCCATAAAATAATTGGGTTCCTGGTAGTATTCGTGCAGTCAAACATATTCCCTCATAAATGTTCTATTTAAATGCTGTTCTTTTGGTATTAGAGGTTAAGAAAAAACAGTAACATCAAAACTGATGAATAATCCAGTCTCAAAAAATACCGTTGTATCTGCTTGATGGAATAATCTGTTAACTCTTCCTATAACATCCCTTTTTGCAACACCTTTTTTCAGCAGGCGAGGATTTATATAGCAGTTTGGCCTCTTTAGCCGCAAATTTGTACAAAAGCACTTAAAGAGTTAATATTAATTTCAGATACAAGGAAGTCTCAATTGGTGGTGTAAACATGCAGTCAGTGGCGGGAGAAATTTACTGCCTTCTAGTTTTCTGGCTCAAAGCCCAGATAAGTATATTTGGATTAGTAGACCAAGAAACCTTTTTGCTAGTGACCTCTGTGAGACACTCTTTCAGCTGCACTGTATGTATAATGATACAGCATTGCATGTTTTATCAGCCTAAATCTTTTGACTAATACTTCATTTCTGTGTGATTAATCTATTTGGGATTATTATTCCTAAATATGCTCAAGTATCACCTTGATTTCTTCTGCCTTCTGTTTACCTGTAGTTTAGACTTATACATTAGTTTTTACTCTTCCTGATATTTCATAGATTATCGTGTACGTGAGAGTATCTTGTAATGAAATGTACTACTTATTAAACGAAACAGTCTTATTGATACCATATTGAAATCAGAGGAAGATTGTGCAAAGCCCAGAGCTTTGCTTTTTGTATAGTAAACTAGAGCAGGGTTTTTCAACTTTTTTCTTTCTGAGGCCCCTCCAACATGCTATAAAACTCCAGTCCACCTGTGCCACAACAATATAGCCTTGGCCCGTTCCTGGCCCCAGACCTGCCCCCAGCTGCGGCCCAGTCTTAGTTCTCTTACTCCTGTCTGCGCCCCTGTCCCCCCTACTGGTTTTTCTGCATATAAAAGCCAGGACCAGTATTAGGGGGTAGCAAGCTGGAGACTGCCCAGGGACCCATGAAACTACATTGCTCAGGCTCTAGCTTCGCCCTGGGTAGCAGGGCTCAGAGCTCCAGGCTTCAGCCCCCGGTGGCAGGCCTCCGGGGCCCCAGGCTTCAGCTCCATGTGGTGTGGATTTGGCTTTCTGCATTGGGCCCCAGCAAGTCTAATACTGGCCCTGCTTGGCGGACCCCCTGAAACCTGCTCTCAGCCCCCCAGGAGGCCCCAGGCCCGTGGTTGAGAACCACTGAACTAGAGCATGACAACAGTCTATAGAAAATAACAACAGAACTCTTATTTAGGACTGTTGTGTATGTGGCCAAGCTGATAAATTCAAGATCTTCAATTTGCTTGCCAAGTAGGAAGCTTTGAATAATGGCTGATTGTCTGAAAACTTGCTCTTAAATGGTGTATTATTTATTTCGGGGCTAGAGGGGAAGCCTAAACACAGTTTTTTTTCAGTTCTAATATAGTTATATAGGACATCAGAAATAATGTAGTATGACGTTAATGACCCTCAAACACCATAGCAAGTGCATACACTGTACTCTGTTTAAAAGCAAAATAAAAAAATATTCCAAGATTCTTATAGTCACATGGGGAAGGTACTTAAAAGTCAGGAAATGCTAAAGTTAAGGTCACCCACACACGTTTAACTCTTTCCCTTGTGAGTATGTATTTTTATTGCTGTCTCTAATTAAATGATAATATTTCTCCAGTAATTGAACAGAGTATATTACAATGACTTTTGACAACCTTAGATACACATATATAGCATTTTGAATTCTGTATAATGCTCTGAGTGTATTTGAAAAAAAGTTAGTCACTTGTGTACGATCTGTCTCATTCATTACACACCCTATAAGAAGCATATCACAAGGTTGTAAAAAATGTATTATATTGTATTAATTGAACACTAATATGTGATCATGTAACTGAAGACTATACTAATGTATACACCCAGAATGGATCAGAGTTAAGTTGCAAGTATATCCTTAATTTTGATATTTCCTGACCTTTGAGGTGTTTGCTATTGTTTTAATGTAGTTTTTAAAATGAATTGCCTATTCTGAATAAAGGGATTTCCATTGACACTCCCTGTCTCATGCATCTTATGAAGTCTGGAAAAGGGAGCTCCTGTCCAGAACACTTTGGAAGCTGTGCGGTTTTTCCGTACAAGGCGCACATAGACCAGTGGTCTCTAAACATTTCACGGTCACACACAGACCCCCCTTTACCGCTGTCTGCGCCCCCTCCCGGTAGCTGGGGCTGGGAGTGGGGCCACAGATCTGGTGAGGAGGACGGGGGCGTGGACAGGGGTAAGAGGACCAAGGCTGGGCCGCACTTGGGGGCACGTTTGGGGCCGGGAATGGGGCAGAGGCTGGGGGCCAGGGCAGAAGAGGAGTTGCAGATGTGAGCTGAGGCTGGGGACATGGCTGGGGCCGGGAGACTGACTTGGTTGACGGTCGTACCCTTCCCAGCCCCTAGAAACCAAGCTGGATAATAATCTGGCATTGGCCTGCTAAACCCAGGGTTGTGAGTTCAATCCTTGAGGGGGCCATTTAGGGATCTGGGGCAAAAATTGGGGATCGGTCCTGCTTTGAGCAGGGGGTTGGACTAGATGATCTCCTAAGGTCCCTTCCAACCCTGATATTCTATGATTCTATGATTCTATGGGCACTGGCAGTGAATAGTGTTGAAGAAATTCTGTATTGTACTGAAAATAGTCAGTCTGGATGAATAAAGGTAGTTGAAATGTTAGATTTTATGATTGGCAATTTATACTTTTAGGGAATATAGAAAGTCTTAATGTTTTATGTTCCATTTTTTGCTGTCAGTGTAGTGATTTGAAGTTTTTACATTTAGCTCCTTTTAATGTTTGTCCAAAATGTTTCCATGTTGACAAATCAAAGCTTATGTTCATATGCCAAACTATACCTTTGTTTTGTTTTACACAGATTTTGGGGTGCACAGAGCAGAATAGTGCAGCCATGTTTCGAAACAGTCTCAAGATGCTTCTTACAGGTGGGAAAGCAAACCGCAAAAACAGGTCCAGTGGTAAGTAAATGAAGAATCCTCCTCAAACATACCTTTTTATCTATATCTTTGATTAAAAGTTACACTGAATTTTAAGTCATTAAATTTTGTTCTTAATAATTATTTTTACTGCCATATGTGTACTATATGTGTGTTTAATTAAAGTATGACCCTACATGGTCTTCTAGATTCATCATAGATTATTAGAGTGCTTCTTTTTGTTACTTTATTGTGAGCGAGACTATGATTCATTTTAGGAAAAGGCATAAGCACTATATAGACCACAAAAATAGTTATTAAATTGGAAAATAAGACACTGAGAAAAGCAAGCCATTATATGTAAAAAGAATCCAGACTCCTATGCTAATCTAACATTAAGATTCAAGGTTCAGGTTTTAATCATGTAAATTAAGTACATTTAGAGTTAAATTTTTCCCCAGAAAAATGAATTTAACACACCGCTTTACAATGAGATCTTTTGTGTATGAACGTGCTTACACAAAACATATGCAATAATATATAATACTATTCATGCTTATGGAAAAAACTGGAGCGTGATTATGTAATGAAAGGCAGTGTTGCAGAAGTGCAGCTAGAACTGCAAGATGAGGTTCTGTAAGAAATTGCCTACTCATTCTGATGCACAGAAGATATGTGTATTCTACAAAGTCCTCTTTTGGGAGAGACTTCTATTCAAGTGTTAACCAGACTTGTCTTTGCCTACCTTTTGGAATCTAATTAGATATCTGCTCATGTCAATATGTCTGCGTGATAATGTGTGGTGGTGATCTGTTTATTGAAGTTTCAGGAAATGAGATGATAGTAGCAGAAGTCAAACCCAGGTCTCATTGTACAATATAGCAGAACCTTACTTCTACATCTGACAAGATATATTAAAAATGGTATTATACATATCACATTTCAGAAAAGCATAAAATCTTGAGCACCAGCTAACTTCAGATAGTCACCAGTTTAAGTTCTAAACAGTTCCAAACCTACTTTGTTTTTAAAATTAGAGAAGATCAGGCCTATTAAGATTATGTTACGGTGGAATGATAGTGACACCATACTTGAGGCTGCAACAGAACTTTAATTTGGACGGGAGCTCCCTTTATTTCTCAGAAGTGTTGTAAAAGTGGCGAAAATAAAAACAAATAAATTTAGATGGTGTATTTAAATGTTTCATGTCGGGTTGGTGCAGATTTGGTTCAAACACACAGAACTCTGTATTTTCTACAATACTTTTGATAGCACACTCAGTAAAACTTTCATTTCCATCTCCAACCGATATCAAAAAGCACTACATTGTACAACTTTATTAAACTCACATTCACAAAAACCTTAACAGCTGTCTCATTCTATTTAATCTACTGATAAGCACATCTGTCAGTCTCTTTGCATTTGAGAAGTTATTCAGCTGTAACATTGCTGATGTTGCTGTTAAAGTTTTGCATTTAAAATGTGAGTTTGATGTAGTTAGGGTATGTGTTGCTCTTTGATATCTGTTGGAGATGGAAATGAAAGTCTTACAGAATTTTGAAGTATGTTATCGACACTATTGTAGGCAATAGGAATATGGCAAGGATTTAGGGATATTTTTTTCTTTAACTTTTTACTTCCGTGTGTTTAAGGTTTTTGGTGGATGAAGTATAGCCTGCTGTCACCTTAACTGTCATTAAACAAAGTTTGTGCTTGTGTTAATAACTACTTACAAATAATGTTATCTTGAGAAATATTGGTATCTTATGTACTGTACTGCAGCACACTCATTTGTTGATTTGTCTCTGTGTAACTTGGTCAGTGTGATAAATGGAATTGATATCTGGAGATATTCAATAATTAAATGGAGAAAAATAGAAATGTTTCCTGTTTGCATTGTGCTCTATATGCGGTTAATATTTATAATCTTCAGAAAGAAAGGCGGGATCCCCCAGATATCAAATCTTGGTTTATAATAAATCTGTTGGGTGAAATTACCATTAATCCTTAGTTTGACATGTGTTCAGCTCCAGTAGTGAACAGTGTAATTGAGAATTTACTCAGAAATCAGTGTGGAAAAGACTAAGGTGTATAGACTGGTTTCTTGACAGAGAAAACAGACAGAGTGTTAACATGAAAATTTACACCCAGATTCCTTGCAATGAATAAGCCATCAAAGTCCATTCTTCTTACACTGCATTCCCTCCACCACCTTCCTACGGATGTGTTTACAGTAAGTATTAACCCACACTTTTTGGCCAGGTTTGATCTATGAAAGATGCTGTGTGTGTCTTTTCTATCTGTGAAGAAGAAATTTGAAAAATATTACTATACGTTTTTATTATACTCTACTGAACTTTTATAGTTTACCAATTTAAATATAGATTTTTATTTTAGAGAGAGAGACGATGTGTATTTGCTGGGAGACCATAGCAAGTGGTAGAGGAATGGGATGGGCACTCAGTAAGGTGAGGAAATAAGGGGGAACATGCACTTTTAAGGGATCAAGGAGTCTCTGTCATGTTCCTTTTTGTCTCTTTGAGAAGAGGGTACATTGATTATACTATTTGGTGCTGTCCAAGTCAGAGTAGCTGGCTTGGGAAGCTCTTCCACTTTATCCATGCTCAGGCTTAGCACCCAGCTGCAATCTGTATACTAAAATCATTCGGAATTTCCCCTTTGTAGTGGAGGAGGAGGACAGGCAGACTGAAGTGGAGAATTCTTACTCTTTAAATTATGTATGTTACAGCTAGATAGATAAGAAAGTTAATAGAAGATGAGAGTAGCCAGTTTTCTCAATAAACTAATTTCTGCAGTCCTGAAAAGCCTTTGTAAGCTAAAAGGGTAAATTCATTTGCCAATTCTGTGGCTCTATGATAGAATCCATGGTACCTTACCCATATGGTACCTTCTGGAACAGCCTTCCAAGGGAAGCAGTGGGGGCAAAAGACCTAACTGGCTTCAAGATTAAGCTAGATACGTTTATGGAGGGGATGGTTTGATGGGATAACATGATCTTAGTCAAGGGTCAATTAATTGCCATCAGTGGTAAATAGGACCAATGGTCAATGATGGGATGTTAGAAGTTACTACAGAGAACTTTTTCCTGGGTGTCTGGCTGGTGAGTCTTGCCCACATGCTCGGGGTTCAGCTGATCACCATATTTGGGGTCGGGAAGGAATTTTCCTCCAGGGTAGATTGGCAGAGGCCCTGGAGGTTTTTTGCCTTCCTTTGCAGCATGGGGCACGGGTCACTTACCGGAGGATTCTCTGCATCTTGAAGTCTTTAAACCATGATTTGAGGACTTCAGTAGCTGAGACATAGGTGAGAGGATTATTCCAGGAGTGGGTGGGTGAGATTCTGTGGCCTGCATTGTGCAGGAGGTCAGACTAGATGATCATAATGGTCCCTTCTGACCTTAAAGTCTATGAGTCTATGAGTCTATATTTCTGAAATCAGCATCTGAGACAGTACGAGACCAAATCTGGTGGGCTCGAATATGACCCATCTCTTGCAAGTCTTTCTTGAAACCTCTTTCATAGCTACTTTCAGCAACTTGCTTGTATATTTCTTTCTGGTATTTTTTGTTGCTGTAACTTTGAATAGATGGATTGTGGAGCTGCTAAACCATTATGAAGGAACTCTTTATGCACTTCTAGACAGAGAGAGCAGACTTGAGCTCCAGTGTTACTTAATAAACTCTGATTTTTGATTGTGGTCAGGACTTCTTTTTATCATTTACTGTTCATTATCCTCATCTATAGAAAAGAAACACATTAATTGTCAGAAATGCTTTGAATTTCATATAACACTGCTCTACACCCAAAATGCTTCTGAAATAAATGTAGTCAAACTTTACTAATTCTGGGTCACTGAGAACAAAAATGATGCTTAAAATTGTTGATTGGCTCTAGTTGTCAAGACATGCTATTGGGTCAGTATATACGACCCTTGACTTGGGAATGGCGGAGGATAAGTGAGTTATAAAGGGAAGGGATCTCAATTTAAACCAGAAATGACTAAAATACATCTTTGACTGGATCTATGAATAAATCTATGACTGGGTTTGGACAGTACTTGCTTTTTAGGCAAAACAATGAATGATGCAATCTGAAGCTGGTATTGCGTCATACATGATATGAATTGCCTCATGTTATTCCTAGATATCATGGATGATGCAATCATAACGAAGCTTACATCACTCTGCTGAACAAATTGCCCTATATCAGCTCTAGAAATCATACAGTGTCGTGCTCTCTTATTTGTCAGTGTTTGATTTTGCAAAGGGACACATTTCTGTTTAGCCAAAGTGAGCAGAGATGCCTCGTACTTGTGTGAACAGTGCAGATAACTTCTGCTATGTTTGTGGTGAAGTGACTTTTGCATCACAAAAGCGCAGTATAACCACTATGGTTAAGAAAGCCTATCACCTTTCTTTTGGCTGCAAAATTGGAAATCAGGACAAGAGGTGGGCCCCACACATATGCTGCAACACTTGTGCACCAAATCTTCGCCAGTGGTTGAACAGGAAAAGGAAATCTATGCCTTTTGCAGTGCCAATGATTTGGAGAGAGCCAACAGATCATAGCAGCAATTGTTACTTCTGCATGGTGCCTCCAGTTGGGAAAGGTGTGTCAAAGAAGAAAAAGTGGACTGTGCATTATCCAAACATTCCATCAGCTATACGCCCAGTACCCCACGGAGAAGGACTGCCGGTTCCTGATGCACCAGAATCATTCTCACTTGAGTCAGATGAGGAAGAGGATGAAACTTCTGGTCCTGAACCATCAATGTCACAGGACCCACATTTTCTCCCATCCTCCTTCTCTGAACCACACCTCATAACACCAGGTGGACTGAATGACCTTGTCAGGGATTTGGAACTACCCAAGAGTAAGGCAGAGCTTTTGGGCTCCAGACTACAGCAGTGGAATCTCCTGGCAGGTGATGTTAGGGTTTCCATGTTCCGTGACCGTCAAAAGGATCTTGTCCCATTCTTCTTTTTTTCAGTTTTTGGAAAGTGTAGGGGACAATTTCCTGGTGCAAGTGCTGGAGGAACCAACTAGGGGAAAAGCTCTTCTTGACCTGCTGCTCACAAACAGGGAGGAAATAGTAGAGGAAGCAATAGTGGATGGGAACCTGGGAGGCAGTGACCATGAGATGGTTGAGTTCAGGATCCTGACACAAGGAAGAAAGGAGAGCAGTAGAACAGAGACCCTGGACTTCAGAAAAGCAGACTTCGACTCCCTCAGGGAACTGATGGGCAAGGTCCCCTGGGAGAATAACATGAGGGGGAAAGGAGTCGAGGAAAGCTGGCTGTATTTTAAAGAATCCTTATTGAGGTTGCAGGAACAAACCATCCCGATGTGTAGAAAGAAAAGTAAATATGGCAGGCGACCAGCTTGGCTTAACAGTGAAATCCTTGCTCGTCTTAAACACAAAAAAGCAGCTTACAAGAAGTGGAAGATTGGACAAATGACCAGGGAGGAGTATATAAATATTGTTCAGGCATGCAGGAGTGAAATTAGGAAGGCCAAATCACACTTGGAGTTGCAGCTAGCCGGAGATGTTAGGAGTAACAAGAAGGGTTTCTTCAGGTATGTGAGCAACAAGAAGAAAGTCAAGGAAAGTGTGGGCCCCTTGCTGAATGAGGGAGGGAACCTAGTGACAGAGGATGTGGAGAAAGCTAGTGTACTCAATGCTTTTTTTGCCTCTGTCTTCACAGACAAGGTCAGCTCCCAGGCGGCAGCACTCCGCAGCACGGTATGGGGAGGAGGTGACCAGCCCTCTGTGGAGAAAGAAGTAGTTCGGGACTATTTAGAAAAGCTGGACGAACACAAGTCCATGGGGCCGGATGCACTGCATCCGAGGGTGCTAAAGGAGTTGGCCGATGTGATTGCAGAGCCATTAGCCATTATCTTTGACAAATCATGGCAATCGGGGGAGGTCCCGGATGACTGGAAAAAAGCGAATGTAGTGCCCATCTTTAAAAAAGGGAAGAAGGAAGATCCGGGGAACTACAGGCCAGTCAGTCTCACCTCAGTCCCTGGAAAAATCATGGAACAGGTCCTCAAGGAATCCATTCTGAACCACTTAAAGGAGGGGAAAGTGATCAGGAACAGTCAGCATGGATTCACCAAGGGCAAGTCATGCCTGACTAACCTAATTGCCTTCTATGATGAGATAACTGGCTCTGTGGATGAGGGGAAAGCAGTGGATGTGCTATTTCTTGACTTTAGCAAAGCTTTTGATACAGTCTCCCACAGTGTTCTTGCCAGCAAGTTAAGGAAGTAGGGGCTGGATGAATGGACGGTAAGGTGGATAGAAAACTGGCTGGATGGTCGTGCCCAACGGGTAGTGATCAATGGCTCCATGTCTAGTTGGCAGCCGGTATCAAGTGGAGTGCCCCAAGGGTCGGTGCTGGGGCCGGTTTTGTTCAATATCTTCATCAACGATCTGGAGGATGGTGTGGACTGCACCCTTAGCAAGTTTGCAGATGACACTAAACTGGGAGGAGTGGTTGATACGCTGGAGGGTAGGGACAGGATACAGAGGGACCTAGACAAATTAGAGGATTGGGCCAAAAGAAATCTGATGAGGTTCAACAAGGACAAGTGCAGAGTCCTGCACTTAGGACGCAAGAATCCCATGCACTGCTACAGACTAGGGACCGAATGGCTGGGCAGCAGTTCTGCAGAAAAGGACCTAGGGGTTACGGTGGACGAAAAGCTGAATATGAGTCAACAGTGTGCCCTTGTTGCCAAGAAGGCTAACGGCATTTTGGGCTGTATAAGTAGGGGCATTTCCAGCAGATGGAGGGACGTGATTATTCCCCTCTATTCGGCACTGGTGAGGCCTCATTTGGAGTACTGTGTCCAGTTTTGGGCCCCACGCTACAAGAAGGATGTGGATAAATTGGAAAGAGTCCAGCGGAGGGCAACAAAAATGATTAGGGGGCTGGAGCACATGACTTATGAGGAGAGGCTGAGGGAACTGGGATTGTTTAGCCTGCAGAAGAGAAGAATGAGGGGGGATTTGATAGCTGCTTTCAACTACCTGAAAGGGGGTTCCAAAGAGGATGGATCTAGACTGTTCTCAGTGGTAGAAGATGACAGAACAAGGAGTAATGGTCTCAAGTTGCAGAGGGGGAGGTTTAGGTTGGATATTAGGAAAAACTTTTTCACTAGTAGGGTGGTGAAGCACTGGAATGGGTTACCTAGGGAGGTGGTGGAATCTCCTTCCTTAGATGTTTTTAAGGTCAGGCTTGACAAAGCCCTGGCTGGGATGATCTAATTGGGTTTGGTCCTGCTTTGAGCAGGGGGTTGGACTAGATGACCTCCTGAGGTCCCTTCCAACCCTGAGATTCTATGATTCTATGATGATTCTTCATGGAAGGTGATCTTGTAGCCTGCAACAACATCGATGGTGTGACGGCAGCCCTCAACATCGTTCACGATCCAGATGAGTGGAGACTGTTCATTGATTCATCGAAGACGAGTCTTAAAACAGTTTTACAGCATAATGGCAATGTTTTGCCATCAATTCCAGTTGGTCATGCAGTCTATATGCAGGAAACCTATGACAACATGAAACAACTTTTGAGGTGCATAAACTATGACCAACATCAGTGGCCGCTTTGTGGTGATTTGAAGGTTGTTGCTCTCTTGCTTGGTCTACAGACTGGATACACAAAGTACTGCTGTTTTCTCTGCGAATGGGATAGTCGTGCAAGAGATTCCCACTACATCAAGAAAGATTGGCCACTCCGACAGTCATTGGAGCCTGGGAGGAAAAGTGTTCAGCATCCACCCCTTGTTGAATCAAGGAAGATTTTGTTACCACCCTTACACATCAAGCTGGGTGTAATGAAGAACTTGGTCAAGGCCATTGACAAAACGCAAGCAGCTTTCAAGTACCTCCGTGGAAAATTTCCAAGGTCAAGTGAAGCTAAGATAAAGGAAGGTGTCTTTGTTGGTCCTCAGATTCGTGAACTTCTTCGAGATGATGCATTTGACCATGTACTGCGTGGCAAGGAAAAAAAGGCATGGAAAGCCTTCCAGTTAGTGGCAATAAATTTTCTCGGAAACAACAGGGCAGACAACTACAGGTTGTTGGTGGAAAACCTCCTCAAGGCATACAAAAGCCTTGGTTGCAACATGTCACTAAAGATACATTTTTTTTTGCACTCTCATCTAGATTTTTTTCCACCGAACTGCGGAGCAGTGAGCGACGAGCACGGCGAGCGATTTCACCAGGACATTGCAACAATGGAGAAACGCTATCAGGGCAAATAGAGCCCATCAATGCTTGCAGACTATTGCTGGACAGTGACAAGAGATGCTCCATTTAATGAATACAAGAGACAAGCCAAGAAGCGGCGAGTAGACACTGCTTAGGACTAAACTATGTACATAATAGTTTTTTGCCTTTTGTTTCATAATAAATTTTATTTATATAACCCCTCATGTAAAGCAACCATAAACACATGAAAAGACCTAGGTTTACAATTTATGATTAAAACTCTACTATCTACACAATATACATAGACATAAAATGTAAAAACTTAAATATCTTAGAAACAGTAGCCAATCAGTTGTTTTAATTGTCATATTTGAATTCAGCACATCAAAATACATACTAAATAGCACATTTTATCTCTGAAGCAGACGACTTCTCAAAAATTGTAGACCAGTGTAATGACTAACACATTCAGAAGTTCTGATAGCCTAGGCATGTCAAGCTCATTCAGTGGAAAGGGCTCTATTCTATTTTGAACTTTAGTCAGCTGGGCATACCTCCCTCAGTCCATAGCCAAACTCCCAATCATTTCACATGGAGGTCTGCACAAATAATAGACTATGCCTGTATAATATCTAAACTTTTAGTTATTAATTCAGAATCTTGTTGTTCCATTTAATATCCCTTGGTGAGCTCACCTTCAGGAGCATGACTATTTCTGCTTTTTGTTTCTCTTCCTTCCCCATTTTCCATTCGCTATTTGCAGCGGTTGCCAGTACCCCACTTCCCCATGTGCTTAACTCCCAATTTCTTTTCCATTCATCTGCTAAAATCATGCAGTTAAATAGCTAGTGTTATCATTGGGCATTATAGTTGACACTATGCTGAAATTAGTAAAGGATGGTGAGTTGACATCTCTCAGGGTGCGTCTACCCTGCATGCTTCTTTCAGTGCCATAAAGTGTACATACCCGTGTAGCTCTCCAGCAAAGGTATAAATAGCAGTGTAGACAGTGAGGCATGGCTTAGGCGAGTAGCGCAAAGATACGTCTGAAAATGTCTCTTGACTCACCCAAACCTTGCCTACCTGTCTACACTGCTATTTTTAGCAGTGCAGTGTCCCCCTGTCTCTTTGCTGCTTGAGCTTTTCCCCACCACAAAAAGACTCTGGCAGCAGGGAAAGGCTCTGGCAGGGAAGAGGCACCAGGAAAAGGCTCTGAAAGCTCTCTGCAGCTGGAGTCCTTCTACCGCAGTGAACAGCTCAGGGTGCAGTGAAAGGCTTTGCCAGCTCCCTGCTGCTGGAGCCCTTCCTCCTCAGCAAGGAGGTGCTGAAGCCTTTTCCTGCTGCCCCCTCTCCCCCCCACACACCAGAGCCTTTCATTGACAAGTGTGACCGTCGTCAGAGATATGTAGTGTAGATGTACCCTCAGACTCATCAGACTGCTGACCCAGGAAGACAGCACAGTTTATGCTCTAGTCACTTGCAACTATGAGGGCTAGAAATGTACTTTAAAAAAATGAAACACAATATGAGTATGTCATATGGGCCACATGTTTGATACTCCTGAAATAAGAGAGACAAGGTGGGAGAGGTAATATCTCTTTTTTTAAGTTGTTATTATTGTCTAGTATTGTTGTAAGTTTAAGCTCCCAGGTTCGTCTTTTGAAAATGTTGTGCAGTGTCCATTGAGGCCAAGGGCTGAGAGGTCTGATATGGAGTGGTCGTATTGTGAAAAGTGTTTGCCCAGAAGTGATAGGATATTTTAGTCTTTTATCATTTTTCTATGTGACTTCATCTGAGAGGATAGTGATTGTCTAGTTTCACCCACATACTTGTTCAAAACGATCACTCCATATCTGCCCTCTCAGTTCTCATTCTCAAAGGAAACCTACACAACATCTTAAAAAAGATGAGCCTGGGATCTTAAAATTCATAACTCTGCTAGACACCAAAAATGATGGACTCAGTAGAGATGCTGGTTTTATGTCTTAATACAATAATCTGTAACCCACTATCTTTCCTTTGTCCAATGACTGCAGGGCTGTTAATGCCCCACTTCATTTTGAATGGTGTCTTGCAATATATTTTAATTTCTTATGCTTAAGCTGACCATATTTCCCAAATGAAAAATGGGTCACCGCATGGAGCTAGTCTGAGCCCTGCCCCTGTGCCTGGCTGGCCCAAGCCCCACTCCCGACATGGGGGTGGTGTCACTGTTCCCTTGAGCACTGCCTGCCCCCTGCCCAAGCGCTGCCTGGACAGGGCTGGTGTCACTGCACACCCCCTATCCTGCACATTCTTCCACACCCCACTTTTTGACAAAAGTGGGCATTTGTCCTGATTGCTCTTGCCAACTGATCAAGTTGGCAAGAGCAAACGGGACAAGTGGCCATTTTTGCCAAAAAAAAGTCGGGTCAGCCAGGACAGGGCTTAAAAAAGGGACTGTCCGGCCAAAATGGGACATTTCACCTTACTTATACTTAACAATCTTGTATTTAGCTATGACACTCTGATTATCTTTCCCAGACCTGAGGAGAAATTCTGTGGAGCTTGAAAGCTGGTCTCTTTCATCAACAAAATTTGGTCCAATAAAAGAGATCACCTCACCCACCTTGTCTCCCTCATATCCTGGAACCAAAGGCTGCAACAACACTGCAAATGCTTGAAATAGTCAGTTTGTATGAGACACGAGACCTAAAGAAACAAAAGAGAAAAGACGCTGAACAATACTGTTCCATTTCCTATTTGTGTGAAGGAAAAGAGTGTTGCAAGTTGTATAAATACTCCAGAATGGAAGAGGAACATTACACTTCCTACAGAAGCTTTGAAACAATATAAGGTATTATTGCACACACACTCCTTTCCCCGGGGAGAGGGTAAGAGAACAAATGTGACAGATGTTAGTCACATTGGTTAATGCACTACTGAAAGTTGTTCTGATACTACTGTGATAAGCATGGTATATGGATCCATATAGAACAGAATGGATCTCTCTCTCTCTCTCTCTCTCTTTTTAGCCAAAGCAATATTTGGCTATGTTTTTCAGATAGAGATGAAAAAATTAGCTCCCCCCCCCCCCCGTTATTGTCTTTGTTTATGCTGTTTGTTTTTTAATGATGACGGCTTACTACATCCTTAAGACAGTTGACCGAATTGTCAGGCAAATTTTCTTCCATATCAATTTTTACACATCAGCAATTAATTTAGAACCTTGTTTATGGCTAATGTACCAATTTGCTTTGGTAGTTTCTGACATTGTTGACATTTACTATATTAATTCTTAAATTTCATATGTAGACTGCAGTGAGGTATTATACTGTACTACTTTGGTGAATGGCTCTTGCTTAATGGTATCCACTGTAGCTGGAACCTGAGAGGTTGATTGTCATTCAGTTTTATGACATTAAAGTTCTTTGTCAAGATACTTGCAGTCTCTTGTTGCAGGAAGGAATTATATGGGCACCTGTCCATATTACTAGATATGTAGACTTGAGGCAGTTTCATTAAATGAAGTAATGTGGAGTATTAAATGTATTTTTAGAGGCCCATCAAACTATATGTCCCTTTGCATTCATGTTCCTGATCCTCCTGAAAACTGAATAGTAGACAAGTAAACATGTATTGTGCTTTCCACATCAAGGCCAGGTCCTAATGATTTGATATTGATCTCTTTTATGTTCAAATATTTCCTTTCATTCATCTTTTCAATCTTGTAGTGTGGATGCGTAACCTTCCAAATATGGACATTTTTTAATTTTACAAAATGTGAATGGGAGGTTACAGTTCTGAAGTAAATTTTTTTTATTTGGCTTGCTTTTTCCAGGCAGGTGGGGACCGACAAGAGTAGGAAAATGTTTTGCTGATTTAAATATATGACCAGATTTATGAATAGGTGTAATTTGTGAGAGTACTCTATATTGATTTAACACCACGTGTTTCAAATCTGCCTCTGATGAAATAAGTTGTTTCATTGGAAAGTACTGATTGCTTGGAGAAGGATGAAAAAAAGAGACTGTAAGGAGGAGAACAGTGTCCTAATGTAAAGTGTAACTACACTGAAAATAATATATTTCAAATGATGAATGTTGGCCTATCAAACTGTAACATGATATATGAATTCATTGCTGATTCTGTATCTTAATATTTAATTCTGATTCTTTGCCATGCAAGCAAGAAAAAAATCAATAAATCTTTCAAGCTGTTTTCTTTGTAAAGAATAATTTTAGGAGCTTGGTATTGGGTTATCTGCTAGCTTTTAATTTCTGGTGAAATTAAATATGATGGGCCAAGTCAATAAAGAAAGTAGTTTGGTTTCAGTCTTATGTAATATAGAAAGGAATTTGTCACCCTGTCAGATTACTAGTTAGTTAACCATAATCCCTTGGTGATAAAAATTGAAAGTAAAAATCCCCAAAAATAACCAGCCATAAAGTATTTTTCCCAGAAGTACAATAAATATTCAAAGGATGTTACTTTCATGACATTGTCATATTGCTTGTTTCTGTTTTGGTCGAGGTATACTGTCCAGAAAAACAAAATCTGTTGTCTGACTCGACCAAGATTCATTCTTAACAGAATTCTGCAGAGATGAGGTTATTTGCCTGCACAAACATCTATTATAAAAAACAACAGATTCTTATTTAAATTACCTCATTAAAATTATCTTAAATTGATTGTTAAATATGCAGTTATTACAACTAATAAACTATGATGCTTCATTATTTAGACATCACAACTGCATGCAGATTGTAAGAGTATTTCTTTACTAATTTAGCTCAACATTTTAAAATTTAACAGGAATATGATGTTTATTGACGTCTTACTTGTACTGTAATATTTGTCTGTCACTTCTAAAACAAACTTCTCAGCTTCATTTCAGCATTTATTATACCACTCTCAATCTGGGCATAAACTCATCTTCCATTAATATTGTTTCTTAATTAAAAAATGAACTAATAATTTGACATTACTGTGGATTTCTGTTCAGGAAACCCAGAACTCTACAATGGCATACTAGTTGGAAATGAAGAAAAAGGAATTTAACAGAATTGTGTAGATGTGAAACTTGAATAGGATTTGCCCTTGCTAGGCCTGACTCCTGCTGGTGTAATCAAGCCTTCATTTGCCTGAATGCTAAAACTAATGAGAGTTTTGGAGGGACAGTATTTGGAATATAAAAATAAAGTGTTTAAGGGAGTATTATGTCTTCCCAAATATTATTCTGCTGTTAATCTCATTCCAGTTGTTTATCGACTGGAATTTTATGATAGTTTAAAGAGGGCAGCTTCAAGAACATTAACAATTGGAGAAATATACTAGGAAGAATTGGCCTGTGTTAGAGGACTGGAAACTGGTAGTGAAGATCTGATAGTTTAGCAATGAAAGAACAGTCCTTCAATCAACAAGTTTTTCTACTCTATTTAATTTTTGTGGGGTTTTTTTAGTGTTTTTGTTATAACGAGGAGAGCAAAAATAAGAAAAATTAGAATAGCCCCACCATCTGGATTTAGGGCTCTCACTTCTCAATGGCCTTCACTGTTATTAAGTAGAAATTTTATGCTCTCCTATATCCTCAAGCTTTTATATTACACCACCCTGTACGCTTGAATGAAACCTAAACAGGAATCCTGCTTGCCGAAAACCTGGTAGAGGCTATAAGCTTTATTAGTAAAGCACTTAATCTGTGCTTCATCAGTGTTGTTCACATGTTGCATTTAAATTACAGAACATTTTCAAAATAAATACCATTGGGAGTTGCATAGGTATTATGATAGTGTCCCTGCCTCCCAAAACAAACTTCTTAGGGTATGTCTACAAATAAAGGTATAATAGGCTAGCACGAATAACAATAGCAATGAAGATGGGTTGGCACGGACCCTGGTGTGAGCTAGCAACCCAACTACATACCTAGGGTTCCTGGCAGGCTTCTATTCGGGTGTCTAGCTCACACTGAAGCCCATGTTACCACATCTTCACTACTGTTGTTGCTCTCACTACCTCGTTTAAAGCTACAGTTACAGCTTACTTTGCAGTGTAGCGGTACCCTTATGGACGTTGTCAATTGGAATAAAATCTACAATGGAAATACAATCTTTCGTCGAGTGATTGCACATGTCCATTCCACTTCAAGTGTGTGTGCCCATATGAGAAATTACCCTAGGCTGGCTGATGAGGGGAAATTTAAGAGTATATTGGAATCATTCAGTAGTTGAAGTGTTGCTTCCTTCACTCTCCCTTTGCTGTGCAATTTTCTTTACTTTTTCTTTTTTTGGTTATTAAAACAGGGTAGAACTAGATACACTTTTAGCTGAGAATTTTGACTACAGCCACAAGTTATGACTTAATGTGATTTATTACCTGGTTTTATGTTCAATGTTGATTTACTTTCTATGTAATGAGGTGTATGTTCATTTTAAAACATATATAAATAATGTACAGCTGTAATGATGGTCTCTCCCCTTTAGGGAGTAGGGGGGCCACGGGCCAGCCAACCCTGTTCCATGACATGGGCCTTTAAGGAAACAAGGGTTCAGGGGAGTGGCAGAGAAGCTGGGGAATCGGGGCCATGTGTTAACATGGTAGTGAAGAGTTAAAGCCCAGCTCTTGATTGATGTGCAAAGGGAGAAAGAGGACAGACAGCCTGAGGAGGAAAATGGCATGAGGAAAAAGTCTGCCTGAACCAAATGTTGCACCAAGAAGGAGGGTTTTGGGGCCCTGAACTAAGGGGAAGAAGGGCGCAAGTCCTAGGATTTAGGGAGGCTTTGTGGAGTGGGGATGAAACCCAGATATTGGTGGGCCGAGGACACCAGCTTGAAGTGCTGTACAGTCCCATGATGGCTGTGGAATCCCTTAAGGAAGAGGAAAAAGTTTGTAATTCTAGGGACCAGGGCAGGAGGAGACCTGTGGGAAAGACTCACCAGAGAGGCCAGTGGCTGCAGTGTGATTGGCAGAGCACCCTGAGTCAGGGGAAAGTGGTGAATTGGAAGCCCCAAGAGGGACAGGTTTGGTCCTGAATGGCCAAAGGAGATTGCTTCATAAACACTCCATTGATTAGATCCCAAGAAGGGGGAATGTTTCTTTGAGTACTTTAGACTGTGA
This sequence comes from Macrochelys suwanniensis, assembly GCA_033296515.1. Classification (NCBI taxonomy): domain Eukaryota; kingdom Metazoa; phylum Chordata; order Testudines; family Chelydridae; genus Macrochelys; species Macrochelys suwanniensis. The sequence goes on from CM065797.1 coordinate 6,778,669, forward strand.
CTAGTTATTGGGAGAATAAGGAGGGAACTGAGGGCAGGGTACCTGCAGGGCAATACCATGCCACAAGGAGGCATTTTCTGGGATGGCCAGAATGTCACCTGACTCATACAGCCCATAATATTTTTGACAAAGTTGCATAATGTATTTTGGATTTCTTGAATACAAATCCTTCTGTATGTAAGTTCAAGAGTAAGCATTTCAAACATGGTTAAAAGTATTGTGGCTTTTTTCATGTGGGATCTCAGTGAACACATTGGCCTTTGAAATGATAATTCTTTGCAGTCTTGCTTATATGAAGTAACTATAGTCAGCAAACTAGGTCAGTAAAGTCAAGCTAAAGATGTCTGTGTGTTGTGATGTGGTCTTGGTAATTCTGGCTGATTAGAAATACACTACTAGTTGTAGCAATATAATGCCTTCTCATTATCCCTCTCTTCCAAAAAGGACTGAGTAATAATTTTAAAGAAATGTGGTTTAAATTTGTTTTGACTCAGCTTTTGTTGTTTTTTCCTGTTATGTTTTATGGTACTGTGGTTCACAAACATATATAATTCAGAATATTTCTAAAAAAGGAACATCAGTTGCATAAGTATATATTTATAGTTCTGTACAGTGCCACTGCTTAAAAAGTGAAGCACTATTGCAGCATTGAACATTGGATTTTGCTGGTTCCTGTGGTTATCTTCTCACTTTATCTTTCAAAACAATCTTGGTGAGATTTTAACAGTGGTTTGTATACAATAAAAATCTCTCTGTGTGTCTGTTGGTGTTTAATCTTTCTTTTCCTGTCTTGTGGGCCACAGAAGTTCTTGTGCAGTAGAAACAATGCTGTCAAAATCTTTTAGAGCAATACCTCATAAGATATTTCATAGCTTACACAATATTTTAGGGTGGATGTGTTTTTTCTGCAGTAAACTGTTCTTCCACTACGACTAACAATCCTCTAATCTTTAAATATGGAATATGACTGTTATTGGCTTTGAGTATTGTTAGAGCTGTAAGCAGATGGTAAAGAACAAAGTATTTTTATTTTAAAAAACACAAGAAAAAAAACAAATTACAAAGTTATTTCTGAGACCTTCTAAGGAATGTTAATGTAAACTCCTCATATTTGGTTCCATTTTATGTCAGATTCATATCTATATTTGACTATACCCTCTTTGAAACCTGGCAGTACTTTCTGCTTTTATTTTAATGTGTTGGATATACAACTTCGTGAGCAGTTTTAAAACATATTTTTATTCTCCCTTTCTCTTCTTTGGAGATAAAATTAAAACCAGACGTGTAATTCAAATAATTATGGATTAAACAGCACAATAACTCAAATCTCAAAGAATCTACATTTCTGCTTAAGCAACTGCAGAAGTAGCATGGTGATAGTGATATAAGTGTGTCACTATCTTTTGTTAAGAGTAGAAGTACTTTATGCAGCTGAATTTTGGATACAGTCTGTAGTTTTGATGCACCGTCATTCTTTTTACCATATCCAATTCACCAGTCCTGGTACTGCTGGGAATTCCAGTCCACGGCTGTTATGACAGAGGCAGGTCAGTAGATACTTGGATCCTGTACAGTCAGAATAATGTTCTACCACAGAGAATACTGTTATGGGTAAATATGGGGAATAACTGCCATCTTACATCAAGGATAAATATAAAGAAGACATTGCAAAGAAGTGTCTGAACAATAACAGTAGCACCCCAAACACAAGCATGTGTAAAAGCTTGAGTAAAAGCCATATACCCTTTAAAACAAAGGGTTTCAAATGCAGGGGCTAGAGCTTGGACTGGTGGAACTGGGTTTGTCTGTGTGTGTATGAGAAAAGGAGTAGAAAGAGGCAGAAGGGGCAGAAAAATCTAATATGATTTTAACAATCAGTTAAATACAGTGTCAGACTGGAACACCTTAATCGTAACCCTGTGGTTACTGTATTTTATAACAGACTTAGTAAGAGGATCTAATTGTGTATGTATATGAAATTTGTCTCAAATATCAAAGGTCAGTGTGGAATTCCAAGTATTTTAACTCCCCAGTATTATTGTAATTGTATCTATAGAGTGCTCATATATTACAGAAACACTCCATAAAGATTGTCTCCATTGAACGACAGGTTATATTTAATATTCTGCATCTTCAGAATAGTTGTTTATTATCCAAAGGCTGTGCCTCATTGAAAATGGTCATCTTGGCTCATAAACTGTACTTAAGGTGGGATATTTTTATGAAACTGTTCTGAGTTTTAGTGTTTCAGATTGTCTTGGAGATCCCTTGGTATGCACTGTTATCTCTGAAGAGTCAAACCACAATACCAATCATTTTCTTCCCCTGGCTGTAGTATAACATTTTTCATATAAAGTGTTACAAGGTATGTCTACGCAATAAAACACTCACGGCTGGCCCATGTCACCTGACTCAGGCTACGGGATTATAAAATCTCAGTGTAACTGTCCACGCTCGAGCTGGAAGGGTGGAACGCCACTGACACGGGCCAGACATGGCTGTTTTATTGCCGTGTAGACATACCCACGATGGTTGAAAGTAATAGCTGACTAGAGCACGTAGAACTCATGTCTGTAGTTTGATTTCATGTGGTAATGAGCATGAAGAGAAAACGAGGGGTTATTAATGATACGTTTATAGTCTCTGTAAATAACTGTAAGTGTTCACAGGAATTGTTACTTAATTGAGAAGTCTGGAAGGTAGCATATTTGGGAGATAAGCAAGAGTTGGAATGAGCTAGGTGATTTGGGGTAAAGCAAATTACATTTTACTGATGAGTCCTTCAATTTCCACATAGATCTTTGTGAGTGGTTCACTGAGCCCCTTTTGCAAACCAAACAATTTAATATACTGGGGGCCTGATCCTGAGAAATTTTGGAGTATCCTTAATTCTTGATTAACGTAGTTTAGTTCTCCTAGAAGTACACACACGTTTTTGTTATTGCAGGGGTAGCTGCTAATAAGACGCTATAAGGGAACACTGGGCCTTGTGATGCATGTGTGCCTTGTATTGTTTGTTACAGCTGTTTAAAATTGGGAGCTTTAGTAGCAGGGCATGCACTTGTTCCTAATTATGGAGCCTACAGGAAACCACATATAGGGCTTCCTTCCTCTTAGGATATGTCTACATTGCAGTGTAAGCTCAGGGTTCAAACTCAGGCTCAAGAATAACTCCCAATTCCGTCTACACACAAATGGTGTTAACCCAGGGCTTGGACCCAGGGACCTCATGGAAGTGGAGGGTGAGAGTCTGA